>OY856410.1:1005141834-1005651834 GCA_963693085.1 Alisma plantago-aquatica | reverse complement strand
CAACCATTAACATTCTACTAGATAAAAAATATCTTAGACCAACTACAAACTTTATGTTCTTCTCCATGGATAGGTAAAACTTATTTTTTTATCTACATATATCTCCTCGAGTTTACCATGAATAAAAAGCAATATTGAAATCCATATAATAATGTCATGTACGTGGCAAGATAAGCAAATGTTTAGATGATATCTTGAAGAGAAGAACATATGTAAGGAAATCCTTGTTGAAACTTGTAACTTCTAGTCCATAATGTATTGTTATGCTTTTATTTCATCTCATAGGCCTTATGCTATGGAGTGCCTCCCCTGCTATTATCAACGTTGCTACTAATTTGGACTTTTTGGTGAGTAGTATAGGAGGAACCCCTAGTGGTGACTTTACTATTATTGACTCAGCTATACTCTACATTAGCATGCAGTTTTGTATTCTAATATTATATCTATATATATGAACCTTTCATAAAAAAGACCATATAAATTGACTTTAACATCACTTGTCCTTGATACTATCCACACCAACATAAAATTTCATTTTTCAAGAATATTTTGATTGTGTCTCGAGACATCCATCCAGTATATGCGTTTTGACCACATACATATTATTAATATATAGTTTTCTCATTTCATAGTAGTCTCTCTTATACAACATTGTAACTTGAGTGATTTCTTTTGGTTACATGATACTCTTATTTGTCCTCTTTTATTAAATAATCCCTCCTTAGTATTGTGTGAAACAACAACTTTCACATAATAACCTGTAATTTTAATAATCAAACCAAGTAACAAACCATAACATATTTTGCTTTATGCACTCCATCCGACTTGGCATCACCAACTTCTCGGGACCAACCCGAACATTAACTCAATGTACTCCATCCGACTTGGCATCACCAATCACTATATTATCTTGGCATATTTTGAAATGCATATTCTCTAATTTTCATATAGAGAATAGATAGATTAGATTCAAATGAACTTATTGAGCTTTATCATTTGATCGTTCTTTTTTTAACTAGCTAATAGCATACTATCAAAAAATAACATAAGCAATGTATATCATGCTAAATATGTTTTCTCAACTCATCCATTCTAAGAATGGCTAGATATCAAATTGATGTTTATTTTTTATGTAATCAAAATTGTAATAGGAAATCTTTTTGTTTGTCCTTCAAGGGGCATGATACTTGAACTTTAGGTATCACACATGTTTTTGGTAATTTAACGTATTAGATTGGAAAAAGAAATCTTAAAAACACACCAGAACACTTCCCTAGGTACTAGGTCATGCGACTTTTTTACTTAGGAACTCGATTTTCCTTTTACCTATGTAACTTAGCCACATAAAAATAGTATTTGTAAAAGTGATTATTTGATACCAATGATAATATTTTAGTTTTACTAATCCTATTTCCAAACATCCTAGTATGATTCGCCAACTTGGAACCTCAATAGTTTCTCCAAATTTTACAATCTCCCATATTCTCTTATATAGGGAAATACGGTACTATTTCTCCACCAATCTAGACTTTTCTTGTCCTTCAGAACCTAATTTCAAGAGGCTCATTATCCACATATTTCTTCATCAATGAATCCAGAAATCAATAGGTATATCATTGACTCACATTCTTTTTCCCATTCGTATATTTCTCAGTCCATTTTGACCATTAATTTTGTAGATCAATGCTAGTAAGTGATATCTTTTGTATTCATGTCACTTCAGTCTCTTATATATTAATAATTTCATTGTTCTAAAGTTTATGAAAGTAATTATTCCATTTGTTCTTGATATTATCATATTTTTACTAATGCTCTATCATATTAATTATTCTTGCAATTTATCTGAGTCATACAAATTTCAAATTTCTAAAATCATCCTTTGTGATTCTAAGAATGTTGGCTCTGATAATTTTCATTTGGGATTCTTACTAGAAAGATAAATTTTCTATCAAATATTCATATTTTCTAAATTTGTATAAAGGATATCTATCTACAGTATCTAAAAAGATTTAACACCTTTCTTCTTTGTTTAGTTCCTAATTTAACAAATATATTAGATTTTTTTGATAAAAAATACCTCTTGACCACTATTTTCATTAGATTCATAATATAAGTGGATGCATTATAAAGCGCGTCGTGCTACTTTTACTTAGGGGTTCACGACTTTCAGTCTTTCAACCGGAATACATGAATCGACAATATTAGCACCTTCTTTGCAATCCTAGTGGTTGATGATGTATGTAAGTATGATGTTGTTGAGCTATGCAACTCTTTTATATGGATCCTTATTTTCAATTGTTGTTTTAGTCATTTCCTTTATGAAAATGTTTTAGCCCAAATGGCATAAAAAACAATACATCCTCATAGTGTATTCTAAAAGTTGACTGTTGCATTTATTCTACATTGATCTTATCATTGTGATATGAAGGTTATCATATCATTTTTTTGGCACACAAAATCTATCATCAAATAAGAGAAAAAACTATCAATCCTTTCTGATGGGCACTTGTTGCTCATTGTCACCTTTTTTATTGAAGGTAATATATGCAAAATCACGTTGTAATACATTTTTTTACCTACAAAGACAATGTTCTATCACAACATAGAAAAAATGTTAGTGATATAAAACAATTAAAAAATATTGTAGTTCATCATAAAATATCTCAAATAACATTTTAATTGACTAATATCTAGGTAGAAAACATAGTTAAAACTTAATATCTCATACAAATGAAAACTAGAAGCTCGTTAGGATAAGCATTTACAATGTCCCAAACCACAAGAATACACAAGATCAAATATTCCTATCATAATATCAACAACATTTAATAAATTTTATATGATTTTCAGTCCTAATTTATGCAACTACTACAAAAGGTAAGCATGTGGGAAATATCATAACATCTCTGTGGTACACCATAAACTACCTAAAAAGAATCCTTCCTTGAAAAAAAGTTCATTCTTCAAATAATATCTCTCCAAGAAATCTTTTCACAATATTGTATAGAATGTATTCATCTAAAGTGGCATGGATCCCATTGCATACGTTCACTAGTGAACTTGAGCAAACATCTATATGATACCACATTCAACATTGTATATCCTTCTAAAGATTTCTTTAGTAAAAGATCATAAATAATTTCTCCCACTGTTACTTAGTGTCTTGAGTCACCTATAAGATAATGAACAAGTTTGCCACATATATGCCTATCATATTTAAAGAAACAATTGTAGTTGAACAAAAAAAAACTTGCATATAACTTGTGATAACCCATAAGGATATGAAACCCTCATATGGTCCAAAAGACATGACATGTCTCATGTCGATGACTTTGTCCTTGTCTTTAACGTGCTAGTCCTGATGAACCAAATTATAAAACATGTCATTTGTCACCCCAAACTAGTTACTACTAATCATAAACTTATTTTCTAACAACTTTATATCAACTACAGTGTAAGGGTATATACAGTATGTTTGGCAAGCTCCCATATAGGACCCATTTAGTTGAGGGCGCCTACAGTCTAGAAGACCTAGTTTCTTTGATTTTTTGCCATTTTTGGAATGCTAGTAGAAAGTCCTAAAGATATATTTTGACTTCTTAACCCCTTCTACTAGCTATATTTCAATTTACAAAAAAAAATCTGTGGTTTGTTAAAAAAATTTGGATTCAAATGCTCAAAAAATGTCACTAGCAGCAAAACCATAGATATTCTAGTCAGCCAAGTTTTAACCCTCATATTCTTGGTCAATAGACCTCACTATAATTTTTCCCTTTTCTTTTCAGTCAAGTGTACTCAAGACAATATCATTTGATAGGAAAATAAGGATTATCATTGCAAAGTCCATCGATTTTATTTCTTTTGCGACACTTGGCCGATGGCACATGGTGATTTACATTTTCCAAATCTACCCAAATAAAATTAGAAAATTTTAATTAATCCATTATAACTTATAGATAAATTACAAATCATACATCCATTGCATATAATTCAAAAAATATATAAAAATTAAACTATCTATTCTTTAAGTTTGAGTTTGTGCTGGTGTGACTTGATTTTGTTCTATATGAGGTTTGCATATTTGTTTGACTAAGTTCATCTGTAACTTGAAATGATATCTATGGAAATTTTAGACATGTAAGAATGTAATGGTGAAGTCTTCATCAAAATATATCTATTGAAAACTATGCATTCAACATTTGAAGGTGAAGGAGATGTTCATGTGGTTCATGAGGTGGGAATTGTCTTCATGGAGATGGGTGGTGGCTTATTGAAGTTGGTGGAAGTCTTGGTCAAAGTAGTTGTTTGGGTAAATCATGTGGACGAATAATTTCTCATTTAAATTTAGAAAAATCAATGACTAGAATAAGGAGGCATCAATGGTGGTGGAGTGGATTCAGATGTCTTGATAGATGGAGGTGGATTACAACTAGATGAACCATGGTGGATTGTAAATGACCCCACCTCCCGGTAACCCCCAATTAAGGGAGACCCGAAGGTCAAAGCCGTTATTCAATTAACAGGATCAAAGGTTCAACAAATAATCAATAATAATTATGAAATTCTACTAACTAACTGGAATTTGGTATAAAATTAAAACTTACTTACCTTTGAAAACTTTGGAAATCTATCTATCCAGATCTTGAATTATTCTATCTAATCCTCCTTGCACTTTATTTCTTATTTCCACAATGTGTCACTTTATTGTTTGCTCTTTCAATTGTTGTTCCTAAACACCAACAAATAAAACATCGATTAGTATATCAAAATATACTGGTGTGTGGGAACAACCAAAAGTTTGCACATAAGGATAACAATCTAATTATCACAATCAAGTGAATTAACAAGCCAATTTACACTTTTTAGTATGACATTCCCCACCACTTTTTCCCTAACCCTGGCATACCCACCTTAGGGTTTCCTTTGCCAATGACTTAAGACCACCTTCTCAATCCCGAGCTTGGTGCCTGGGGGTCACCACTCATGGTGCCCACTAGTCATGCAATATCATAGGCCACCTTCTCATTCCAGAGCTTGGTGCCTGGGGTCACCACTCAAGGTGTCCATTGGTCTACCCATCTGGGCCTGACCTTTGGCATCATCCATCAGGGTGGCATGTAAGTGCGAGAATCCATACTTCTATTATTAATGTGATAATCATAGTGACTTTATAGTTTGCAAGTATGAACATCCAAACTGATAATTTCCATTCAATGTGATTAACCATCCGGAAAATCCTCGGGAAACTAAGGCGGTTATTCATAATTAACAACATACCTGATCTAACGATTTGAACAGAAATATCCATGCAAATAAGAATCCAAGCAAGCAAGCATTTTCAACAAGATCCTAAATTAATCACGTAATTCCCTTTTTATTATTCATGTCATCAAGATCCATTAAACCTAGCTTGCTTCCTAGGGTTTCTAATTCAATTTTAGGGTTTTCTATTACAATTTGGGTTTCCCTTCATCTTTTACTATTTTAAACCCTAAACCGTAATTATTTCCACATCTAATCCTCAATTTCAGATTAAAGGCATAATTAACCATTAATTAAGTTCATTAAGCCTCTTTTACATTAAAGCTATTATTTTTATCCCTTTAATCCATGACAAGATCATTATACACATTTATCATCAATTCATAGTTCATTATGGTCCAATTCATATATGAATTCGATTTGCCATTAATTCCACCTTTTTTTTGGTGAACCCATCTCATCTATTGCTATTTTTGTAAAATTTTGTACATAAAATATCTGTACAGTCAACTTGTGTATAGAAAGAGAGTGAAACTAACTAAAGGGCAAAACGAAAACATAGAATGAGCCAAAAAAGAATGAGTCAAAAGGGCCCCTGCAGCTTATCAGCTAAGCCAAAGCATACCGCAGCTCCAAAGCAACTCAACATCAACATCCAGTCAGTCAATGAGCCGTTGGATATCTTCCAAAATGAGCACCCATAGACCAGCAGATTCCCTTCCAAAGTTCCTGTGAACTCTGTCATTCCTCTCTTTCCAAATCTAGTGAAGCACACAAAGGCTTATCATCAGCAAAGCTTTACCCTGAAGAGTACTCAAATCCTCCACACCTCCAGGAACCTCAAAATGAAAAGAGGAACAAGCACGACTCCAAATAGAGAGAGTGAACAAATAGCCAAAGAATAAATGAACTAGGTCCTATTCCGCTGACTTGCAAAGAGGGCATCTAGAAGCAAGACTAATGCCCAACTGCTTCACATAATTAGCGGTAAGAACTCTACCATGACCAATCTTCCAACCCAACATTTGAAAACTTCTGGGTCCTTTATATTTCCAGAGCCACTAAAAAATAGGAATGGGTCTAGCACCATTGCACACTCTCAAACTATCCATAACCAGCCTAAGACTCGCCTCATTCTTCCCTGCAAATTTAGTACAATCACAGCAACCAGACGGAGAAGGCAGAGAATTTAGGAGATTAAATAACTTGACATGAAGTCTGGATGCATCGAAGAGCCACTCCCCTTCATGAATGAGACTGCATATTTTAGCATTTCTAGGAATGCCAAGCTGAATAAGGCTCTGCTTGCCAAGAACCTCCACAAGAAACTTGGAATTAGGCAGCCACAGATCAAGCCAAACAAAAGTGTCAACACCATTACCAATGGTAAAATAAGTAAAACTCCTAATAGCATCTCGTTCCATCAGAACTTTCCTAAAGAGCCAAGAAAAGGACTCATTGAGAGGCACAGTCCAAAAAGAATATCTTCTTAAGTATTTTTCATGTATCCATTTAACCCAAACACTATCTTTCTTCTTAGCAATGTTCCAGTCATTAAGAATGATCGAAGCTCTAATCAAATCTCTGATGTTTTTGATACCAAGACCTCCTTCCACTTTAGGTTTGATAACATAGCTCCACTTGACAAGATGAACCAGATTCAAATTGACCATTTTCCCCCAAACGAAATCTCGACACAACTTGTCAATATCATCACAAATAGAGGAAGGGAGGGGAAAGACAGAAGCCCAATACTAATAAGTAGTAGTAAGCGTAGATTGGACCAACTCATCCCTACCAGCCATAGATAGTTGAGAAGTTTTCCAGCTATCTAACCTCCTTTTGATTCTGTCCACTAAGGGATAGCAGTGGATTTTGTTAAACCTGCCAATAAAAAGAGAAATACCAAGATATCTAATCGGGAGAGAGCCTTCCTTGAACCCCAAAATATCACCAATGGAGTCCTTATCCACCTCCGAACTGTAAATGACTACACTTTTATCATAGTTGATCTTCAGACCAGTCGAAATATACAACTTGTTGATAACCTTCTTGATGGCACTAGCACTCTGGATGTCAGCCTCAGAAACAATCATAAGGTTGTCAGCGAAGATCAAATGAGAAATCTCAAGATAGTCAGATGCCCTCAAAGGTTTAAGGTTACCCTCTTTCACTTCTTTTTCAAGTAAGAGAGAAACCACCTACATAACAAGAACAAAGAGATAAGGAGCAAGGGGATCACCTTGCCTTACCCCGTTACTGGGTTTAAAAGGACCAGTAGCTTCCTCATTGACCAAAACCTCATAGGTCATAGTGTCAAAAATTTCTTTTATCTAAACAATCCAATAGTGAGGAAACCTCATGGAACGAAGAATAAATAAAAGAGAATCCCAAGAAACCGTATCATAGGCTTTGGTGATGTCAATCATGAGACACATTCTAGGTTTAGAGCCTCTCTTGTTAAAATCATGAATGAGCTCATTGGACAGGAGAACAGCATCCTTGATGCTTCTTCCATGCACAACTGCACATTGATTATCACTCACAATAGAAGGAAGCACATTCTGTAATCTGATAGCTAACAACTTGGAGATGACTTTATAGAACACATTGCATAGAGCAATCGGTCTTAGATTTTTCAACTCATTTGACTCTGTGGCTTTAGGGATAAGAGAGATAAAAGTACGATTAGCTTCCTTGAGAAGTCTACCTGAACTAAAGAAACTAAGAACAACTTCAACCACCTCAGAACAAATGATATGCCATCAATCCTTGTAGAACTTGCCATTAAAGCCATCAGGTCCAGGACATTTGTCAGAATTAAGCCCCTTCACAACATCAATAACATTTTTGATACTAAAAAGTCTGTCCAAAGCAAGAGAATCCACCTCACTAAGTTTAGGAAAACAAAGACTCTCCAGGATGTCCAAATTGACAATATGGGAATTATTGAATAAACCAGTATAGTAATCCACAATATGCTTCTTTATAACAGAACCATCAGTGCAAACAGTGCCATCAATGGATAAGGCTTTGATGTGATTAAAGCTCCTTCTAACCTTAATAGAAAAGTATAAAAATTTAGAATTAGAATCCCCTTCCTTTAACCATCTAATTCTAGATTTTTGTCTCAATAAAGACTCCTCTTGAAATTTAGCTTCAATAGCAGCCTTCCTTTTAACACAAGCATCTTCTTGGAACATAAGATTAGTCTGATCTAAATCCAACCTAAGTTGAGCTTCAGCAACAATACAATCTTTTTCCTTGGCTTTGTCAGAAAAGTTACCCACACGAGTCTTATTCCATTTAGAAAGAACAAACCAAAGCTTCTTGAATTTCGAATAAAGTTTAAAGGCAGGGAACCCCGTTACTTCATTGCTCCAGCAGCTCTTAACAGTGTCAAGAAAATCCATCCTTGAAGTCCAAGCATTAATAAATCTAAAAGTAGTTTTAGTCTTCACCCTATCCCCAATATCAAGAGTCAAGATTTTGTGATCACTGATAGTGTTAGAGTGAAGGATACCTTTAAAATCATCAAACTCATTCATGAACTTATCATTATACAGAATTCTGTCAATATAAGAAGTCACAAAGCCCTTGCCACTCTGATGATTATCCCACGAGAAAAGAAACCCATTAAGCCTAAGCTCACAGACATGACAATTAAGCAAACACTGATTGAAGTCTTCCATGGACTTATAAGAGGGGGGGTCCTGGCCCATTTTTTCACTCACTTTCCTAACAACATTTAAATCACCAAAAATAACCCAGGGGGAATCAATATACTGGTAGATATCTTCGATCTCCCTCCAAATCCTGACCCTATCAGAGTCAGGGTTGTGTCCATACACAGCAGTAAGAAGCAAATCTTTGCCATCACATGAAATTCTAGCATGAACAGATTGGTCAGTCTCACGAATTTTATTTACAGTACAGTCTTGCTCCTTCCACAAGAGAACCACTCTCCCCAAAACATGGGAGCTATGGTTAGAAATCCATTTATACTCAGGAAAAAAATTAGACATAATCTTACCCATTTTCTCTTCTCTCACTTTAGTTTCATAGAGAATGACAATATTAGGCTTAAACTCCCCAATTTTATTATGGACTGCCAAGGCTTTAAGGTTTAAGCCTCTAACATTCTGGGAAAGAACATTTATAGACTTAACCATTTGAACCTCTTGAGACCAGTACTTCACTGGTTTGGGACACTTCAGGAGCATTGCCTTCTTTGCTATCTAACTTCAGGCTATCAAATTTATTAGCAAGCAACTCTTGATTAACAATATCTTTACTAGAAGCCACATGTTTTCTTATCTTGGCTTTACCCTTCTTCCTTCTATAACCTTTATGTACCTCAAACCCATCCTCAGTACTCAAATGATCAACCACCGTAGGAGTGGACAAATCAACAACCCCTGCAACAAACTGGCCTGCCTCAAAGGAGTCAGGATTGAAAATAAGAGAGGAGTCTTTAAACGAATCATTCAGAACATGGAATTCATCTTCTTCACCACTGAACTCCACATTAGAGACTTCAACAACGAGAAGCTCCCCACCTGAATTCACTTCTAAAACCAGAGTCACAACTGTCTCCTTAGAGGGTAACTGCTCTCCTACATCCGAGACACTCTGAGTTTCTATAAGCATATCAGAAGATGAAACACTCTGCTGCACTATCACAATCTCAATAGCTTTTAAGGCTTCATACCGTGTGTTCTTTTGGACCCAGATCTTCTTCTTGTTCCTATCAGTCCCGACCACATTACAGTCATTATGCCCAAATAACTTGCAAACAGAGCAAACACTCGGCCGCCACTCATACTCAAAGATGATGACATGAGAATTACCTTTGTCGCTTTCAACTTCAAGTTCAGTCGAAAACTCTGACCCTGTCGGCATAAGGACCTGCAATCTCGCATACTCAAGATTCCTTAGCTCAAATGTAGCTTTATTAGTGCGCAGCAGGCTGCCTAGGAACGAGCCTAACCTTGAAAACATATCCATGTCCCAAAGTTCAAGTGGTAGGTTGTAAATGTGGACCCAAATGGGCATATCAGTAAGCTTAAACCTGCGCAAAGCCTCCCCTGGTCTCCATTTCATCAAGACCATCGGTTTGCTCCTGACAAAATAGACACCGCTGTCGAGGACATTGTGGAGATCAGTCTCATCAGAAAACTTGATCAGGAAGAAGCCTTGTCCATGGTTCATAACCTCGATTCTCCCCTTAAGAATCTAGATTTGCGAGAGATACCTTTCAAGAGTGGGAAGGAAAGGCTTAAACCCAACAATATTACCTGCAAGACAGTTCTTCCAGTGCTCCACATTTCTAACAGCCTCCTCCTCTAGATAGATTAGCTTCTGGCCTTGAATCTCAATGTCTACCTTCTTCAGTGAAGTATCAAAGGACTTTGGTTTCATCAGATCTGCCCAAGACTTGGTAATGGTACTAGGTTTAGCATTAGGATCGAGGAGAGATTCCGTGCTGAGGGAGCCTGAAGAGGAATGCTCGCCCTTCTTCGACGGAGGAGACGGGGCAGTACCTTTAGAGCCGCCGGAGTCGCACCGCCAGTCGCCAGAGCCAGAAGCCATCCTTATGGAGTAGTACCTTGTCAGGAAACCCTAATTACTACATTTAGGGTATTTATCCACAAATTAGGAACTTTAATGCTCGAAATAGTTTATAACCATGAAAACTTAGTTTGATACATGAAATCGAATAAGTAAAGCCATTAAGAGTCGAATTTGCCAACATTAGGGTTTCAAGGCCCATTAAAGCCCATTTATGCACCTAAACTCTAAATTAACTAATTATATGCAAAGTTCATCCTTTTTTTTATTAATGTTCATTTTTATCATTAATAGGCTAGTATCAACTTTAATCATCCAGAAAACCCTTATAAATATATTATTCATCTCAAAATAGGGTTCTTTAAACATTAATACATTAAAGTCGACATCTTCTATTACTTTTGGAATTTCAAAATGAATCAAGCTTCAATTATGTTTTTATTAGATTCCCCTCGTTATTCTGAGCAAGATTCATGTATTATATGTCCCCAACTGAGATACCGTTACAAAGTTATGATTTTTGTATGATTTCACTTACCAGAGCCAATCAGGGCGCACCAAGTGTCCTCTCCATTCAACGTAGACGCGGCTTTTCCAGGAACATTTCAAAATTACATATTTGCCCCCGTTTAAGTTAGCAATTCTTCACCCCACGGAGGGGTAGATCTGTCCAACTCGACATTGGTCATCTTCAACCTCTTGACAGCGTGACGCGGCTGCCCTTGGCACGTTTGGGCGCGGTTCTTCTCCTCCCCCAGACCCCGACGGCGTCCGGATCCTGCTCCATCCTCTTGAGCTCCCTCTGTCGCACCTACAGGTGCCCTAAGATGTGTCCACGGTGGCGGAACACAGCCTGGGCAGACCTGTAACACAGCCGCCCAATGCAGCCGTGCTGCTGCTGCCACGGCCGGCAAGAGTGAAGGGATACCCTCCCAAGCTCTTCAGGCCATCATGGAAGCAGCAAGGCTTCCTCATGACTCTCTCATGTAGCCTCGTGGCCCCGAAAACACCCAGCTTTACATTAGATAGGGTTTATGGATGAAACCATGCAAGAAGAAAAAGAGATATGTGGGGGATCTTTTGGACTTGCCCCCCAGGTCTTATTCCTTATATAGGGGAGTGTAGTACTGCCCTGGGGTGCGTGCCCACGAAGCAACCAATCCCTCTACCAATAGGAAAGTGGTTCCTTCATTAAGAAGTCAGTTTCTCTCTCTCTCTCATATTTCTATAATATTCCTTCTTCTTTTGACATTAGGATTTCGAAAAACATCTCTCTTATTTCCTTTGTTTTTGCTTTTTAACCCATTGACACGAAATCCTATTTTCCTTTAATAGATAATACTTTCTTTTTAGGAATACCACATAATCCATTAATAATGTATTCACATGATATTCTTATTTTCTTTTTATAGGTATTTTCTCTTTCCTCTTTCTTCATTGGGACTCCTTGGATCCCAAGAAACTATATTATTTTGAAATCTTTTTTATTGGATATTCATTATCCTTCTAGATGCATCTAAATGCATTATTTCACATTATCTTTTTTATTTCTCATTAAAATATCTCTTTTTGAGGTTTTTTCTTTATTTCTCTTTTATTTTCCTCATTGGTATTGCTTTCAACATTAGGAATCTTTGAGATACGAAATTCCACCAAGGATTACTCAATTATACCTCTTTTCACTTATTTTCTACATTTCGTCAATATTTTCAATTTCTTTCTTAATAAAGAAATACTTAATTGATCTTTTCTTTTCTTATTGCTCTCTTTATGCAACTTTGGACTCCTTGGAACCCAAGGAACCCAAGAGGCACGAAATCCCTCTTTGGATTTGCCTTGTAGAGGTTTACACATTTTTCTTTTCTCAAATATATAATTATTCATCCACTAATTGAATATTTCTTGTTATTTGGGCCCAATAGCCAATAAAGTCCACAAAGCAATCATCAAGGCTATTGTAACGGAATTCATGCATTTAATTAAAAGACATCATTATTTGTACATTTATCTTTAATATGAGAAATTACATTTCTCAGCAAATGAACCCAAAATTGGGGTTGTAACATCCTTCCCCTCTTATAGGAATTTTGTCCTCAAAATTCCATCAAGAAAGCAAACAAATAGGATAATCCTTTCTTATGTCCATCAGGGCTCCCATGTGGCTTCACCCTTTCCATGGTGCTTCCCAAGAACCTTCATCATCTCATATTCTTGCATCTGAGTTCTTTCTTACCTTGGTATTTCGTACCCTCATAGGTGACTCAAGACTTTTCAGCCTCTCAAATGGCTGAATGGGTTCAGGGCTCAACACATGGCTTGGGTACCTCACATAGTGCTCTAGATCAGACTCATGGAACACATTACACATCATGTTATCCTTAGGGGTAAGGCTAAACACAACCTTCTGCACCAATCCATCTCAAATGGACCCATATATCGGGGACTCAACTTTCTCAGCTGTAGCTCAGAGGGGTCGGATTTTCACATTATATTCTCCCACAATGAATTGCATGTCAGTCTACTTTGCATCAGCTCATGACTCATGTCACCCTTGGTCTCTCTCTCAGCCATTGCACGATCAAGCGACTTCATCTGCACACACTATGGTTCTTTTCTGACCTTCGCGAGGCCTCCTTTACTAACATCATCATAATGAAGTGGTGACCGACACAACCTCCTTATAGAACTTCTTGCACCCCTATAAAGTCTATGGTGGTTAACATCACGTCTTAAGAACTGTCTCTTTGTATCACCCTGAATGAGCACACATGCTCTCATCAGACCCTTTAGTCTGGATCATACTAACCATTAGTTAAGGGTGATAAACTATACTGACATAGAGTTCTTCATGTACCTACTTCCACCTTATGGAAGTGAACCTTTAGGTTATTCTCAAAACTTTACACTCACATCATGGTGTAATTGAACCATCTCTCTCTTATAAGTAGTTCAACTGGATCTGTCCCGTGACAGTACTCTTTCTTTCTCATGTCATCTCGGTAAAGAGTTGTATTGTAACCCATATTACATCTTGACCTTTCTTGGTCTAGGGGAGACTTACCACAACATCCAAAGTTGTTACATCCCCAATTTTGGGTTCATTTGCTGAGAAATGTAATTTCTCATATTAAAGATAAATGAAAAAATAATGAATTAATGCATGTTTTTCGTTTAAAATAGCCTTGTTGATTTATTTGAGGGCTTTATTGGATACTGGGCCCAATAACAAGAAAAGGATAAAAGAAATTCCACTATTATTAAGTAAATCAGAAAATAGAGGAAAGAAAAGTGTGGAAACCTCTAGAAGGCAAATCCAAAAAGGGATTTCGTGCCTCTTGGGTTCCTTGGGTTCCAAGGAGTCCAAAATTACATAGAGAATACAATAATAAAAGTAAAGATCAATTAAATATTTCCTTATTGAGAAATAAATTGAAAATAATGGTGATATGTGGAAAACAAGTGAAAAGAGGTGCAATCAAGTTATCCTTAGTGGGATTTCGTATCCCAATGATTCCTAATAATAAAAGGAATACCAATAAGGAAAATAAAAGAGAAAAAAAGAGAAATCCTCAAAAAGATATATTTTAATGAAGAAATAAGCAAGATAATGTGACATAATGCATATTGATGCATTTAAGGATAATGAGTATTCTTCAAAAAGAAATTTCGAATTCTTTGAGTTTTCTTGGGATCCAAGGAATCCCAATGAAGAAAGAGGAAAGAGAAATACCAATAAAGTCAAGTAAGAGGATAATGCGATGCGTAATGAATGAATTTCATGGTATTATTAAAAAGGGTGATATTTTCTTCTTAAGGAAAACTTAAGTTCGTGGCTAATAGACTAAAAGCCAAGAATAAAAAGAACAAAGGAGAAGGTTTTCGAATTCCTAAATACTCAAATATTAGAGAATATTAATGGGAATAAGAAGAGAGAGAAGGATTTCTTCTCCTTGAAGGAATAGGAGTTCTTATGAGAGTGGGACTTGTCCCCTCTTGGAGGATCACGTTGGGGTGGGTATGACCTCCCCTATTTAAGGGGTAGAACCCCTGGTTCAGAGTTATAAGAGATCCCATGCTCTTTTCTTATTTTCTACGTACAAACCCTAGTAGAAGGGAGCCACGCGACCCTGGGGCATCCAGGAGCCCAAGTATGGTTGCGAGGAAAGCTGCATACGCCACGATGACAAAGCAAGGACAAAGAAGCATAGTTGTGCCCTGATGAAGATACAATAGTGGCTGGTTGGCTGCAGTAAGGGCTACAAGACACGTGTCTAATGCTCCTGACCCCACCACGTAGGCCATGCAATGGGCGGCGGCCCAGGTGCGGATGAGGGCGGCGAGGCCAGGGCAAGAGGTGGCGGCAGCTGTCGAGGACCAAGGGGGAGAAGAATAGCCGCCCAGGTCGCACCTAGGGCTGCGCTCGACGGAAGCATGAGCAGCCCGAGGTTGAAGACAATAGGTTGGTCATTGGACAAATATACCCTCCGTGGGTTACATCGTGAAGACTTAAAGGAGGGCATAACGGACATTTGGTTATGTTTCCTTTTGGGCGAGCATATTGCATGGGTTGATGACGTGGCGCTTCCCTATGGGCCAAGTAAGTGATTTAATGAAAAATTCATAGATAAATATGGGTAGCTCCGATGAGAACATACAAAATATGAAAATTGCTCAGAAAAACGAGGGGAATCTAATAAAAATACAATTGAAGCCTGATTCCATATGCAATTCGAAAAGTAATGGAAAATATCAACTTTAATGTATTAATGTTTAAAGAACCCTAATTGGGAATGATTAAAGTGTTTAGTAGGTTTAATAGATGATTAAAGTTGATATTAGCCTTTAATGATAAAAAGGAACATTAGTAAGAAAAAGGAAGAACTTTGCATATAATTAGTTAATTTCGAGTTTCATATGCATGAATATACTTTAATGGGCCTTGAAACCCTAATGTTGACTAAATCAACTATTAATGGCTTTAATTGATTAATTTCATGATTAAAGTTGGAGTATGCTGAATCTAAGCTAATTCGAGCATTAAGTTCTTAATTTGTGGATAAATTCCCTAAATGTAGTAATTAGGGGTTTCTCATGAATAAAGGTGGAATTAATTGCAAATCGAGTTCATATGTGATTTGGATCACAATGAACTATGAATTAATGATAAATGTATATAATGATCTTGTCATGGATTAAAAGGATAAAAATAGTAGCTTTAATAAAAAGAGTCTTAATAAGCTTAATTAATGGTTAATTATACCTTTAATCCGGAATTGATAATTAGATGTGGAAATAATTAGGGTTTAAAATAGTAAAAGATGAAGGGAAACCCTAATTGCAAGGGAAACCCTAAAAGTGGATTAGAAACCCTAGAAAGTGAATCCAAGTTAAATAAATAGATATATTCTTGGTAAAGTGTAGTATCTAGGTTACATATGATTTTCAGGAATTCCTTGAATGTTGAACTGCTCCTTGGATTACTTGCTTGCTTGGAATTGTTATTAGCTTGTTGAATCTACAAATCAGGTATGTGGTTAATTATGAGTAACCGCTTTAGTTTCCCGAAAGGTTTCCGGATGTTTAATCACATTGAATGCAACTAAACTGTTGAGATGTTCATATTGCAATTATAAAGTGACTATGACTATCACTATTTAATATAAATGTGTAAATCCTGCACCTACATGCCACCCTAATGGAAGATGCCATAAAGGTCAGGCCCAGGAGGGTAGACCAATGGGCACCATGAGAGGTGACCCTAAACACCAAGCTCGGGAATGAGAAGGTGATTGATGAGGCAAGACTAAGGAGCACCATGAGAGGTGACTCCCAGGCACCAAGCTCGGGATTAAGAAGGTGGCCTTAAGTCAAATCCAGGGTTAGGGAAAAAGCGGTGGGGATTGTCACATGGAAATTGTAAATTGACTTGTTAATTACCTTGATTGAAATACTTAAATTGTTAGACCTAATTGTGAAATTTTTGGTTGCCTCCACATACCAGCAATTTCTGATCGATGTTTTGTTTGTCGGCATTTTAGGTAACATCCTGAAAATCACAAACAGAAAAGTGGCACATCGTGAAAATAAGAAATAAAGTGCACGGAGGATTAGATAGAGTACTTCAAGCTGTGGATAGTTAGATTTCCCAGTTTTATAAAGGTAAGTAAAATTTTTAATTTTTGTACCCAATTCCAGTTAGTTAGTAGAATTTCATAATTGTTATTGATTATTTGTCGAACCTTTGATCCTGATAATTGGATAACGGCACCGACCTTTCGGTCTCCCTTAATTGGGGGTTACCGGGAGGCGGGGTCATTACAAAAGTAGTGAACTCCCCTTCCCTCTCAGGGATTCTTTATCATCTATGTTAAAGTACTGGGTTACTGGTGTTCATCCTTCACCTACTATCATGCATGGCAACATACTACATGAAATTCATCTTAAGCACCCAAAGTGCTACTGTCACTTACTATCTTTGTAGTATCACGGTGTATGGTGATCTTAAAACCATGATCTCATGTATGTCATGATTCCTCAAGATAGGTTCCTCGGAAACCCTAAACCACTCTCATAAGGGTTTTTTACCTTCCTATACAAGGAAGTGTATCTGAGGTTCTATCACCATCCTTTCACTACATCAAGGACTAGACTGGCTAACCAAACAACCATTTACTTGATTAACCGTTATTGATACATCTGGGTGTTAGCCAAACTTATCACTTTTCCTCCTCTTAAGGTTAGCCTAAACAACCTCAACTTCTTCTAGCTTCCAGCTAAACTAGGCAGCTATATCTCAACCAGAGCATTCATTACCACTTCTTATCCTTAGGTGTTAAGTATTGTTGAGGACATAGACGTCCATGTATCATCTCATCTCAAACTCTAGTTTTATATTCATCAAGAAACTCTGAGCTCATCCACCTGGTGATCAATCTCAACCTTGCAAATTCCACAAAGCTTCTACTAGGAACATCCTTACAAGGTGATTATCTTAATACTTTTATCATTTGTACCCGCCCATGCATAATTCACTCCACCAAGGCACATTTTCATCTCTGTCCTCATTCCTTATAGCAACATTCCAACTCACGTCATCCTTACCCTTGGTGTATGGCATGCGTACTATCCTATCTCTCACTCCCATAACAAGAAGAAATAAGCATTTGGTGGCCGTCCAAATATAGAGTTCTTCCCATTCCAAGAGTAGAGATGGTACATCCCACCTTGCCACTACACCTTCAAATCTAATTTGAAACGTGCAACTCATGTCCCCACATCAAAAACATCATGATATCAAAAAAAAAATTACTTCCATGGAAAATTGGTCTCGAACCTACTGTTGTTTACACATAATCCTTGGTCATCTCCTCTGGGTCTATAGGGTGACAACACTTTTGGGGTCATCCCTCTTCCCTCATGCATCCAGAGAGTGCCCTACTCATATTCCCTTTGGGTCCCATGAGTTCATGAAGGTGATCAATCTCCTAACCCATGGCCCTCAGACAATGATAGTTGTTACCTCCTGACCCTATGGTCTTGTGTAACTAGGAAATTAGGCAACTCCTTCTTCCATCCATCTTATCCCTACCTGACCCTAGGACAGACTTAGGATTCTATTATAGTACATGTCCAACATAGAACCTTACCCAATCCTTCATCATCTATCTCTGCATTCTTGGGTTGTCTTTCATCCTTTCACAGGGGTCATGGAAACCTGCCTACCTTGGTCAGGCCCCATACCAGTTACCTCTATGGTAACACATCCACATGCACTTAGAGATGGTCATCCATGGGTCTATAGGTTCATTCTCATACCATGTACTTTTCACTTAGCTTCTTAAGATCCTATGAAACCTCTTTAGGTTACCTCAAAACCAACAAAACTGGTATACACCCTACCAAAGGGTCCCTCTCCCAGGATGGGTGGAAACTACAACTCTTGACAACAAGGTCACAACCGTCCTTAGGGTTTACATTCACATGAGCATGCCTAACCCATCAGCTACTAAGGCACAAGCAGAGCACCTATTAAACCATGCTAGGTCACCCTCGTTCTCTTTCCTCATCATTTGATCAACTTAGTTGTGAGGGGTTCATCACACATACCCTTAACTTAAGGGGTTTCTTTTACCTTTACACATGAGGAGTACCATGCTCGAAACTATAGAGACTCAAATCTCATCATGAGCATCAGATACCCTGCTTCCCCTCTTAGGCCTAGGAACCCTAGGTTCACCTTTGGGTGTCCAACTGCATGCTGAATCTCTTAACCACAAATCAAGAATGTCCAAGATATGTCATGTACTTCCATGATCCTTTTGTTTAAGAAGCACCTCAAAGTTGTATAAGGCCTCACATCCTGCTACTAAACCTCTCCAAGTCTAAGAAACTCTTCTCCCTATCTCAGGAGGTAAACACCTATACCATAGGCATGGAGGTACCATCAGACTCATCCTCTCTCTAGGGTTTGGTTCCTCTCATGCATCCAAGACATCATCAGACTCCAAGGATCAAGCATAAGGCAACCACTACGATCCACTTAGGTCGCATCATCCTGAACTCCTCACTGTTCCTCAAATTTTTGGGGTTTTAAGCTTCCATCCTCCGTGCTGGGGTCCTGCTTTCTCTCTCTAGAGCTAACTCCACATCCAACCATACTACTAGAGGTCCTCTCTCCATTAAGGCTCAAGATCACAAGCATACCCCTATGTGGTTGAAGCCTATGCTTAACTCATGTTTGGATCAAGATTATACCTAGCCCTTTATGCTCATCCCATAAGCCATCCATTATGATTCCTTTTCCGGGGTTTCATCCTACTGTCAGCACTACTGACTTACTCTGGGTGAAAGTTATACTCTACTTACACAAGCCCATAGGGTTGTATAGGTTCTTCTCTAACTTCGTCCATGAAGGAGCTATCCCTCGCATAAACATGCACGACCCTTCCTAGGGTTGGGTTGCCAAAGGTGCTAGGTCATCCAACCTCTCATGGCTCGTATGGCAATCCAAAGGTATGTCCATCCAAACACCCAATGTATCATGACATCTAACTCATCATGTCATCTCTCTCTAATCTTCACTTAGGGTTAGGGTTAACATCATCCTCAAAGGATGTGCTAGGTCTCTACCTTCAATGGAGGTCTCTACCTCCAAGACTAACTCTCTCTACTCATCCTCCTGACAAAGAGGTCTATCCTCAGGTCTCTCCTGAGGGCAATGACAACTCGTGTCATACGACCTAAGCATGTATCTATTCTTTAGTTTGCGCTTAATTTATTAAGCTTATGTCCATGACATCTTATTTACATCCTGTTTATTAATTTGTTGGAGGATTCCTTAGACCTTATTAACCTTACCCATACCTCATGAGGGTGAGGAGAAGAGAGAAAACCCTAATCCTTAAGGTCCTTAATAGAATTTGAGTTAAGAAGGGATGAACAAGATGAGAGAGTCCTAAAGGTATCTTATTTCGAGTCATATCCTAAGACATCGGCCAGGAAGTCACACAATTTAGGAGTCCTCGTATTCTGACTAGCGGTGCGGAGGAAAAATATTTCCAGCCCTCAGACATGATCCTTTTCTAGACACCTCAATCTTTCAGACAATCCTCTAATAACTCCCTCGACTCTATGGAATTTGTAAAATTTAATAATTATTAACGATTAAATGAGGAACCTATGCTCTAATACCAATTGTTCTGACCCCGCCTCCCGGTAACCCCCAATTAAGGGAGACCCAAAGGTCAAAGCCGTTATTCAATTAACAGGATCAAAGGTTCAACAAATAATCAATAATAATTATGAAATTCTACTAAATAACTAGAATTTGGTATAAAATTAAAACTTTACTTACCTTTGAAAACTTTAGAAATCTATCTAACCAGAGCTTGAATTATTCTATCTAATCCTCCTTGCACTTTATTTCTTATTTCCACAATGTGTCACTTTACTATTTGTTCTTTCAATTGTTGTTCCTAAAACGCTGACAAACAAAACATCAGTTAGTATATCGAAATATACTGGTATGTGGGAACAACCAAAAGTTTGTACATAAGGATAACAATCTAATTATCACAATCAAGTTAAATAACAAGCCAATTTACACTTTTCAGTATGACATTCTCCACCACTTTTGCCCTAACCCTGGCATACCCACCTTAGGGTTTCCTTTGCCAATGACGTAAGGCCACCTTCTCAATCCCGATCTTGGTGCCTGGGGGTCACCACTCATGGTGCCCACTAGTCATGTAATATCATAGGCCACCTTCTCATTCCCGAGCTTGGTGCCTGGGGTCACCACTCAAAGTGTCCATTGGTCTACCCATCTGGGCCTGACCTTTGGCATCATCCATCAGGGTGGCATGTAAGTGCGAGAATCCATACTTATATTATTAATGTGATAATCATAGTGACTTTATAGTTTGCAAGTACGAACATCCAAACTGATAATTTGCATTCCATGCGATTAACCATATAGAAAATCCTCAGGAAACTAAGGCGGTTATTCATAATTAACCACATACTTGATCTGACGATTTGAACAGAAATATCTATGCAAATAAGAATCCCAGCAAGCAAGCATTTTCAACAAGATCCTGAAATAATCACATAATTCCCTTTTTATTATTCATGTCATCAAGATCCATTAAACCTAGCTCGCTTCCTAGGGTATCTAATTCACTTTTAGGGTTTCTATTGCAATTAGGGTTTCCCTTCATCTTTTACTATTTTAAACCCTAATTTAATGCAATTGATCACGAACCCTAATTATTTCCACATCTAATCCTCAATTTCATATTAAAGGCATAATTAACCATTAATTAAGTTCATTAAGCCTCTTTTACATTAAATCTATTATTTTTATCCCTTTAATCCATTATAATATCATTATACACATTTATCATCAATTCATAGTTCATTATGGTCCAATTCACATATGAACTCGATTTGCCATTAATTCCACCTTTTATTCATGAGAAAACCCTAATCACTACATTTAGGGTATTTATCCACAAATTAGGATCTTTTATTCTCGAAATAGTTTATAACCATGAAAACTCAGTTTGATACATGAAATCGAATAAGTAAAGCCATTAAGAGTCGAATTTGCCAAGATTAGGGTTTCAAGGCCCATTAAAGCCCATTTATGCACCTAAACTCTAAATTAACTAATTATATGGAAAGTTCATCCTTTTTGTTCCTAATGTTCATTTTTATCATTAATAGGCTAGTATCAACTTTAATCATCCATTAAACCCTTATAAATATATTATTCATCTCAAAATAGGGTTCTTTAAACATTAATACATTAAAGTTGACATCTTCTATTACTTTTCGAATTGCAAAGGAATCAGGCTTCTATTATATTTTTATTAGATTCCCCTCATTATTCTGAGAAAGATTCATGTATTATATGTCCCCAACTGAGCTACCATTACAAAGTTATGATTTTTGTAAGATTTCACTTACCAGAGCTGATCAGGGCGCGCCAAGTGTCCTCTCCATTCAAGGTAGACGCAGCTTGTTCAGGAACATTTAGAAATTACATATTTTCCCCCGTTTACGTTAGCAATTCTTCACCCCGCGGAGGGGTAGATCCGTCCAACTCGACATTGGTCGTCTTCCACCTCTTGACAGCGGCTGCCCTAGGCACGTTTGGGCGCGGTTCTTCTCCTCCCCCAGACCCCGACGGCGTCCAGATCTTGCTCCATCCTCTTGAGCTCCCTCTATTGCACCTACAGGTGCCCTAAGATGTGTCTATGGCGGCGAAACATGGCCTGGGCAGACATGCAATACGGCCGCGCAATGCAGCCGTGCTGCTACTGCCATGGCCGATAGGGGTGAAGGGATACCCTCCCAAGCTCTTCAAGCCGTCGTGGAAGTAGGAATGCTTCCTCACAATTCTCTCATGTAGCCTCGTGGCCCCGAAAAACACCCAACTTTACATTAGTTAGCGTTTATGGATGAAACCATGGAAGAATAAGAAGAAGAAGAGATATGTGGGGGATCTTCTAGACTCGACCCCCCTAGGTCTTATCCCTTATATAGGGGAGTGTAGTACTGCCCTGTGGTGCTTGCCCACGAAGCAGCCAATCCCTCTACCAATAGGAAAGTGATTCCTTCATTAAGAAGTTAGTTTCTCTCTCTCTCTCTCTCTCATATTTCTATAATATTCCTTCTTCCTTTGACATTAGGATTTCGAAAAACATCTCTCTTATTTTCTTTGTTTTTGCTTTTTAACCCATTGACACGAAATCCTATTTTCCTTTAATAGAAAATACTTTCTTTTTAGCAATACCACATAATCCATTAATAATGTATTCACATGATATTCTTATTTTCTTTTTATAGGTATTTTCTCTTCCCTCTTTCTTCATTGGGACTCCTTGGATCCCAAAAAACTATATTATTTCGAAATCCTTTTTATTGGATATTCATTATCCTTCTAGATGCATCTAAATGCATTATTTCACATTATCTTGTTTATTTCTCATTAAAATATTTCTTTTTGAGGTTTTTTCTTTATTTCTCTTTTATTTTCCTCATTGGTATTCCTTTCAACATTAAGAATCCTTGAGATATGAAATTCCACCAAGGATTACTCAATTATACCTCTTTTCACTTATTTTCCACATTTCATCAATATTTTCAATTTCATTCTTAATAAAGAAATACTTAATTTATCTTTTCTTTTATTATTGCCCTCTTTATACAACTTTGGACTCCTTGGAACCCAAGGAACCCAAGAGGCACGAAATCCCTCTTTGGATTTCCCTTCTAGAGGTTTCCACATTTTTCTTTTCTCAAATATTCAATTATTCATCCTCTAATTGACTATTTCTTGTTATTTGGGCCCAATAGCCAATAAAGCCCACAAAGCAATCATCAAGGCTATTGTAATGGAATTCATGCATTTAATTAAAAGACATCATTATTTGTTCATTTATCTTTAATATGAGAAATTACATTTCTCAGCAAATGATCCCAAAATTGGGGTTGTAACATGGATGATGTGGAATTTCATCTTATTCGGAAAGACATTGTAATTGAGACCTCACTAGTAATTATCTTTCTAATTGGGTTTGAAACCCAAAAATTGATGATGGGTTTTTTAGTACAGAATTCAAATATACCAAAAATATGATTGGGATTGGGAATATGGATTTATTGTTGTTCTTCCAAGGGTTAAAGCAAGTCATGTGATATATTATATAACATCACCAATTGGCTTGGACTTCTTCAAGGAGGAAATAAACAACTAGATCAGTGTTCCATTTAATCTCTATTCTATTTTACATTGCACATAGGTCGAGATTCAATATTAAGGATGTGATTCTAGCCTTTTGATTTTAGGCTATTGAGGGGAAGGTTGATTGCATATTGTCATATGAATGATGTGAAGTCTCATGGCTAGATCATATTTCTTATACATATTTTCAAGCTCAGCCAAAAATAAGGTTGAGGTGAATCCTTAACATGCATATTATACATATGAAAATGAAGTAGTTGTTTATACTATCCATAGCAAACTACAAATCCATCTATCATGAATGAAAAAACAATTTGGTCTCTATTGGGGCACAATGGAAGTGTAATTCCATGTCAAATTGGCATACAATTAATCTACAACAAAAGTTCAACATAGATCATTGTGAAAATCCATCATGTATAAAAATTTAAATCAAGAAATTTGTGGATAAGAGTTGAGTTACACCTAATTACCTAAACCTAAAGTCCTCATATGACTAAAATATAAAAGGAGAATTAGGATGGTGCTCCTTGTATCTTATAACCATCTGGGCATGAATAAATTAGATTGACTCAAAAGAAATGGTTTTATTTGAGGTAAGAGAGGCATGGGAGTTCGTTCCTACCGTAGGGGTATAGGAATCATATCCTTCTCTTATCAACTCATTCTATCACTCTAGTGGTTGAAACTAGTAGGTAACCTACAAAAGTAGGCTAGGGTTATGGAAGGAGAGAGGTAGAGATAAAAAATGGGCATGTGAATGGGAATGGTGAAAGTAGTGTTTGCTAAGGCTGGTGAAGGGGATGAAGATGAGATGGAGTTCTTTCACTCAAGAATGCAAATATGAAGGATCCAACATAACCCTTACATAGTATAATATCATCCATTGAGTTTTAGTTGGGGGGGACTTGGCCAATGGAAGATGTCTAGTTTCCAAAAACAACCTATGACTCAATGATCCCTATTGTACAAACATCCTAATGTTTTATAGTATGTTCCATAGTCCTAATAAAATGTATATGTGATCCTAGTATGTGTATTGAGTAAATAAAATCAATTTTGATTCATCATAGGCCATTTCTCAGCATATGTTCAGTGAAAAACACAAATTCTAATAGTTGACCAAAATATCATATATAAAGTGCAAGCAAGCTTGGGAATTTCGTAGAAGGAAATATAGATAGATTTAATTAAGCATATAAGAGTCATAAATTATGTATTACTAGGTGCATGCATCTAACTTCAAAATAAGTGACTTCAAATTTATGACAAGCGAATAGAATTTTGTTCCTAGATAGAATATCTCTATAACATTTGTGAGATGGTTTTTGGTATCCATGTGTGTGATATAAATAATTATATTAGCAATACAATCCCAAAGAAAATTATGTTTCACCTCTATATGCTAAGTTCTATTGTCCAACAGAGGTTTGTAAGACAAAGTCGTAGAACTAGTTTGTCATAAAAAAATAGAAGAAGTGTCAATGAAATTATAAAATCATTTATAATTGCTTCACCCATAGGACTTGACAACAACAACTACCTAGTATTATGTATATCCATCCATAGTCAATGAAAATGACACTATGATTATCTTCTTATAGAACCAAGGTACTAGGCATGGTCCTCTCAAGTAGCAAGTGACCCTTGTTCACCTTCTATTAATCAAGAAATTGGCCTTTTCTGCATCACTATAATTGGTTAGAGTAATCTCATTTTACTTAGGATACCATAATCTAATACTTGGGGTCTATGCTAGGTAACAAAGAATCCTCTTTAACTTTCTAGGGAATGATTGAAAGCAAGCACACAAGCCTACAATAAACATGATATTTATTTCTAGAGGTGGTAATGATGGGCAAACTAACAATCATAGCTTTGTATATTCTCATATAAATTTTCCCCTTCCTCATTCTTGTCAAGTGTCATCGTGTTTGACATGAGAGTATCCATTGATTCATAATTTTGCATCCCAAATCATTTGACGAATTCACTATTTTACTTGGTCGATGATTTTTCTATTTTTTGTTCAAAATTAAATCAAAGGAAGAAGGTAACTTGTCTTTCCAAGATCATCTAAAACACATTCTACATGAAATAACTAAACTCTTTGATAAGATAAATATTGCAAAAACCAAGAATGATATCATTAACATATATTTGAATAAAAATAAAGTGGTTAGAAGTATGTTTTTAAAGTAAAGTAAAATCAAAATTTTCCATGACAAAGCCATTATCTAGTGAGATGGTCATTATTTTCTCATATCAACCTCTAGTTTCTTGTTTGAAATCATATAATGCCTTGCAATAGATTTAGCATTGTGCTCGCTTGTCATTATAATGTCTAAGAGGTTAAGCTGCTAAGAACTTCTGCACCATTTCAACATTTTAAAATATACTTTTAATATTTCTTTAAAATATGATAAGATATGTACGACAAGCATGAGAAAGTAATATAAAATTTATTCCAAATATTCTATAGTCCATAAGTTTCATCCAAATTAATATAGTTTTGTTGATTATAGCCTTGCTCCACTAGATTTTTGAGGACTACTAAGGGAATGGTGGGGTCGGAGTTTGTGGTTGGTAAGAATTCCTCATAAGAGAAATATAACAAAGTTCCCTAGATGTTCTTTGTTTGGATACCCACCTATGAATGATAGATGAGAGTTACAAGAATGACATCTAAGTGGATACAACCCAATGACAAAATTAGATGAATGGAAACCCATCATATGGGGATAATGTTCCACATGTAGGAGAGGTGGTGACACCAAACTAACTTGAGGGTAAGTCTCCCAGGGCCACTGAGAGGACCACTATTTACCCACTTGGTTTCAATGACATTTGTATCATTTGACCTTGGCAAAACTATCAATACTCTGATATTTTCAAAATTCTCCAGCTATTCTTACGTGTTTAAGATCCAATTATCATCTCCAATTGTCCTTTTTAGCATTTAGGCTCTAGTTGTGAAATGATTTCTTTATTTAATTGGTCCTTGAAAGCATCCCTTGTACTAAACTTGTTGGCTTATTAGATATGCAAAGTCTAATCTCTATGATGCAAATATTTTCCACTTGTGTCAATAATATGTACATTTAATGTTTGAGGTAATCAAGGAACATAGACGATATGTAACACTAAAAAACATGGTATAATATATGTGTTCGAATGCTTGTAGGTCAAGTTGTACCATGTATATGCTTTGTAGAATTTCATTTTGTGAAACTTGTTAGGAATGGTGTATAAATAAGTGATGATCAACCTAATCCTATCCTAAACTATTTTCCAGACTTATATCAAGACTTTCAAATAGTTAGCATCATTAAAAAAATCATTTGATATGTATTCCAAAAATAGAATAGTGCCTTATCAGAGAATATTTCGATCGAAATCTTCTTTGATCAAGATCCTCTTCTGTTGAAATACACCTCATCTTGAAGGAGACATTGTACAAATACCATTTTACAAAATAATTGATGCTAAAATTAAGAAGAGATTGCCTCTCAATCCAACTACAATTTAAACAATATGGAATAAGATCCAAGTATAGTTTGACCGAGATCAGTCCATATTCAAAATTTGCATTCATTTTTCTAGCCATTGTAAACTTGTATTTTGATCTCTTAGCATTTATCTTGATCAAAACACTCCCAAAAAATATATTGACCATTCCTAATTATTTCCTATATATAGAAGTACCTAAAAACACTTAGAATTTTCACACACTTGAGCAATTTATTACATGATATCCTACTCCAAGATTAGAATTCTACATTGCTATATTGATATCTAAGCTATAACTCAATACTAGTATCCTACTCCACCAAATATAGCCTTACATGTTCCTAGTGTAGAGTTGATCGTCACTTGTACATAGAGACCTACAAATTGTATATCTTGTGATAGTTGTAATTTCTTTTTCCTCTATTGTTCTCTATACTTGTTCTTATTTCATTCAACTACTTCTTGTGACAAGGTTGCGGGGAAGCTTTTCAGAACTAGTTCTTGCAAGAAGGTTGTGATCAAGGGAGGAGGAGGATTTTGATTTACTCCACTCTGCAACTCCTGCTTGGTCAACTAAAGTAGGTTTGTCTTGATTTATAAAAGACACTGGTTGTTTTGTATATTTTGTATTGGTTAAGAAAACAAATAAAATACAGGTTGAAAATCATTGATGGGAACAACCAAAGAGAGGAATGATGTCTTTTGACGAACCACTGTATACATGTGTCTTTTGTTGTTGTTTTTATTTAGTCTAGTACTTGCTTTGTATTTCTTCTAAATTATCTTATAAGAAAGTACACTAGATCAGTCAATTGGTATCATATTAGGTCTTCAAGGATCCCTAGAAAGTCTTAAAGGGTGGAGGAAAGCATGGTCTACAATCTAAACCTCGAACGATCATATTTAAGCTGAAAACTATATTTGATAGGGAAGACGACACATATTTGAAGAGAAGAATGACATTCCACTTCCAAAGAATCAACTTTCATATATCGCAAATGATTTTCGTACCATATGAACCTTCTATAATGGATATGGAGAAATGGGATCCAGATATGGTAAGAAAGGCAAATCTAGATTCTAAAGAAGTTTTTATGTTATAGTATTATCTCCCTCCTTAAAAATTTAGTAGAATATCTTCATTTGAATCCACATAAGATGTATCGAGAAAATTTATGATTACACATGAACAAGCTCAACAACTTAAGAGTATAAATATTAATATGTTAAAACATAAATTTGAGTTATTCTACATGTCTAAAATTGAAACTATTTCTAAAGTGTATGCTACATTTTCTACTATAATATTTGGTTTGAGTGTCTTATGAAAGCAAATAATGGAGAAAGAACAAGTCTTAGCGATACATAGATCCTTCCCTACTAAGATAGAAGATAAGGTAACTGGTATAGAATAATCTTGAAATCTTTCTAAATTATTGATGGAGCAGCTCTTCGAAAGTTAGAGACACATGATGTGAAGATTTAAGAAGAGACCAAAATTGAAGAACAAGAAAAACCTTATAAGGAAAATGGTGTGACATTCAAAGAACAATCCTCAAAGTCAACTTTCTGTAGTGACTCATTTAGTGGTAAAGAAGAAGTACATCATAAAGGTAAAAAAATATATATAGTCTTATTCTAGAAAAATATTAGACCATTTTCTACTAGATGTCACATACGTGGATAAAAAGGAAATTGGAAGATGAATGTATGTAACTCAAGAAAAAGAAGAAAATTCCAAAGATAAGAAGAAGAAATCATGTCATGATACTTGGGATGATCCCACAAACTCAGAGTCAAGTGATGAAGAAATATGTCATCATGCAATTGAATGTTTCATTTCCGAATATGAAAACAATGATGAACAAGAAGAAGGTGCACAAGGTAATAATGATGATGTATGTCACTCTATTTTATCTAATGAAGAAATTATTGAACTCACTTCACATAAAGTTGAAAAGTGTAAGAGAAAGATAAACAAATTGGCAAATATTGTTGATTCTTTAAATGAAGAACTTAGAGATAAATGATCAATATGCTAGTGACAAGAAAAAAAATAGATGAGCTTGTTTCTTAAAATACTTTCTTTCAAAATCAGGTATCAACTCTTATAGAGAAGTTGAGTAATATAGAGAAACAACATATTTGTTGCTTACATTATGATATGATCTTATCTTCAAAATTAATGATGAGCTAAATGATAAAATTGATATAGTTGAAGAGAACATTTTTAGTACTAGAAAAAGTTCAATTTATACTACTAAAGACTCTTTGATGGTTTCCAAGAATAATGAATATCTTGAGACATATTTGGATAAATTTTCAAATAGTAGAAACATGTTGAAAAATATTTTACATTCTCACAATAATAATGTCAGTACTCATGGATTTGGTTATATTACAAGAGATGTTAAAAGAAAAAAAAGTAAGGACCTATATTTGTTAAAACAAAATCTAGTTCTTACATTCCTATTAATCATACTACTTTCTATGGTTGTCGTATATTTGGTCACTATGCTTTCTTATGCCCTTTCAAGAGAAAAGTGACAACAATATGGTTTGGGTACCAAAGATCTCTCTTTAGGGGAGATGTTATATTATCATGGATTTAATTGGATATTAAGGTTTCATCATGATATATTTCTGTCAATTTGTTTATCTCAAAATGTTTATTTTTTTCAAATAGTAAGCTACATATGTTTAAGTTGTTAGAGAGGTAATTCTACATGATTAATTTTTTGCAATAGATTGTCATGTTTTGATTTGGATATCTTGCAATTAGTATTAAGAGTCAGTTTGCTACATATTTATTTGAAGTTCTAGTCTAAAAGTATGTATTTCACAGGTTCCAAACATGGTTTTTTCTCTTAAATTGATATCTTTATGCTGGTAGTTAGTTTCTTTGTTTGAGTTTAATTTTTATGAGTAGAAGATTAAGGGGGAGCTCAAATCATCTGGTTTATGATGCGATCTTTGTTAGTTTATGTTCTTAATGGCTCCTATATATAAATCATGGGCTTAACATCCCTTAAATTTGGTCTAGATATTCTTTGTTGACCTCATTTTGGTTTTTACAAAAATCTCTATATCATGAACAACTTCACATTCTGCATCAATATTGATATATTCTTTAAAAAATTAGTGCTTTTCATGACATCGTATATCAACTATGGACTTACAATTCCTTACCATTGGCTTAGAGTATTGTTTTACATATATTGTGCCTAATGGGATCTTTTTATCATGAAGGACTTAACATTCCTATCATTGTTAATTAGACAATATTTGGTTCATGATCATATATGGTTTTTGTCTATACAATGTACCCTCTTTCACTTTTTGTATTCATTTTGATTTCGCGATTCAACTTGTACATCATTATTTTTTGTTGGGTATGAATATTCCCTCTTCAAAATAATTATCATTGATGGGGAGTGTCTCCTTGAGGGGAGCATTGGTAAGTATAACCCCTTTTTGACTTTTATAAAGGTGTAGAAAAATCCATGAACATAAATTTGGCTATTTAAAGGTATGATGTTTTGTACTGTCTTCTTTCAAATTATCTTATAGAAATATTTGTCATCATCCTAAAGGGGGAGAATGTTGAATTTTTATATATGCCACACTTTAATTGTGATGTTGCAAATATTTCCATTCATGTCACTAATATGTGTATTTAGTGTTTTAGGTGATCAAGGAACTTAAATAAGATCCAACATCAAAGAATATATACTCTAATATTTGTGTTTGGATACTTGTAGGTCAAGTTGTACCATGTATATACTTTGTACAAGTTGATTTTGTGCAACTTTCTAGGAATGAAGTAAGAATAAGTAATGACGAGCCTAATCTTTTCCTAACCTCATTTCAACACTTATGTCAAGTCTTTAGGAGAGTTATATGTCATTAGAAAAACCATTTGATATGTTTTTCAGTAATAGAATAGTTCCTTTGTAGGTAACATTTTGGTTGAACTCTACTTCAAACGAGATCCTCTTCGGTCAAAGTACACCTCGATAGAGAAAATGATATTGTAAAAATCACCATTGTAGAAAATATCCTTTGTAAAATTTGTGAAGAGATGAGCTCTCGGTTGAACTACACTTCAACTGAGATATAATTCAGTAGATGATAGAGATCAATGCATAAAAAAAGTTGCATTTGTTTTTCTAGCCATTTTAAAAATGTATTTTGATCTCTAACAATTAATTTAGCATTTATCTTGGTCAAAATACTCCCAACAACTATAGTGACAATTCTCATGTGTTTCCTATATATAGTACATACGAACACTTAGAATACATAATTGAGTAATTTGTTACATGATATCTTTCTCCAAGCTTAGAATTCTATATCGTTATCTTTAGAACTAAGCTATGGATCAATACTAGTGTCCTAATCCACCAAATATATCTTTAGAATTGAAATTTTTTTCTTTTTCTTTTTACTTGTTGATCCAACTACTTCTTGTGATAAGGTTGTGGTGAATCTTGTTGGAGCTATTTCTTGTGAGAAGGATGTGACCAATGTGGGACGCTGATTGCGATTTACTCCACTACACAGTTTCTTCTTGATCTACAAGAGGAGGCTTATATTGATCCAAGAATGACACTTATTATTTATGTATTTTGTTTAAGATAAGAAAAGAAAAAAACTATAGGTTGAAAATCTTGTTTAGGAATAGTCAAGTAGTGAATTGATGTCTTTTGATAGAACCACTTGATATTGTGTGTCTTTTTTGGTAGTTTTTATTTTTTTTCAATATTTGCTTTATATTTTAGATGCATAATCTTTTAATCAAGTTACAATCTAACATTCTTTTTGGTTAAAATTGCGTAATTTTTATTGTAGATATATTCCCCCTATAGATCTATCTGAATTTCACAAAGGGCTCTTCTAGCACATAATAATAAACAATATTCTTAGCAGAAGGAGGGTTATTTTCAATAAGTTTCACACTAATGGACTCTTATAATCTAGCATGTTCTTTGTGATATACATGGAAAGGACTACTAGATAGACTATAAGATTTGCATCAAATTGTTTAAACTATCCTCAATGTTAATACAAACAGAGGGCATAAAAAACATGAAAGACATCAATCAAGTGGATTCTATAATGCCATAACTTACGAGAAAACATTATTTAAAGTTGGAGAGTAAAACCCAATTTTGAAAAAAAACACGTAGTATTCATGGCTTTTTCTCAAAATTATATTGATTTATGATATTCCAAAAGCATGGTCCTTGTAACTTTCTAACAAATATCAATTTTACCTCTCTACCACCCCATTTTGATTAGATGTTAGATGAGAAGAGAAGTTATACACATAGATAAAATAATAATTAAATACGCATACAAATCATTTTAAATCTCTCCTCAATGGCCCCTACTAATATAAATGATACAACATGAATATTTTTCTCAACTCTTCTACAAATTATATGAAAGTTTGAATATTATAAATCTTGGAAATTAATAAGAAAGTCCAAACAAATTTTAATACAACATTTAGAATCACAAGATATTAATAACCATCTCTATGTGCAAATGTTTGCATTGCTCTTACTAGATTAATATAAAGAAGATAGAGATGCAATTTAAGTACGAAAAAAATACTTGGCTTTTGAAAAGGATATAGTTTGTTTTCCTAGTGTGGGAGATTTACATTCCTCTTCCTTTATAGTATCCAATTTTTCATAGTCCATTAAGTAAATCCTTTTTTCTCAAATTCTTCATTTGATTCATATTTATAGGACCAAGTTATCAATGAAAAAGGGATATATCATTCCTATTTATTATTTAAAATTTACTAAGCATAGACTTCTATGATTTAAGAAGATATCATTCCTATTTATTATTTAACATTTACTAAGCATCGAATTCTTAGATTTAAGAATAATCGTACGCAATTAAACATCCAATATTCCCCTACAAAGTACATTGTGCATGAAGGATTGTGTCAATAAAATTAAAGAGGAGTCAATAAAACAAGATATATGTTGTGATTATATTTATTAACACTAATAGGATTTTGATGCATGCCAACTAATGAAGTACATTCTTTATGCATATGTAATTACATACATCAACCTCTCCTAATACTTTACCTATATCATTGTCCCCAAATATCATCAATCTATGTTTATTATAATTTGGTAAAATGATGTGGATTTTGACTCCCATAATGTTCTAGGAAAAGACACTATGTATGATTTATTCATTGTTATCCTATAATGAAGAATGTTTGGTTCTCTTTCAAATAATTAGGCCCGAGGATGGATGAGGAACCCAGTAAACTGTTTGTTGTCCCTATCATCTTATAAGGACAAGAATAGAGTAATGAAAAAATTCTATAAAAAACATGGAAACAATATTAGTATTGGAATTTAAGGATTCTCCATGTAAAGTTGGAGGTCCTATTCCTTTTTTGTTTCTCCTTCTCCTACCTTGTCTTCCAATTTGTTTTCTAGCATGATGTAGAATTTCGTCAAGGTTCTTCCTTCCCTTGAAGAGCTTTTACACATAATATCTCAGTATTTCATTATCATGGTTAAGAACGGAAGTGGTATATACAAGTCTAGAAATATCATCACTACAACGAAGATTGGATTCCAACCACAAATCTTACTGAAGTACGAATCATTTTCAGTATTATGGATAGAAAACACATTCTTTCTTTCCTTTCTTCTAGAATATAGTAATTTATTTTTGTTGTCAACATGTGTTTTAAAGGTTTACTGTTTCTTATTTTCTTGAAAATGTATCACGAGTGTAATTACTTAGAACTCAAGATCTACCAAGATCTTTGTAATGAGTAAGAGACTATAATTAGGTTTGACAATATCTTATTATTTTGTAGTTCAATGTAAATTTTATATATGGGTTTAGACTTTTATTATAACCACCTCTTTCATTAATTTAGCAAAAAAATTTAATAAAATTAGAATATATGTATTGAAGATGTGTCTATGAAAGGTCGTTGTGCGGGAAATTGCGAAAGGATACAAAGCATGGGTTCTGGAGAAGATGTTAGTGGTGTAATTGGTGGTGGACTAGAGTTTATTCCTAAAGATGGTGCTAATTTAGGAAAGTAGAGGCAATGATCAATTATGTTGGGAAACTCCATAATTTATCTAGTTCGTGGGGAATGATGGTTGCAATTAGGAAGTCCATGCACTTCCATGATGCTAGGGAGTAGTGGTCGTCAAATGTGATAGGTGCTGAAGGATCAGGGAATATCAACATCATTGTCCCACCTTTTGGGATCAATAAGGAAAATTTAGGAGATAGTCATAGAGGGAAAGGAGCATCACCATAATGGGGAGGAAAGCAAACACATGTTTCATTTAAAGAAGTGGTTGTGGTGACAAGGGAATGAGTCACATTGTTATATCCACATTGATGTACAGAAATGGAAATCAACTTAATATCTTTCAAAAACATTGTCTCCACAACAGATGACTTTCCATCCTTTGATGTTCAACTAGAAGCACAAGATAACATTCTAAAATGTGTGGAAGTTTGTCATTGTTGCTAAACATATCTCGAGGGATATAGGTTTCCCAAGGCTAATGGACAAGATCTGATAAATGTTTAACCCAAAAGGGCATATTTATCTTGATAGATCCTGATAATAATTATTACATCTTCCCACTATAGAAGAAGAATGTTTACTTGTGGGCATTAACGCAGGGTCCTTGGCCAATTTTTGGGTCCTATCTATTGATGAAACCATGGTATCCATGTTTCTCATCTGGGAACACATATCAAAATGAGATGGTAGCATCGATATGCATTTTGAACTTATTTTTATTCCTTCATTAAAACAAGTTAATACAATAGGTCAAGAATAAAATTGGTAGAACAATTGAAGTAGATATGAAAGTGACTATGCAAATGAGGGGGAGATAGTTGTGGATTGTAGTAGAAACTATAAAAATCACTCACACCAACATCCTAAAAGAGAAGCACATGATTCAAAACTAGAACATTATGTCTATCTATAAGAAATGTGGGAGGGAAGGTCATGTGGAAACATAGTACACAAAAAGAATTGTGACAAATGCCAACTCACAACCTACTAGTGAATATCATCCAATACAATAGAGCCAAGAGGAACAATGACTATCAAGTTTCTTAGAGGTTATACATGCATTGTTATAACATGGTTTTTCACATCTATTTACATAATGGAAATGCAACTATTTGAATAAAAAGTATATATTGAAAATTTGGTGTGGTTTGTTTTAAAAGTATGGATTTATTTTGCAAATGTTCCTTTATAATGGTCTTCATGGTTTTTACTGATTTCAATAGTCCAATAATGAATATAGGGAAAAAGGAAGAAAGAAAATCCAATATTAAGTCAATGAAAAAAGGCAATGGGTATTTAATAATATAGGTATGGAATTATGCAGAACTCTCTAGAAAAGTGGTGTTGAAGGCCACTAATGGTTTGGTTTCGTTTTCACATGGTTCCTAATGAGAAAAGTAATAAAAAAAAGAAATATGGAAAAGGTAGAAAGATAAAAGGATTGACTTATGCCTTAACTAGTGAGATAAAGGGGGAGACTTGGAGACTAAGAAAAAACCTCTAAGTTGAGTGTTTTGGTCTCTAATGTGGCCCACATCTAAAAAAAAGTATATAAGGCTTTCCTTTAAAATTTGGAATTAAAATTATAAAAGCAGAGACATATATGGATTTTTATAGAAATCCTAAAGTGAATGGATTATGGGGAGTATACATTAAATGTCATGATTGGTTTAGGAATAAAATTAATCATTACTTTCTCATGTGGCATGACATCCACTTGATTGGGATCTGATGATGACCAAGTCATTGTCTACCTCACACAAAACAAGCAAGTCAGAATAGTAAACTAACTTTTTCTATTGCTCTCCTCTCCCTCATCAATGATCGAGCAATCTTGGAAAGTTTTCCATTGGATTTGTGAGATCAATGTGAACCTACCTACCCTAGGTTTTTCCTATCTTGGAGAATTCTAGAATAATTTTCCAAATCACTAACATGATGAGAATCGACCCCTCGACCCCAAGGATATATAAAAGCATTTGCATGCAATGCGACATAACCATTGCACTCACACGGCTCTAAATGATATTAGACTCATTTCCTTAGTCTTAGTTACTCATATAGAACCCCCTCCACATCTACCCCTCTCTATATCATTGCTAGAGATCCCTTCTTGTTGTTCCATCAACTCTGACCAACACTAGAGCAATTAGAATCACCAGCGAGATCATGGAGGCATGAAGGAGGCCTTGGTAGCCTATTTGATTTCCTATAGGGCTTGGATATCAAAGTCAACTGGCATGTTGACCACCTACTCATGTGAGAGAAGGAGTATAGGTTGAAGATAACCTCTGAGGATTTTACCCCTTTACCCCGTCTCCTCTTCAGTATGTGTAAGGACTCTTTGGTATTTTTCCCTCTTTTCTCACTTAACTAAGTCATGATCCATGTGAGTGATTTGAGTTGAGTTGGCATGAGTCCATTGGCTCAGCCCAACCTAGTTGGGAAGGTCGAGACCCGGACTCACTGCCTAGGTGGTAGCTTGTGATTGGGTAGAATTCTTTAATTTTTCTAAAATCATAGTAATTAATAGGAATATGCAATGATGACATGTGAAAATTGATAAAAATTGCAAGAAATGAAATAAAAATAGTTTCGAGGCCTAGATCTTCTCATAATTATAAAAGTACCAATAGTTACTAACTTTAATGTGTTAATTGTATGAAATGTGTAGTTTATTATGTTTAATGATCATAATATACTCAAATGCCTTTAATGGAAAATGTTGGGTCTCTTTGGATAAAACTGACATTTTTTACTTAAGTTAAGATTAACAATGCTTAAAACATCAAGTTTAGGATTAAAAAGTTAAAAAGGCATTAAATATGTTAATTATAGTTTGGGAAGGAAAAACCCTAATGAAACCCTAAGTTGACCCCAAAAACCTAACTTGGAACCAATAAGTTGTAATACAAGTTTATGAAAAAAATAGTAATACTTGGGTGTTATGCACTAATTTTAGGTGATTGCTTTATTAATCTCAATTTGCAATTTTCACCTGGACTTTGAGTTTTGTCTAAGAAAGGTATGTGGTTACGCCTATAAATACTCAACTTAAACGACCTCCATGGTTTTCTAGGGTTTCCAACATGGATTGCAAATAAACGAATTGTTGTTCATTAAATTCCTATGATCTTTAAACCCTCTATGAATATCACTATAAATATGTATAAGTTACTCAACTGTCTCTGGTGGATTTAAGTGATACACGTGGGACGTATGAAATGTCATTGTGGTGATGAATGATCATGTCGGGATAGGATGAACATCAATAAGACCAAGATGGGATAGGATGGTCATTATGAGGTCAACTTGGGTTAGGATAACCATTGTGAGGCCTAGTTGGGAAGGGAAGGCCATAAAAAACCAAGTTCAGGAATGAGAGGTTATGAAAAGTCCATTGTGGGGACTAGACCCTAGAAAGAGGGAACCACACAATGAGTACTCTAGAGAGGGAATGTACCACAAAGATTGAGTTGAGAAGTTAGAAAGAAAATGCATGTTCTATTCTATAATCATAATTGTTGCTATGGCTGATTATGTTGTTACACCTACATGTGAATATTTTATTTCTCCCACATACCAATATAACTTGTTATATTGATTATTGTTTTGTTTCATGACATTTTAGGTTAAACTATTGTTACTCTACAAAATGGACATCCTGTGAAGTAGGCACAAAAAGGAAAGATATCTAAAGATAATATGGAGGATTTAATTAGATAGATTTTATTTCTAGTTGCATATAATAGTTTCCCAATTTATGTAACTCCTTTATGGAGAGCTTATCTTTCATAATGTATCACTCTTTTCCTTTGAATGAAATTGAATGATTATTCTTGGTTAATTGATGAACCAACAATCATGTATTATGGTAATGGACCTTGCCCTCTCTATCCACCTTAATTGGGGATAACTGGGGGAGGGGTCATTACATTTGCTATCAGAGCCTGTTTATCATTTAACCTTTAATAATTATTTAATTTTAAGAATTCTATAGAGCTGAAGGGAATTATTAGAGTACTTTCTAAAGATGATGGTGTCTAGTAGGGACCACAACCTGGTGGTTGGCAAAATTTTCCTTCACACTACTGCCAGTTTACAAAGACTCTCGAACCCGTGCATCCTTCTTGGCCAAAGTCAAAGGATTTTACTTGAAATAAAACACCTCTAGTATTTTTTTATCATCTAATTTCATCCCTTTTCTATCCCTTGATTCACACACCAAAACCCTAGAAACCTATAATTTCTTCCTCTACCCCTTCTGAGAACTAGAGTTATGAATATTAGGGACTAAGACATCCTCCACTAAATAATAAAAATCATATAAATAAGATGTGATGGACATGATTTTATGATTCTTTAAATTCCCAAAGTATGAAACTGAATTAATAAAGCTAACTTATGTGAAACAACATGGATCGCGTCAAGGTCATTATCATCCCTGAAGACACCCCCAGGGAATACCCCAGACCAAGGCCCTCACACAAGAAGAGTCGCTACTCGGAGAAGAAGAGGAGGTCCATGGAGGGTGAGTTCTCTAAGATGTAGAAAAGGGAAGGTGAGTCCTCTGTAGAGAAAGGCCCTAAGCATGAGGCAATCCCCTTTCACAAGCCAAACTATGAGGATGGTCCTAAAACCAATGGTGAACCTATGATGGAAGATAATCATGACCATACTACAGGCTCCACAATGATAGTCGAGCAAGTACTTATTCATATCCCTTATGTGCTCTGGCTAGATCAACATAAGAAGCTCAATGAGGCTATCAATGCCCTTGCACTCAAAGATGCTATAGAGATGAGAATGGTGAACCTATACCTGTTCTCTATCATCTTAGATCCACCATCCTGGACCTCATCAAGATGAATATAGAAAAGTTATAGGATGAAGACAAAACAAAGGTAGTTGATAAGGTGGATGCCTGACTTCTGGTTGTGGAAAATTGCTTTCACATTCTAGATGTGCAGCCAAATATAAAGGTTCTCTTTGCCACTCAACTTCTTGAAAGAGATGTTAAGATATGGTGGGGAAATCATATCATGGGTTGAGATCTAAATGAGGAACCAATGGCATGGGTAGACTTCCATATCATCTTTATAAGATTCATGCCCACCTCTACCAAAAATGAGAAGGAAAATCAATTCACACTCCTCTATCAAGGTAACATGATCGTGGTAGACTTTGCTAAGAAGTTATTCCTTCTAGAGCGGTTTGGATATATGTTGACTGAAGAAAGGTAGGTGGAGCATTTTTTGGAGTGCCTGCACCCTCTGATCAAGCCTCATGTGATGGAAAGTAGACCTGTAAACATCATTGATGCCCTCAACTTCACCCTAGACATGGAGAAGACGTCATCCCCACACAGAACCCATCTAAAGGATATTTAGGGTCACTAAAGGTAGTTCTACCTTAAGGAATGACAATAGAAAATGCCACAGTCATAACAATGGTTAGGGAAGGAATGAAGGAAAGGGAAAACCCCATCATGTAGACCCCAATCTCATCTGATGCACCTATGGGAGGAAGCACCCTAGTAAGAACCTCTTTGATAAGTGGGTGTGTTTTCACAGTAAGAAGAAGGGACATCTCATTGCTCATTATCCTCTTCGCCACCCCAAAGTCTCGGCCCAACGACAACCCAACTAGTAGCTGCAACACCCTGGGGAGTCACACCACTTACAAGAGAGTGGAGACAAGCCTGAGTCTTTTCTATTGATAATGATGAAGCTCAGGCAATGCCAACTGGCCTATAGAGGGTAACCATCACTAGTTTTTCATTTCTTATCCTTTACAATGAAGATCATAGTTTGACTACTATAAATAATATGTATGCATGTTTGATATAATGGGACATAATGTTAAAGCTTTGTTTGAATCTAGTTCTAGTACTACTTCCATATCAAGAAATCTTGCAACTATGTTTTGTTTGGACGTCAAGGACATAGGATATGTCTTAGAAGTCACTACCCCTAGTGATCAGATCTTTTCATTCCTCATTAAGACACTGGTCATACCTATTAAATATATGAACAATGAGCTCCTTAATGACATTATCTTGCTTGATATGAAGATAAGATTAGAGATACTAGGTCATACACCCTTTACCATTAGAGGTAGAAAGGATGCTAGCACTAGCTTATATATGTCAACTGTGAAAGAGGAATAGATGGTATCCAAAAGTTGTCTAGCATTCCTAGTTTTAGTTACCAAGCCAGAGTCAAAGGTGCATCCTTTAGAGGAAATAGAGGTAATCAGGGATTATGTTGATGTGTTCCTACACAATTTTTTAGGCATACCTATACAAAGAGAAGTACACTTCTCGATAAATCTAGCTCCAAGGACATTCCCAATTTCTAGGGCACATTATAGGATAGCTCGCATCGAGTTGCTTGAGTTGAAAAAGCAATTGCAGGAACTATTAGATAAGGGCATCATTTGACATAGTATTTTCCCATGGGGAAAAATACTCTCTGTCATGAAAAAGGATGACATGTCCACTTGTTCATAGACTATAGAGTGGTAAATAACACTATTGTTAAGAAGAAGTATCCTCTACCCCACATAGATGACCTATTTGAGTAGATCGAAGCTGCTCGAGTCTTTTAAAGATTGAGATGATATCTGGTTACCTCCAGTTGTGAGTTAAGAGTGAGGATATCCCAAACACCACTTTTTGAACCTGCTATGGCCACTATGAGTTTTTGGTTATGCCTATTGGGTTATCTAATGCTACAAATGTGTTCATAAACCTCATGAATAGTGTGTTGCAGCCCTTCCTTAATACCTTTGTCATAGTATTCATAGATGACACCCTGGTTTACTCCAATGACCTAGAATGACACTATGAACACCTAGATAAGGTCCTTGATATCATGAGAAATTAGATGTTTTTTGGGAAATTCTTGAAGTGCAAGTTTCAGATAGACCAATTTATGTTCCTTGGGCACATTATATTTGGAGGAACCATTTCAGTGGACTCTACTAAGGTACCAACCATTCGAGAATGGCTAGCCCAAAGAAAGCATTTGATATTTGTAGCTTCCTGGAATTGGTCGGGTATTATCAACAATTCATTATGGATTTCTCAAAGACTACTTTTCCATGACCAAACTCACTTAGAAGGATGAGAAGTTCATTCTGTCTAAATTGTGTGAATTATGATTCTAGGAGTTGAAGGAAAATCTTACCTCTGTCCCCGTCTGGACCATACCTTCAAGTAATGAAGGTTTTTTCATCTTGACCGATACATCAAGGATGAGAATTGGATGTGTGTTAGAATGGAAAAGGCATGTGGTTACCTTTTCTTCCAGGAAACTCAATCCCAATGAGTTGAATTATCCTACCCACAATCTGGAACTTGCAGCTATTGTCTATGACTTGAAGATTTGGTGAAATTATCTATATGGGGCTACCTTCGACATCCTCACCAACCATTAGAGCTTGAAGTACTTTTTGACTCAAAAGGTCCTAAATTTGTAGAAAAAAATGTTGGTAAGAATACTTGAAAGATTTTGACTTCACCATAGCCTCCCATCCCATCAAGACAAATGTGGTTGTTGATGCCCTCATTTGAAAATATCTCAGTTGTGCAGCTGGTTTGGTTGGCCAGTGGAAGAGACTGGAAGACTTTTCTCAATGGGAACCACAACCATTAGCAGATAGGATTTTTCTTTCCAATATCTAGATCAAGCCTGACATGTTGATCGAGCTTGTAGAAGCCCAATTAGCCATCCCAAAGTTAGAAAAGATGAAGGATTTGATGGAAAAGCCTCAAACACATCTCTCAATGGGTGTGGATGGTGGAGTTCAATATAAGAACCACATTTTGGTTCCTAAAGATTCACCCTTAAAGACTTGTATCATACAAGAGGCTCATGGGTCAAAGTATGTGGACCCCACCACAAAAGTGATACTTTTGGTGGTCAGGAATAAAGAGAGACATTGCATCATATGTGGTTAGTTGTTTCACATATCAAATGGTGAAGGTTGAACATCAGTGACCCAATGGATTACTACAATTGATTGAGATTCTTGAGTGGAATCAGGACTAGATTGCTATGAATATTGTGGTGGGTCTTCCAAAGATAAGAAAAGTTCATGATACAAAATGGGTTGTGGTGGAGAGTCTGACCAAGTCATCACACTTCCTTGCCCTAAAGGTCACTCCCAAGGCGTCAGACCTAGCTGAGCTTTACATCAGAGAAATTGTTTGACTACCTAGTGTCCCGAGTTCAATCATTTCTGATTATGACCCTAAATTCTCTTCAAAGTTATGGAAACAAGTTCAATAAGAATTGTACGAGGTTAAAATTTAGTACAACTTATCATCGCAAATTGATAGACAGTCAGAAAGAATGATTCAGACTTTAGAAGACATGTTGAGAGTTGGTGTGCTAGATTTGGGTGGATCATGTGAGCAATACCTTCCCTTAACGGAGTTTGCCTATAATAAAAATTATCAATCCAGTATTAGGATGCCTTTTTATGAAGCTCTATATGGGATTTCATATCGATCACTGCTTCATTGGGATGATTTTAGTGAGAGGACCTTGTTGAGGTCAGAGGAACTAAAGTTGTATGCTAACAAGGTTGCTTTGATCAAGAAGAGGCTAAAAAGATATAAGTTAAGGTAGCTACATTCCTAAAGTAGAGAGTAGGGTTTTAGTGTTTAAAAGTGGTTTTGGTTGATTACAATAAGATTGCAAGCAATTGATGACAACAAAGGAAACTAGGTTATCGAAAAACCTAAATAATCATAAACAAGTTATGTCTAAGGAGTTAGGCAAAATGATTAACTATGCAAGAGAAACGAATTATAACTAAGCTACACAAGACTAGAAATGCAATTTAACAATTAAGAGACAAGTTAATCACTAAAGAAACCAATGACCTAGGTTATCACTAACTAACAAGATTAACACAACCAAGCTCAATAGAGCACTAACTACTCAAACCAAACCTAGATATTAAGAATTAAGAAATTATCTTAGAATCAACAAGGGCAATTAACTAAACCAACATTAACAAACTAAGAGGATAAGGTGGATTTTAAGCAATGATAGGGATATGTGGGCCATTTGGGAATGAAACTATGATATTAGTTGGGGGGTTAACATAGCATGCAAGTCTTATATCTTCAATCTAGATTGTCAAACCAAACAAAAAGGCAAGTGTTATTTGAATCTGCCCCATGCTAGTAGTTGGGGAACTAGGGCTAGGTGTAATTATAATAGGACTTGACAAGTCAAGGTTTCTAGAGTAAGTGGTATAAGGGAAATTGAGAGCAAAATGTAGGAATGGGGGTAGAGATGAGGGTGTTTCACCTCATGTTACTCACCATCTAGCCTTAATAAATCTCTAGGAAATTTCACTAATCACTCATACACTAGCTACTTACATCTCACATCTACTTATAGGAGAAGGGAGTTGTATGTAAGAACAAAGAATTCTATCTAGGGATCAACTAATTGGACCTAGGAGAAATTCCTAAGATAGCCACATACAATCTATTTTCCCCTAGAAGCTAGGTGTCTTCAAGAATCATGCATTAAGCAATCCATGTTTAAAATCACAAATCACAAGTAAGATAATGGGAAATGAGATAGAAGCAAGAGACAATCATCATAGTATGGAAATATGTTCATTACAATTTATTTTCCCCCAACATGGTATGAAAGTAACATTTTAGCCCCAAACAACCCATCATAAGGGGCTTATCTACACATGACTAGACAAAAGAGCATAGAAAAGAGAAGAAAGAGCTAGAAATCCATAGAGCTCGTGGTAGATCTTACTACTTCACCTCCTAGCATCAGTTGAACGTCCTCCCTCCTCTAAAATGGATGAAGAGCATGGAAATGTAGAGGATTATGGTGGAAAACCTAGAAAACTAGGGTTCTATGGTGGAAATGGAGTGGAAATGGAAGGTGGGAGGTAGGTGAATGGCTTGAATGCAAGGAAGAGAGTAATTAATGCTCTGGAGTAGCTAAGGAGTGGATAGGGATTCTAACCTAGTGTTGTGGCTGCCACCCATGTATATATAGGTGGTGGTGGAAGCATTAGGGTATGTGGGGAATTGTTGGAAATTTGGTGCAGAAAAGCTAGGTTTTAGGTGGCAGAAAGATTATTCTGGGTAGAATGGCCATGGTGGGTGGAGGTTAGAATGATCGTGGTGGAGAAGAATGACTGTGGTGGGAAGTGAAATAGGTCAGATTGGAAGTAGTGAAATGAAGGCTGGTAGGACGACCGTGTTGGGTAGCACAACCATGATGGGGTCTAGGTAGATCGGCTATGTTGGGTAGCACGACCTTGGTGGGTGAGGTGGAGTGGAGGTCATTCTCTTCAGTACTCCCATTTTGGTCTTTGGCAGCACAGTCATGGTGGCTGGCATGACCGTTTTGTGTGCTTCTTGGCACATACTTGATGGGTAGCATGACCGTTTTGGAGGAGTTGATGTAGCATGTCAAAATGGGACATCAAATGTGATTTTTGCATTGGTGAGCATGGTCGTTCCTTGGCACCGTGGCTGTGTTGGGGTCTTTAGCAGCACTTTGAGCTCCATTCTTTTAAATCCATGAACTTCTTTGTTTGGGTTGATTCTTGGCCACCAAGGGTAGGCTGGAGAATCTTTGGGGTCTTCTCTGGAACCCTCTATCTCACTCATCCATCCAACATGGTCCAACTACCTGAAAAACATGCAAATAACATCCATCACTGCATTTGACAATAATATGCATATTGAGGGAATTAACTTGCATTCTAACATGTTTAGATGTGATTGAGATGCAAAAAGACACAAGATGAAGCCCTAAAAAAGGTCTGCATCACCACCCCAAACTTAAAACATATGTGTCCTCAAGTATGATCCAACTTAATCTCGCTTTCAATTCAATCAAGGTCTTCAAGGATAATGCAATTATTGTGATGTTTTTTTACTAGATTGAGTTTACATGAGTAATTAGGCATGAAATCCACTACTATCTACTCATTTTCATTTCTTCAAGTGGGAATTAAGTACATAGCACAATATCATAGAATATGGGTCACCATCCACATATGCAAGTGATACAATTTTTATAATGCTCCGGATAAGCCGTATCATGCATGAAATACATTCAAAAGGTTAGAATTACTATTTTATTTTCTAGAGCTACCTCATACACTTCATTTCACTTCTCATGACCCACTTGGATTGGGTAGGGAATGAGGGATATATTTGATTTACCCTAGCCCTACTAGTAATGCAAAGAGAAGAAATGGTTATGAAAGGGAGTCGAGTGCTATTACATTCATCTTTTCTTTATTGGGATACTGTTAAACAAGAGCACCCTTAATTTTCCTTTTTCCTTTTACTTTTCTGTTTCTTTTCTTTTCACTTGGTGTAGGTAGGACACATGATGACAAGATTGAAGTAGGGAGGTAAAGATATGGTCAACCCAAACTTTTGAGGGTGGCCAAGGGTGATATGTACACTTTGTCATCCTTTCAAGCGGTGGAGAGATAACAAGATGGTGGAAGAAATTTCATGTCAAAGAGGTGTCACAAGCAGTGGAAATTGATGTATAATCTCACTCAAGCAAGTTAGTCCATGTAACATTCACCAATCAAACAAGCCATGCATAAAATAAATAGTATAGTAGATTGCACCCTTTTCATATAGAACAAATAAACCCCAAACGTTCAAGACTTGCAAGAATCACCCTTTCATTCAAAATAACAAATTATTTCAAGAGGCTTGGAGCACATGCAATATTCCTACATAGGACTCTTTCTAGCCAAAAACATCAAAAGCAAGTTACATTATGTAAGATTAATCATTGTCATCACAATAGACATAGATTCAATTGAAACATACTATTGAGCAATAATATTCAAGTTCATGCAAAATTTAATCAAAATGGTTCTGATTTGCATTTGAAACACATCTAAACCTACTTTAGGGAAATTAAAACATAAATCCACAAATCATAATTAAAACACACAAAAATTAGCAAAAAGTACATGAAAATGCAATGCATGACATGGCGAAACAAAAAAGGAACAAAATTTTTGAAAAATTATGCAAAAATGCATGATAAAGAACTACATTTATGCATGAATGTAAACAAAAGGAAATCTACACTAGATAGAGTGATTTCAATTAAAAAAATGAGTAGGTGATATAGGCATAAACAAATTAAGCTGAGAAAAGAGAGTATACTACCCTACCACCCCAAACTTGTGAATTATGTTGTGATCAACATGAAACTAAAGCTTAGGAATGATAGGGTAGGTGTCACTGCTCCGGTGGTGATGGATCTTGTGGTGGGCCATCCTATGAAGGTGGGTTATGGTAGTAGTTTCCCTAGTAGTTTGCATGTGGAGGTGGGTATCTCTCCTGATATCTAGAAAGGGCTCCCCAAAAATCATCCCCCATTGGGGGTCTCTCTGCACCTACGCATGCTGATACTGGTGCATATGGGTGATTTGATAGTGCATCTACTACTGATCCATCCACATGGTCTGCTGTGTCTGCTGAATCACCTCTAACTGTGAATCAATGTCTACCATGTCATATGCATTTGTTTTAGGTGGTTCCACATCAAAATCCTCATGTCTCTATCTCATGCAGCGAGTCTTCTCAAGAATGTGTTGTTGCTTTAATACATTCGTCTCTCCTCCTCCCTTAGGTAAGTCCACTGGTACAGGTATATAGTCCTCCCTAGGATACTTCATTTCCCATTTGGAAATTTGCATTGAAAGATTGTCCAATGACTTGATATCATCAAGAAGAATAACATCATGGTAAGGTAACTCTAAAGTGGTGCCAGGGAGCTGGGGTTCATATTGTATATGATCTTATTGTCTCTTATGGAGATCATTTGGGATCTTGCAATATAATTCATGTCAATTAACATGTCCATTCTTCGTTTGTGAGGTTCTGAAGATCACAATTGAGTGCCTTTGCTATGGTGGTCACAATTCCCCCCATTATTAAAGGATTCTTACTCTTAAGGGGATTGTTTTTAGGTGATCAATCATCATCATACCCACATTCACATGACCACAATGTACCATTAATGACATCACAAATAAGTCTTTTTGTGAGCAACAAACTTGGTTGTTGTACCATCCAAAGACATAGTTGGCTACAACCTTCTGAATATATCTCAAGGCAAGATTGAATATTTTTCTTGTTTTGAATTCTTGCTATAAAGGTGCCTTGGCCAGTGAATGTTTCCCACATCTTAGAATAGTTGCATTTTCCATTCTTGTCATACCTTCCCTCATCAAATTTTTGAGCCATCTCTGGTGCTGGTGTTAAGATCTTGATGAGGTGGGAAGAATTCAATGAATGCATGGAGTCGTTGAGCCTAAAGCAAATTGCATCCTCCCCTTGGTATTGTACCTTCTTGAAAGATCCAAATAATTCATGGGTTGTCACTAGATATGTCTCTTCTACATTGGTTAGAAAATGATACAACTGGCATGATTTCTAGAAATCCTTGATGATAGAATGCATCCCTAGATCCTACATGGTGATGGGGAAAGCATATCTTGTAGGAATCACTCAGGGTGGAGGGGTCTTGTAAACACTCTTCTTGATTTGCCTCTTCCATATGCATTTTCCTGAGGCTGCTTTCTTACCCACTTCATTCTATCCTCCTCTAGATTACACAAGAAGTCCATAGGTTCATCCTCCATCTCCTCACTATTAGTATCATCCACCTCCTTCTCCTCATAAGTATGTGACCCTGAACTTGTGTCCAAGTTCAAGGGCACCATCTCAATGGGTTCATTAACGTCTTTGTTACAACTTGTTCCTAGCTTTGCTGGTAATCCTAGATTTTTAAGATAATCTTAATGTTTGGCATACTTTTGTTAGTAATATTGTATGTTGTACTTTATATTAACTTTGGTAACCTTAAATACTTATTTGAGCAACTCATAATCATCACTTAAGCATACTATAAAGATCCAAGTTGGAGTTAATATAGCATTGACCCATACATGTGTGCAAGAAGAGAGTTAATGACATTGGAGGAAATAATTAATAAATGGTTTTTTATTTGATAATATTATCAAAAGAATATTGTAGGATTGTATAGAATTTGATTATGAATCCAACAAAAAGAGAACAAACCAAATCAGAGTTAAAATGAGAGAGCTATGTCCTTTTTAGTAAACATATGCAGACATACTGACATGCGATCTACACCGTGATTGACGCTGCGTCGACACCGCGACCCGCGATGCTAGGACTGTGACCGACGCTGCGTCGACACTACGACCCATGATGCTAGGACCACAACCGATGCTGCATCGACACTGCGACCATGAAACTACATCGACACTGTGAATCGCGATGCTAGGACCGCGATCGACGCTGCGTCGACACCGCGACCGCAATCGACGCCGCCCAAGATGGCAAATCGTAGAACAATCTTATCTTGAGCAATACTTATCCATTTTCAATGAAATGAAGTGTGTTGGAACCATGATTCAATCCTCTATCATCGCAGACATCTTGCTCTGTGAGGGGGCAACCTGGAGGGCGATTTCTGGGGCGATTTTTGGGAAAGAACGTGAAGAACAGCATAAATCAAAAGGGGTTGCTATAGATTCGACTTGGTAAGTAGTTTTAACCATGGATTCATTATTATCTTCACTTCCCCTTGATTGAAACCCTTGATCCAGTGATTTGGAGGTTTGATTTAACCTCTAATCTCGTCTTCTACCTACAGCAGGCCCCGTTTAGGGTTGAATGGAAGAAGAAATTGCATATTTTTCTAGGATCTTGGTATGGATTCAAGATCTTCAAAGATGGGCTATGCTTTAGGGTGTTTTCACACCTTAGGGAGAGTGGTTACTTCCTTTAAATAGTAGATTTCATGAAAATCAGTTAATTCATTAATAATTTTCAATTGATTAGTATGTAAGTACAACCCTGAATGGTTGATTTGATCTAGCTTTTATAAGATGATTTGCTATGGATTATTCTTCTTTTGTGATAAATTTCAGATTATGAAATTACATTAGAAATGACTGAAATCCATTTAAATGAGAAATTTTTATGTATTTGTAGAGGTTACATGAATATACTAAAATCTAAGATTTTCGTCTATGACTGAAATTGTTGTATAATTGAATAAAGAAATTGACTAGTCGAATCTCCTTGGTTATGAATGATTATTTTATTTGTATGTGAATTACATATATGTCAGATAAGATCTTGCACTTCATTTGGCATGGAAACCCTAGTTTAGTTTATTATAGGGTTTTGTATATATATTCAATTATATGTAAACTACTGAGACCAATTCTTATTGAATGATATTATGATGAATTCAATCCTTATGTGAGTTATGAGATGAGTGAATGAGGTAAATGAAACTCTAATGATAGGGTGTTTAGTGAAACAAGTATTGTGATTGTTGGTATGTATGCCCTGAGAGCCAATCATGGGATGATTGGTGGGATACATTAAGATTGATTTGATAAACATCAAAGGCAAGCTTCCAATTCTTTCTGGTTCAGTCATATGAGATAGTGATAGAATAGATTGAATGCCTAGAGAATGACAGTACTCAATGACGTATGCCTTCTGGTTCATGACCTGAATGATGAGATCATACAGATGCTAAGAGTTTGTACATTCTTGTTATGTCCCTAGTCGGATGTCATTGTGGAAGGTAGATAGACAACAATGACACACAAGACTAGATTGTGGTGTTGGTTGATGACAGAATCTCATTAGTCATGATATAGAGATATCAAACCAAACACATAGGTACTTGTTGGAGAACAAGTGTACCAGACAGACCCACCGTGAGTTTGACACATGGAACCATAAGATGGTAGTCACAGTCAGTACTAACAGTGATGGTGGTGAGTGTGATTCTTAGACCTGAAATCACTGCACTCAACACATGTCGTTGGGCACACTTTGACATCATCAAACGCAGTCCTGAAACATGGGTTGTTATAAAGGTGATGATTGGGTGGCTTTGACACATGGGGCTTTTGAGGGGTGAGTGATAGATATGGGATTTGTCCCTCCTAAGGGAGTTTGATATCCAAGGCCACTTGATGAGTAGGATTGAGATAGGCGTGCGCACGCATGTGTGAATCAGTATGTGATATTGATGTCATACATATCTCCTTCAATCTACTCTGAGATCAAGAAAGTGAATGAACGTTGACAGGATGACAGTTCCATGCCTTGAGTTCATTCGGGATATCAGTGACAAAGGAATTATACATTCACTGTAACACCATTCACGGATTGTAGGATGAAAGTTGTTCTCCAACTTTCTACTTTCACTTGGGTAGCAATGATGTGTGACTAGGCACCACTCTTTGCTTGTGAAGTCATAAGTGTTATGGACTTTCACTGCCAACGTGAAATGGACCTGCAGGGTCACACACATAGGATTTAACCTGGAAGAGGAGTTTTGTCCACAAAGCAATGTTTAGATTGATTACTAAAGGAGTTTAGTAGTTCAATTAAACACTCAATCAGTTGATAGCTCAATATCATATGGTTCAAGGTGTTGGACGCATTGATTGGAGTATCAGATTGATTGAAATCGCGATTGACTGATTTTGCCCAACCTGTGCTCCCAACCGATCTGCTCATGTGATGAAACGGTCGGCTGAGGTGCTGAACCGGTCGGCTGGAGTGTCCAGGCCGATCGTCTCATGCCTAGGTTGAATCTACCGGTTCAAGAGTTGAACCGATCGGCTCAACTGGTGCAACCGACCAGTTGGGAAAGTCATGTCGGCAAGAATTTTCCTTTGGTTTCAAATTGCCCAATTCGATTGGGAATAACATTGGTATACAATACCAATTGAGAATGAAACAAGGAAAGTCTTTTTGAGCCAGATTAGGACCATGAACCGATCGGTTCAGGGCACCAACCGATCGGTTGGAGTGCCCCAAACGATCGGCTCAGGTCCAACCGATCGGCTCAATGGCCGAACCGATCGGTTCAGTTGTGAACCGATCATTTCAAGTTGCGAACCGGTTGCTTTTTGTGGAAAATTCTCGAACCCTTCTACTCCTGCTTTAGTCCCGTATTGCCAGGCACAGAGAACCCTGACCCATGACCCGCCTATATATATAGGGGTATTGGGGTCTTCTCAAAGTACAACTCAATGCAAGCCGGTTGCTTTGCGAAGTTGTCATTCTCTCTGGTTTTGGTAACCGTGAGAGATCCCGAGCAAGTGCTTCCCGCAAAAGGGAGGTGCAGCAAGGGAAGGACAACTGCAGTTGCAACTGGTAGCAGGAGAGTGTGTTGGCGACTAGTACGTCAACAGGAGGGTGCGACTCCTTCCACTTCCTTGTGGGACAAGGAGAGTGGAGTTCCAGGTGGTCCGTGTGGACTACTACAGAGGCAGGAGGACACTGCCGCTTAGGAGGACAACTGTCATCCGACAGTCTGGTAGGAGGAGGAGTCGTCAGTCCCGGTGCGACCAGGAGCTGCACAGACACCGTCCAAGACCGGAGTTGAAGACCGCGCATTGCGCGAGGTATTGTCGCTGAGCAAGACTCGGGACAAGGTATGATTCCACAAACCATCCTTTCCTATTATATAGACGTTGACGCGTTTCCTCGGTATGGGTTGGGGGAGAAAATTTTTGTTTCCGCTGCCTTCTCTGTCTCCCTAAAAACCCAAAAGTGGTATCAGAGCCATGTCAACTGCTCTATATTTTAGGAATATCGATATGATCGATTTTGGTTTGTCGCCTTTATTTATTGCATACGATGCGAATAATATCGGCTTTATGCATGTTCAATCCTAAATCCACAAATCCCAAATTGCATATATGATATGTATTATTAATGCACTCGATACGCGTCGCCTTTAAACGAGTTTTGTGGTGGATGTGTGTAGCGTGATTATGGCCTATAAATCCCTATCTGTGTGTGGTTGTTTGTGGTTGCTTGCATCTCGGTCTGTGCACCGATCTTCCCTCTCTTATTCCCGATGTAACTCGAAATAATTTGAGATTCTTTCCTATCTTTGCTCCCCCCGAATGTAACTCGGGGTTTCCCCTTATTAAAGCAATGTAATAAATAGGATACATTTTATTTCCTGTTATGTCAAAGACCGGCGGACATCAAGACGACAGCTGAAATGATCGGTTCAAGGAGTGAGTCGATCGGTTGACGTTCCAGACGGTCGGTTCAAGGAGTGAACCGATCGGTTGATGACCGGTTCGAGGAGCGAGACGAGCGGGTGACAGACATGACGAGATGCACGATGACTAGGTGAACCGATCGGTTGGAGGAGCCAACCGATCGGCTGGTGGCACCCAGACGACCGGCTGGAGAGTACAGATCATTCATGTGATGAGTTGATCCACTCGGATGGCAAGGCACAGAGTTCATCTTGTACAGGTTGCATGTGATGTAGACCTAGATGACTGTGATTCCTCTTGGCTCGAGGAATCACATTAGGATGGCCATAATCATCACTTTTTATCGTTTGTGCATGTTTTCTGTGGGATATAGCATGTATATGATACGTACTATGTATTGTGGTGATTGGATATGTATATGTATATAAAAACCAAATCCCTCATTAAAATATTAAGTCTTATATGCCTTCCATTAGCGGCACACATGAAAAGCTCGATCGACCAAGCGTAGGTTACGCCAAAGCATGGTGCGCCATCTATCTTGTGGAAGTGTGAAGGGTAGCCATGTAGGTTCTGCCAAAGCAGGGTGCATGTTCTACCGTGTCGACTTTTGGGTTAGACTTAACTGGTGATTCTTAGAGCGTCTAAGCCCAGAGGCAAGGAATGTTCATGGCAAGGAGTTGTGCATGTTCATTAAACAAGAGTTGCATATGATGCAATTGGCAAGAGTTGCCTACCTGAGAGATCTAAGTTGTGGGCGATCAGCCAAAGCTGACTCATGACTTAGAGGATTTCAGGATCTTGCCCACTAGAAGGTTGTACGTTGCAATCTTCCGAATTGATGGTGAGGGCTATCAATTTGAAGTAAAATAGTGGGAGCGATAATTAATTAAAGGCCTAATTTTATCGTCAACTTTTCAAATCAATCAAACAAGTCAAAAATGAGTTTTTGGACTAAAATTGCATATATTTCCTTTTTGTTAATACAAATGGTTAATCAACAAATCACTTTATTTGCAATCAGTCTTTGAGACCAACAAATTAAATGGGAATAATTCCACGACTGGTTAGGATGATGATGAGAAGTGTTCTCAATCAAAGAGCGAAAGCTCTAAGTCCTAGTTATACCAGAACCAGATGAACTCGATCCCACCACATCAATGGCTGAAAGTATGCTTATGGAAGCATACTGAGGATGAAATTGATGAGGAGTGCTTGATGTTGTGTTCTTTGAACTATGAGTTGCAGAGACAACATGAGACATATGATGTCTCTAAGATACTGTCCTAGTATGTCATGACAAAAGGAGATCCAGTAAGGTATTCACACACTCAATGTGATTGGGTATGTGGAAAACCTGATTAAGAAGGATTCCCTCTGAGCCAAGAGTTGGCTATTGGTATGATACTGCAAATGTTGTAAGAATCATACAATTCATGATAAGCTACATCATGAACAACTTTGACAAGCGTTGACAGAGTTGTTGGACATGTTGAGGATAGTAGAGGCAAAGATGAAGAAAGACAAACCATAGTCTTTGATGTGATCAAAGAAAAGGTAAGTCTTAAGGGCAAGGGCAAGGGCAAAGCTAAGAAGTGTTCAGATGCTAGCCAGCAATCCAAGCCGTCTTCAGCCTCAAGACACATGGGGAAAGGGTGTATGAGGGAACTGCCCTCTATATCTGGAAGAACAAAAGAAGATGAAGGAGGGGATGGAGATCTCCACCTAAGGTATCATGAAATGAACCACTTCTTTATCCGAGGTATATGATACCAAGATATGGATATGTCATATATGATATGCAATATCCGCAAAGAAGTGATGGCCTTTGTGAAAGGACCAAGAAAGAAGTACCCATCATTGGAGCAAGTGTTGCGGCCATAGATAGGAGTATCTTTCAGTTTATTTCAGCCTAAAGGGCACGAAATAGAGTTGAGAACTGCTATTTCATATATTTCCAATAGATAGAAACACTTTATTATTGCATATTGTATGACAATGATGGCAATTAATAAAGTTGATGTTTCAATATTAAAGATATGATCTTTGTGGCAATGCCTTGTTTATCTTGTGATACATGGTATGCATAAGATAAAATGATACCTAAAGTTATTGATAACTCAAACAATCAAATTAGCATCAATCATGAGAAATTCATTTCTAGTTTCCATATGATGGATAAACCTAGACTCTTTTGGTTAGAGAACCATTAAGAGACATGAATATCTTGGACATGATTAATCAATCTTCACTAAAGGTAGTGGGAGAGTGATTATTCTATTAGGTATAATACATGTGATGTATTTACATACCAATTGGAACAAATGCTAATACTTCAAATGGTGTTTAGAGAAATACCAATATGAACATATTGAAGTGTTCAAGATTGTCATAGATGAAGTACAAATTTGGTAAAGTATTAATTCTTGATGAGATCAATGAATGAAATACTTGGACCAAGTGTTTGAGATCCTTATGAGTGATTATGATAGTGTATCATAGTGAACTCATGATTAAGGCATGGTGATGTCTAAATCAAGAAGGAATCATACTCTAAGGAGTTAGAAAATGATTATCAAATAACTGAATTCTTCTTAATAAAAGAATACCCCACACTAATAAAGGACATTAAGAATCACAAGGGTTGTGAATTCTTATATTCTTGACAGATACACCTCAATTATCTATGTGATGAGTTGTTCATATGATGAGTCAACTATCTAGATGAATATGAGGAATCAGATTTTGAGTTATGGTATAAGACCATTACATCCTAAATGATTTCCATGTGAACCATAAGGTATGACCTTGATGGTAGCACTCATTGGATGAAATTCATAAGTGCAAATGAGTCTTAAGTGTTAAGACACATGGATAACATTTTGAGAAGGATGATGCTTGTTGATTGCAAATTAATGACTGAGACATTTGGCATATGGATACTAAAACCACATTCCTATGAGGAATAAAACAAGGATGTGTACGTGACACAACCTATAAGGTTTATGAATCCACTAATGCAAATGAAGTCTATAAGTTACAATGGACTAATCAATGTGATTGATTGAGTACAAGCCACTCAAAATTGGATCTATACTTTGATGATATAGTCAAAGGGTTTGACTGACATGTCAAAGATAAAGAAGGGATCTGTGATTTAGTGGGAGCGTGTTCACATTCCACATGATGATGTGAAATGGAAATGTTCTAGAATGGAAATCCAAAAGTGGAAATTATCTTTAAGGAAGATAGAGATGTTTCCTATATGATAGGAATGGATATCTATAGAGATAGTTCTCAAAAACCGCTTAACCTGAAAAGAGAGCATACATTGGCAATTTGTACTGAAGGGTTCAGTATGCACAGATTCAGTGGGAGAAAACTTGTCCATGTTATATGGATATTAGTATCCCAAGGCCAAGTGTCCAATTCTTATGAAGAATGGGAACACTAAGAATAGATATGGATCTATCATGTATGTAATCATCCCATTGTCTTGCATGTATGACATGGCAAGAATAAAATGCATTCATCATGTTGTATGTAGGACATGACAATATGATGTGCTCATCCTGATAACTCGTATGAGGGACATGACGAGTGGATATCTGTCTGATTCCAGTAAGGGTTATTGGAAAATCATAAGAACTTGATAAGTACTTGGGAAGTACTAGTTCTATGGAGATAAGGAAGAGTTCGATGTAAAGAGTTACATTGATGCGAACTTCTGAAAGGACAGAAAATTAATCGCAAAATATACATAGGATGTATAAAAGTAAAAGTTTGTTGATAATTGAAAGTGTTCCAATAAAACCATTTAAAAGGGAAATGCCGAGTATCTATGCGTTAGAGAACAACAGTGGATATTATATGGATCTGGAAGTTCATGAGATGAACTTATATTCCGCTCATTGATGACAAGTTTGGAATCCTTGATCATGCAATGTGGCTAAAGGTTAGCAATGGAATACTAGATCGCATTATACGGCAATTCCATCTCATACGTATGACGTACAGCGAAGAGATGAGAGACATGCAATTTAAAACTGACTTTGGCAAGGTGTTGCCATTACTCACTATGTTGACACTAGATCACAGTAACATGTGGGACATGTTTGAAGATCACTATGAATATGATTCAAGGGTGATTGGCTCGCAGTGCAAGTGGGAGTCTGTTGGTATGTATGCCCTAAGAGCCAATAATGGGATGATTGGTGGGATACATTAAGATTGATTTGATAAACATCAAAGGCAAGCTTCCAATTCTTTCTGGTTCAGTCATATGAGATAGTGATAGAATAGATTGAATGTCTAGAGAATGACAGTACTCAATGACGTATGCCTTCAGGTTCATGACCTGAACGATGAGATCATACGAATGCTAAGAGTTTGTACATTCTTGTTATGTCCCTAGTCGGATGTCATTGTGGAAGGTAGATAGACAACAATGACACACAAGACTAGATTGTGGTGTTGGTTGATGACAAAATCTCATTAGTCATTATATAGAGATATCAAACCAAACACATAGGTACTTGTTGGAGAACAAGTGTACCGGACAGACCCACCGTGAGTTTGACACATGGAACCATAAGATGGTAGTCACAGTCAGTACTCACAGTGATGGTGGTGAGTGTGATTCTTAGACCTGAAATCACTGCACTCAACACATGTCGTTGGGCACACTTTGACATCATCAAACGCAGTCCTGAAACATGGGTTGTTATAAAGGTGATGATTGGGTGGCTTTGACACATGGGGCTTTTGAGGGGTGAGTGATAGATATGGGATTTGTCCCTCCTAAGGGAATTTGATATCCAAGGCCACTTGATGAGTAGGATTGAGATAGGCGTGCGCACGCATGTGTGAATCAGTATGTGATATTGATGTCATACATATCTCCTTCAATCTACTCTTAGATCAAGAAAGTGAATGAACGTTGACAGGATGACAATTCCATGCCTTGAGTTCATTCGGGATATCAGTGACAAAGGAATTATACATTCACTGTAACACCATTCACGGATTGTAGGATGAAAGTTGTTCTCCAACTTTCTACTTTCACTTGGGTAGCAATGATGTGTGACTAGGCACCGCTCTTTGCTTGTGAAGTCATAAGTGTTATGGACTTTCACTGCCAACGTGAAATGGACCTACAGGGTCACACACATAGGATTTAACCTGGAAGAGGAGTTTTGTCCACAAAGCAATGTTTAGATTGATTACTAAAGGAGTTTAGTAGTTCAATTAAACACTCAATCAGTTGATAGCTCAATATCATATGGTTCAAGGTGTTGGACGCATTGATTGGAGTATCGGATTGATTGAAATCGCGATTGACTGATTTTGCCCAACATGTGCTCCCAACCGATCGGCTCATGTGATGAACCGGTCGGCTGAGGTGCTGAACCGGTCGGCTGGAGTGTCCAGGCCGATCGGCTCTTGCCTAGGTTGAAACGACCGGTTCAAGAGTTGAACCGATCGACTCAACTGGTGCAACCGACCAGTTGGGAAAGTCATGTCGGCAAGAATTTTCCTTTGGTTTCAAATTTCCCAATTCGATCGGGAATAACATTGGTATACGATACCAATTGAGAACGAAACAAGGAAAGTCTTTTTGAGCCGGATTAGGACCATGAACCGATCGGTTCAGGGCACCAACCGATTGGTTGGAGTGCCCCAAACGATCGGCTCAGGTCCTACCGATCGGCTCAATGGCCGAACCGATCGGTTCAGTTGTGAACCGATCATTTCAAGTTGCGAACCGGTTGCTTTTTGTGGAAAATTCTCGAACCCTTCTACTCCTGCTTTAGTCCCGTATTGCTGGGCACAGAGAACCCTGACCCATGACCCGCCTATATATATAGGGGTATTGGGGGCTTCTCAAAGTACAACTCAATGCAAGCCGGTTGCTTTGCAAAGTTGTCGTTCTCTCTGGTTTTGGTAACCGTGAGAGATCCCGAGCAAGTGCTTCCCGCAAAAGGGAGGTGCAGCAAGGGAAGGACAACTACAGTTGCAACTGGTAGCAGGAGAGTGTGTTGGCGACTAGTACGTCAATAGGAGGGTGCGACTCCTTCCACTTCCTTGTGGGACAAGGAGAGTGGAGTTCCAGGTGGTCCGTGTGGACTACTACAGAGGCGGGAGGACACTGCCGCTTAGGAGGACAACTGTCATCTGACAGTCCGGTAGGAGGAGTCATCAGTCCCGGTGCAACCAGGAGCTGCACAGACACCGTCCAAGACCGGAGTTGAAGACCGCGCATTGCGCGAGGTATTGTCGTCGAGCAAGCCTCGGGACAAGGTATGATTCCACAAACCATCCTTTCCTATTATATAGACGTTGACGCGTTTCCTCGGTATGGGTTGGGGGAGAAAATTTTTGTTTCCGCTGCCTTCTCTGTCTCCCTAAAAACCCAACATTGATATCAATCTTTCTCAGTTTGAGATGTGGTGATGCTTAACAGTTCAGTTGTGGTAAATGTTATCAGATGTTTATGAAATGAACAGTTTACAAAGATGAACAAAGACATGTTGATGTGATGATTGAATTGTGAATTTAAAGAGTGAATTAGACATGTAGATGACCTGAACACTATAGAAGCCTTACATGATGAGGCCTACACTGTGAGGGGGAAATGACTTCCTGATTGGAGGTAGTCCCGATCGAGGTAAGCTGGAGTGCACCAGTAGGGTGTGGGGGTCTTGACCAGTAGGGCAGACTCCTTATAGTTGTGTGGTACCCATCACCAACTAGGGATGTCGGTGGTACCTCTATTACATGTTGAGTGATCAGTGGTTAGTAGGTCCACTGATGCACAATAAGCCTAAGGGCTTTGACTCACCACCTGAGTACCCAGGTTGAGAGGTGGAGTCTGAGATATCCGACCACTCCCCTGAGCTGCTGAGAGGCAGACCTGGTGAGATATACAGACGGGGTCTTACTCAAGATATAGGATTAGGAACACATGCATGCTTCTAATCCTTGTACAGTGAGATCGTAGCTTGTTATGATTCTTTCACATGTTGTGGTACACCTCATGTGGGTTCAGGGCATAATAAGATGAATGAGAGCTTAAACACGTGTGCACAGTTATTCAATTATTCATGTTATGTTTCTGAATTATTAGTTCTCTTTACAATCAATCAAGCATGTTCATATATTGGTTCACTCTTGTAGGTATCTAGAGTATCCTATCATATTTATGATTGCTAATGATTAGACTCTTTAAAGCTCGCTGTTGTTATAATTGATACAGTTGCTTTGCAATATATCTGTAATTATGTAAGTGCTTTAAACTATTTCTTTGAAGTACTCATTCACTGAACAAGTAGGCTCACCCCTCTACTCACAATTTTTAGGGAAATCACCTGGACATTGAAGAAGGTCAAAGCATAAAAGTAGATCTACCATAGGAGTTAAGTATGAGATTAGTTGAGTTCTTTCGGTCCTTGTCACTCTAGCTCCTTGTATAGATGTGAGAGAGTTGTAAATGATGTTTTGTATCTTTGTTTCCTTGATATGAGAGAATGTATCTAATTGTCATGTCATATGTGCATGGAAGTATGAGAAATAAAATGAATGTATGGATGTGTATCATTAATCTTGAGATCATATTAGAGTAATGAAAGTTTAATTCTCTTATACAGTTTGTTTATGTGATTGGATGTGAGAAAATAAAGAGTTTGAAATAAAAGGAAAAATAATAATAATCCAGAGTGAACTTTGTATCAAGTATAATAATCAAACTTATGCCCTAATCTCATGATTAGTGGTAGTCATGGAATGAGGGTGTGACAATGCTTGGTATCAGAGCTTAGGCTGAGTCATCAGGGACCATTAGGATAGAAAGTCAGAGTTATAAGTGTGGCAGATAGTAGGTGATGTGTATATAGCTCTGGGAAGTCTGAGTATTTAGATACCCTGGCTCAATGTCTGAATACTTAGGTTGACCAGTATCAAGCTACTCTATCTATTCTTCTCTGGATGCCTTGTCCAGGTATGTAGAGGTAGGATGGGCTAGAAAGAAACCCTAGAAATCTTAGGGTTAGGAGACCAGAAAGTAATGAAGGAGTAAGAGAATAAACATAGAATGTGATACAAGTCTTGCTTTATATTGCTTATTTAATTGGAGATCCATAGAAATGCTATTATATGTATAAATTCAGATTATCTATTTGTAGAATATATATGGTTCTTTTAAATTGTTGTGTATCATGAAGTGATTCAGTTATTATTTATATTCTTTATATCAAGTAGACTAGAAGTTATGTTTAAATGAGTTTGCCCTAAGTGGATATTCTTTCCACATGTTTGAGATTAATAGGAGTCAGTTAATCCTAAGTAGCTCTTGGCTTCAGGACTGTAGGTTCGACCTAGTCCGGCTGGCAGGATGCGTTACTGGGATCTAATGGCTCCTATTAACAATATAATAAGAGTAGACTCTAGATAAATTAGACCCACATCATAGTGAGAATGTACATACACTAAGATGTTGAAACATATGGGAAAGATTATAATAGTTAAGAATTCGTTGGAACTAATATCTGAGATCCAACTTTAGGGCCTCATATGAGAGTCCCTTCATCGAGAATAAAGGAACACAACATAAGGTTCAGGTAAGTTTAATGATTAGTATTATATGAACTTTAAATATGAAATATGAAAAATATATGAGAAAAGTATGTAAAGGTCAAGATAGTAAGAATCAATCATGAGGAATGGATCATATAATTGAGTACAATGCTTTTATGTACTCCAAAGCAAAGTGAAAATAGAAGAAAAGAGTTAAATATACAATAAGTACATAGAAGTGAAGAGTCTTCAGAAGAGTTAAAGTAAAGAGAATTAGATGAACATGTAAATCATAAGACTAGGATAAGAAACTTAGTTGAAACAAAGAGAAATGTTAGAAATAATGAGCTTGATTAAGGAATGAGGATTATGATATAATTTAGAGCATGGAATGTATACCTTTATTATGATCTTTAATACATCCATCCTTACTATCTTTGGATTCTAAGTCTCTATAGAACAACAAACTAGTTTCTTAAAGAAGAACAAAAGTGTAGCTAAACAAATGAATAAGACATACATAGGTAAACTATATTAAAAAAAATTGAATTAAAGAGAAACTCAGTTTGACCCATGCATGAGCCGTTTGATTTAAAATGAAGGATATGTAATGTATTAAACATGAGGTGAAACTAGTAGAGAAATTATTGACTTAGAATCTCAACTTCACATTAGTAGAAGGAAAAAAAATATGTGCAACATGGTATACATGATCATAAGAGAAAATTAGAAGTTAAAGATGATAGGTGGAAGAGTAGTATATGGTAAGAGGATTATGGAAAGTAAGGAAGGGTTTGAAACACGATGGAGTAATATAGATTATAAGAGAAAGAGGTTGTGAGATTCAAGAAAGTGCTAACTAGTTAGGTATCCTTATTGATAACCAATTAAACCTACATATGAGAAATGTATTAAGGGAATGTTTGAAGATAAGAATTCTAAGTCTCAGAATCATCTTCTCTTTCATATCTTCCTTAATGAAAGCAATGTGGGAATGAAGTGATAATAAAATGAATCATATATGATGCATAACCACCATGGTAGAGACATCTAGTGAATGTAATAATGACACACAATATGGTGATGAAACCCTAGCAAGGTAAATTGAGAATGTAATCTATCTGAATGCACAAGTAAGAGAAAGGAAATTCAATTGATAAGATAAGGAATACTTTAGTAAAACTTGTGAGATCTAAAGTTTGAATTTCAAATTATGGGAGTCAAGTCCCATCACAATAGTGTCATGCTACTGATATGGACCAAATCCTAAAATTTTTAGAGTTGTAGTAGTTCAAGGGATGTCACCAGTAATTTAACCTTGAATACTAGCATCTCTATAAAACAAGATCATGAGATTTTCACTATGAGAAGTAAACTAGCATTGATAGTAATCTAGGGTTTAAAGGTAGTTAATCTTAAAGGTTAATAAACAATATGAAAATGATTATGAGCAAAGGGTAAGAAATAAATTTGAAATGTAACAAGTGTGTTTTGAAGTAAAGGAGAAGTGCAAGATGACAAAAGTGTAATGTAAAACAAATCCATGCAGTGATATCAAGAATGATGAATAATCTATTCTTACCTTGTATGTTTCAATTTTAGGGATGTTTATTCTATATGATCAAAATGAGAAGGATAAGTAACAATAAGTAAGTAGTAATGAATGAGGAGATAAGAGAAAACAATGGCTTTCAGTAATATGTGAATTTCTTTTTAGAAGTGTAATTTGTTGAAGGTATAATGAGGGATGTAAATTAATTTTACGTATAATTTTAGTGTACATGTGCAACCAATATGTTAATTAAAGGTGTCTGATAGTGGTAGTCATTCATACCATTAATCCATCTTAGTATTGTAGAATTGTGGTATGGTGATATGGGTGAAATGATGATAAAACAAATGGAGGGTTACCCTGAATAAGGTATTCTTATCTATTCACTCATATGAATAGAAGGGATGATAACCATATTGTATTGATATGTAAACCTAATGAGGTATAGCTTGTTATACCTAGCTTTAATATAACTAAGTGATGGTAATTGGGTACGAATAGTCTTTGAACGACTAATACAATCATGGAGTACTCTATTAGTATTGTTGAAACCCTAGTATGCTATAACACGATGGTTACACCTTGATTTATTAGTGGGTTCATACTTGAGAATAGTATGGAATGTTATGGTGATGGTGATGCTTCACCTTATGCATCTATGATCCAATGGGGATGTCATGAGTAAAGGTTTGGGTATAAGTGTTGATTAGTAACATTAATATAATTTAACTTGTTGAACCTAATTCTAATACAAATAGATAAAGATGAGTATTCATGTTTAACATTCTTATATGATGGTAGAATAACCACCTTAATATGATCATAAACTTAATATGTTAATTAGTGGTTATCCTAGCCACATGGTTGATACTTTCTTATACTAAACCTCTGCATTATGTATATGATGAGGGTTAATCATATCTAAATTCCTTGTATGTTGATGTGATAAAGAAAGGCTATTAATGTTAATATAACCCTACTATGATTGTTTATGAATATCTCCTAGCTCATTAATGCAATATTGTGTTGATCTGGTGTATTATATGTAAGTGATGTTGTTGAGCCTTGTTATAAGGCATGCAAAGATAACGATGATCTTGTAGGGAATAGTACGATGGTCTTAATGACCTTTGGGCATGGTTGAGCCCTGGATGAGGCGTAATCCACTTGTGTTGATAAGGGTTGATACCCTGTGATATTGTGAAAAGGATTTATATCTTATGATAGCATCATGACTAGTGTGGTTTCATGAATGGCAAGTGAATAGCAACTTGTGATGATGAGATGATAAATTATGTTTCACATGTTTTATATCTTTTAAAAGTTGTGATTTGAAGAGAAACAAATGACTCAATGTTGAAAATAAAATTCTAGACCGTAGTATTTGAAAGCTTAAAAGGAGAGAGATACCCATAGTAAAGGTGTTTTGGAGGAATCATGTAAAGTAGAAGTTACTTGGAAACTAGAATCATAGATTTTTAACAGGTATCTTTTCCTCTTTTAGAAATTTCAAGATGAAATTTTTTTAGAGGGGGAGAATTGTTACAACCCATTCCTAGCTTTGCTGGTAATCCTAGAGTTTTAAGATAATCTTAATTCTTGGCATACTTTTGTTTGTAATATTCTATGTTGTACTTTATATTAACTTTGGTAACCTTAAATACTTGTTTGGGCAACTCATAGTCATCACTTAAGCATACTATAAAGATCAAAGTTGGAGTTAATATAGCATTAACCCATACATGTGTGCAAGAAGAGAGTTAATGACATTGGAGGAAATACATTGATAATATTATCAAAATAATATTGTAGCATTGTAGAGAATTCAATTACAAATAAAAAAGAATGAACCAAATTAGAGTTAAAATGAGAGAGTTATACCCTTTTTAGTAAACATATGTAGACACCGCGAGTAGCGATCTGCACCACGACCGACGCTGCGTCAACACCGCGACCCATGATGCTAGGACCATGACCGATGTTGTGTCGACACCGTGACTATGACGCTGTGTTGACATAGCAACCCGCGATGCTAGGACCACGACCGACGATGCATCGACACTGCGACCGCGATCGACGCCACCCAGGATAGAAAATCATAGAACGATCTTACCTCGAACAATACTTATCCATTTTCAATGAAACAAAGTGTGTTGGAACTGTGATTCGATCCTCTATCATCCTAGACATCTTGCTCTATGAGGGGCGACCTAGAGGGAAATTTCTGGGGCAAGTTTTGGGGAAGAAAGTGAAGAACTACAGAAATTAAAAGGGGTTACTATAAATTCAACTTGGTAAGTAGTTTTAACCGTGGATTCATTTTTCTCTTCACTTCCCCTTAATCGAAACCCTTAATCTAGTGATTTGGAGGTTTGATTTAACCTCTAATCTCGTCTTCTACCTACAATAGGCCCCATTTAGGGTTGAAAGGAAGAAGAAATCATGGATTTTTCTAGGATCTTGATATGGATTTGAGATCTTCTAAGATGGGATACTTTTTTAGGGTGTTTTCACACCTTAGGGTGAGTGGGTACTTCCATTAAATAGTAGATTGCATGAAAATCTATTAAATCATTAATAATTTTCAATTGATTAGTATGCAAGTACAACCCTGAATGGTTAATTTGATCTAGCTTTTGCAAGATGATTTGATATGGATATTCCTCTATTGTGATGAATTTCAGATTATGAAATTACATTAGAAATGACTACAATCCATTTAAATGAGAAATTTTTATGTATTTTTAGAGGTTACATGGATATACTAAAATCTAAGATTTTTGGCTATGACTGAAATTGTTGTATAAGTGAATAAAGAAATTGACTAGTTGAATCTCCTTGGTTATGAATGATTGTTTTATTTGTATGTGAATTAAATATATGTCAGATAAGATCTTGCACATCATTTGGCATTGAAACCCTAGTTCAGTTTATTACAGGGTTTCATATATATATATTCAATTATATGTGAACTGCTGAGGGCAATTCTTATTGAATGATGTTATCATGAATTCAATCCTGATGTGAGTTATGTGATAAGTGAATGAGGTAAATGAAACCCTAATTATAGGGTGTTCAGTGAAACAAGTATTGTGATATTAATGTTTCTCAGTTTGAGATGTGGTGATGCTTAACAGTTTAGTTGTGGTAAATGTTATCAGATGGTTTATGAAATGAACAGTTTACAAAGATGAACAAAGATATGTTGATGTGATGATTGAATTGTGAATTTAAAGTGTGAATTAGACATGTAGATTCCCTGAACACTGTAGAATCCTCACAAGATGAGGCCTGCGCTGTGAGGAGGAAACGACTTCCCAATTGGAGGTAGTCCAGATCGAGGTAATCTATAGAACACCAGTAGGGTGTGGGGGTCTTGACCAGTAGGGTAGACTCCTTATAGTTGTGTGGTACCCAACACCAATCGGGGATGCCGGTGGTACCTGTGTTACATGTTGAGTGATCAGTGGTCAGTATGTCTATTGATGCACAATAAGCCTGATGGCTTTGACTCACCGCCTGAGTACCTAGGTTGAGAGGTGGAGTTTGAGATATCTAGCAACTCCCATGAGCCATCGAGAGGAAGATGTGTTGAGGCCTTCTGTAGATAGGGTCTTACTCAAGATATAGGCTTAGGAACCCAGGCATGCTTCTAAGCCTTGTACATTGAAATTGTAGCTTGTTGTGATTCTTTCACATGTTGTGGTACACCTCATGTGGGTTTAGGGCATAATAAGATGAATGAGAGGTTAAACAAGTTTGTGCAGTTATTCAATTATTCATGTTATGTTTCTAAATTATTAGTTCTCTTTATGATCAATCAAGCATATTCATATATTAGTTCACTCTTGTAGATATCTAGAGTATCCTATCATTTTTATGATTGCCAATGATTTGACTCTTTAAAGCTTGTTGTTGTTATAATTGATATCCATTGCTTGGCAATATATCTATAATTATATAAGTGATTTAAACTATTTATTTGAAGTACTCATTCACTGAGCGAGTAGGCTCACCCCTCTACTCACAATTTCTAGGGAAATCACATGGACATTGAAGAAGGTCAAAGCATCAAAGTAGATCTACCACAAGAGTTAAGTATGAGATTAGTTGAGTTCAGTCAGTACCTGTACTCTAGGTCCTTGTCTAGATGTGAGAGAGTTGTAAATGATGTGTTGTATCTTTGTTTCCTTGATTCAAGAGAATGTATCTGATTGTCATGTCATATGTACATGGAAGTATGAGAAACATAATGAATGTATGGATGTGTATCATTAATGTTGAAATCATATTAGAGTAATGAAATTTTAATTCTCTTGTAAAGTTTTTTTATGTGATTGGATGCAAGAAAATAAAGAGTTTAAAATAAAAGGAAAAAAAATAATAATTAGGAGTGAACTTTGTATCAAGTATAATCATCAAGTTCATGCCCTAATCCCATGATTAGTGGTAATCGTGGGATGCGAGTGTGACAGTCTTTTAGTTTAATCAACAACCGACATCGACTGTGTTGTTGAGAGGTGTGCGACTAGGTTAATGAAGTAGAATTCCTCACCGAAGTCAATCATGGAGGAGGGCGAGAAGATGATGCAACAATTGCTTTCTAAGCCCTCCTTTCTCAGACCAGTATATCAACATCGATAAAATCAACAATATTTTCCAATTCTTCTTCTTCATCCTCATCCTCCTCGGGGTTGCTATATCTCGAAACTGATGTATGGTGGATTGAGGAGGATCAGAGTCAGGTTGCACTCGTGAGATTGAGAAATTGGGTTGGATGACAATATAGGGTTGTGAGACGACGACGTGATGTTGGAGGCTCATTTGGTCTGGCTTTTGCCTTCAGTGAGGATAATCATATTCTTCTCTACCCCTTTCTTGATTGTCTTGTCGTGCTCTTCATTTTGCAAGGATTTTGTGGATAAACAAAGAACCACTATGACTTTCACACTTTTGAGACATATGGGCATAATCTCCTTTGAGATATAGAAATAGAGGTTAATGGAGGGTGAAAAGTGGAGCTTGAGGTGGGGGAAGGTGAGTGAGAGCCAAAGGAAACTCGAATCTACAGTTTGGGATGAAGAGGAGGCAATTTAGCGGTGAATGAGTGTCATCCCAATCGCCAGTGGCTGTAGAATGATCGTGGAACATCAAACAAAAGAAGATGTAGTCATGTTGGGGGGATTTTGGGGTACTTAAGTGCTGGGCCCGAGCTAGCACGACTGTTCTGGAAGAACACTTGCATGGCTGTGTTGGTTAGAACGGTCGTGCTGACTGGGCCCAAAACTTGAATTTTCCTTCATAAACATGACCATGCCAGCACAGCCGTGTTAATACTTCCATGTTGAAAAAACTTCAAAAATTCTCAATTCACTCAGTCATTCTTAATCCAATCATCAAATTCAATCAGCTTGATGGTCCATCAACACTTTTCATTGAAAAGGTGCCCCATTTCTTAAACTTTCACTTGTTTCACCTGTCTCATCATCAAAACTAAAACAAAATTGTTAAACACAAGTGTTTGTGTATTCTTGGAACAGTCTAAAAATAAAGCATAAGTATCAAAAAGTGAAGGTTGGGTGCAAAAGTTCCCATACCTAGGTGGGTTGCCTCCCACTAATGCTAAATTTTATGCCTTCAGTCAGGATTATTGATTCTAGACTTGATCATCCTCATAAAACTTTCAAAGCATCCTTATAGTAGATGTCTCTCTCATGTTAATTTAAGAAGATCTATTCATCAAGCGGGTGTTCCTCAACTAGAATCATAATGTAAAAACTTTGGTTGGCTTTGTTTGGACTACTTCATCAACAACTTTTAATCTTTTCCTATTGATGGTGAACTCTTTTTATCCATCCTTTTCACATATAACAATGGCCCCAGATGAATATACATTTTTGACTAGATAATTCCCTACCCATCTAGGCCGAAGATTTCCAGGAAAGAGCTTCATCATATAATTGAATAGCCATATCGATTGTTTGGGCTCAAAGTCCTTCTTCTTGATCAACTTATGATGTGAAAACTTGGTCCTTTCCTTGTAACTTTTTGACAATTCATATGTCTCATGTCTCATTTCTTCTAGTTCATGCAGCTACAATTTTCTTCTCAATCCGATAGTGTCTTCATCCATGTCCATGGATTTCAAATCCCATATTGCCTTTTGTTGCATTTCTACAGGTAGATGGCAGCTTTTACCATACACAAGTTTGAATGGAATGTATCCAATCTGGACCTCAAATGTAGTCCTATATGCCCACAAAGCATCTTTGAGATGTAAAGACCAATCCTTGAGGTCCGACCTCACCGTTTTCTCAAGAATGAGCTTTATCTCCCAATTAGCTAACTCAACTTGACCAATCATTTGAGGGTGGTAAGGAGTAGCCACGTAATGATTCACCCCAATCCTCCAAAGGTCCTATTGATGAAATGGCTCCTGCCATCTCTAATCATTACCCATGGTAAACCAAATTGGCTGAAGATGCTCAAATTTACAAAATCACAAACCACTTTATGATCATTTGCCCTTGAGGCAATTGCTTCAATCCACTTGGATACATAATCAACGGCCACCAAGGTGTACACATATTCGAAGGAGATAGGAAATAGACCCATGAAATCAATCCCCCAAACATCAAACACCTCAACCACTAGAATGGGTGATAGAGGCATCATGTCCCACTTGGAGATAATGCCCACCTTTTGGCACTTCAAACAACATTTGCAATATTTGTTAGCATCTTTGAACAAGATTGGCCAATAGAATCCACTTTGAAGAATTTTGACGGTTGTGCGTTTTCCACCAAAGATGTTACAACCCCAATTTTGGGTTCATTTGGTAAGAAATATGATTTCTCCTCATAAATATAAATGAACAAATAATGATGTATTTTGATTGACTGCATGAATTTCGTGTTGTATGTTTTCTTAATGGGCCTTATTGGCCACTGAGCCCAATTAAAGGAAAAAGAAAAGAAAAAGAAATTCAATTGGATAAGGAGTACATAAGGAAATAAATAAAGTAAGAACAAAAGGCTAAGGGATAATTCCAAAAAAATAGAATTTCGATTTTTTAGGGTTCAAGGAACTTAGGATAAGAAATTGACGGTAAAAGAAATAGAAAAGATATGGAAAATATGATTAATTAAATGATAACTTGCAACCCAAGAAAATAGTTCTTTTCCTTGAGATAATAATCCCAATTTTTGCAGGATGGAAGATAAAAACATGAATAAGGTTCCCTCCAAATTTGAAGTGAAAAGGAGTTACGAATTGGGAGTTATGAATTTTCCAAGTTATCTTTGAATTAGGAATATAATTCGAATTAATTGGAAATTTATTTCATTTTGATCAAACACGCGTGATGAGGGCCCTTGGATTTAGATCCAACGGGAGCTGCTCATCGTCTATAATTCCAGTAGGATGTGGACTCTACATTACAGGGGGATTCCTATTCCCTTGATTTCGTTGACCCTGATGCATGTGCATCCTTGGAAAAAAGTTCCATTGGCTTCGGGAGATAGAGAAGAAGCTTCCCGACCCTGGTTTGTTGGGGTTTTGACCTAACCTCATGAAAGGCCCAATAGGGCTAGGACTCAGGTTGTGAGTGGGATTGGGAATCAAAGTGCGGACCACCCACTACCTGTATAAGGGCATCCCTCAATCCCTCGGTTCGCCACGATCACGAACGTCATATCACCAGAGTATGTATCCCTCTCCCTCTCTCGATTGGACGTGTTCCGGCGAGACTTCACCGAGGCACCGCCATGTTGCTCGAGAAGAGGAAAGGAAAGGGACGATGCACATTCATCGTGTGATCATGGATCATGGTGGATACGCGCATGATCCAACGACCCTGAGGCGATGCGTTTTAATTGAGTTAGTGGGGGGATCGTTGTGGATCGTCTGATCGGGAGTCCATCATGGACTCAGGAGCGATCCAACAGACCGGGCCTGGAAGGCGCAGGTAGTGGAGGTGGCTGAAGTCGAGCGTCAGATCCACAAGGGGTCTACCGGAGTACCGATCCAACGAGCAAGTATTTTCGGTAAATCTCTCTCTCTGCCAAATAATCAAGAAAATTGCTTTTCTTTTCTAAAATCATAGTAATAGCTATGAACCCCATATGGGAAAACTCTATATATGAAAGTTGTGTAGAAAAATGCAAGGAATCCGATAAAAATACTTTGAGAACCTGATTCTATTCCGTTTGCAAAAAGTACCCTAATTGCTAGTAAAGTGTATTAAAAGTTGATAAGAAATCCTAATTGAATATTAAGGGTGTAATTTGGTGAATTAATTGGTCAAATTGATAATATTAACCCTGTTAATGATAAAGGTGGTTTGTCTATCCGTTTTGAATGCAAGGTTGCCTAATTTAAAGTTGTAATCCATAAATAAAGGATAATATATGGAAACCCTAATTTGGGGATAAAGGAAGAAAAAACCTTGATAATTCAGATTAAGAAGGTAAATTGCCAAATAATGATCCTAAATACTGTTGGGTATATTAAAATGAAAGGAATTGAGGGTTTTATGTAGTTTTGATAAATTAGAGATCATAATATTAATAATGGAGGCAAAAACCCTAATTTCCAAAGAAACCCTAAAATTGGAATTGAAATCCTAAGTAATGTGATGAAATTGGATAAATATTAATAAAAGGAAATTTGTACTTTTATTTTAGGATTTCTATTCCTCATTGCTTGCTTGATTGGGTTTCTCTGCATACTTGAATCTTTCTTGAAATTTGCAATTGAAGGTATGTGGTTACGCTTATGAATATATCGAGTTAGTTTTCTGAAGTTTTATGAAGTTTTCATCGATGACTTGGAATAAACTGTTGGATGAATTTAATTCATGCAAACTATAATGTGGATATGACTATTACATAATATATGTGCCTACTAGCTCATATCTTGGTCCCCTCTGTGGCTTAATGGTTGACCTAGTATATGGCTACCTAGAGGGTAGGTCCATCATGTCATTGAATGACTTAGTATATGACTACCTAGAGGGTAGGACCATCAAGTCATATTGAGTTAGATATTGCGCTACCTTTGGGTAGTGCCATGCGACTCTATTACCCTATGTATTGGCTACCTGTAAGGTAGGACCATGGGGGTAAAGATCTACCTTTATAGAGGTATCATATAAGTCCACTATAGGGACATCACAGAGTTGTGGATAGGTATGGATTGAGTAGTGTGGCTTAAAATGTAATCTTGGCTGTTAATTGATAATTGACTGATTACTTCGTTATCACAGTTGCACGATTATTGTTTCCCCCACATACCAGCTTCTTACTGACGGACGTTTTGTTTGTCGGCGTTTTAGGTACAAATGAAAAGAAGAAACAGTAAAGTGGCATATGCAAAATTAAATGAGAATTAATGTGCACAGGAGGATTAGTCAGATTAGTGTCTTCATGGATATAAGTTTAGAAATCCCAATTTTAAAAAGGTAAGACAAGTTTTATTTTATACCAGTTTTCAGCTTAGTTGGTAAAGTTTATTAATTGTTATTGATTATTTGTCGAACCTTTGATCCGGGTTATTGGTTAACAGCTCTGACCGTTCGATCTCTCTTAATTGGGGGTTACCGGGAGACGGGGTCGTAACAATGGGTATCAGAGCATAGGTTCCTCATTTAATCTTTAATAATTATTAAATTTTACAAATTATGTAGAACCCAAGGGAGTTATTAGAGGATTATCCGAAAGACGGAGGTGTCTAGAAAAGGATCACGGCCGGGGGCTGGCAAAATTTTCCTCCGCACCTCTAGTCGGAATATGAGGACTCCCGGATCTGTGCGACTGCCTGGCCAAAGTCTTAGGGTATGATTTGAAATAAGACACCTTTAGGAGTCTCTCATCTTGTTCATCCTTTTTCAACTCAAATTCTGTTAAGGACCTTAAGGATTAGGGTTTCCTCTCTTCTCCTCACCCTCTTGAGGTATGGGAAAGGCTGATAAGGATTAAGGAATCCTCCACCAAAATAATAAAAAACATGTAACTAAGATGTCATGGACATAATCTTAATAGAGTAAGTGTAAAGGAATAGAAACATGCTTAGGTCGTATGACATGAGTTGTCATTGTGCTCAGGAGAGACCTGAGGATAGACCTCCTTAGTAGGAGGATGAGTAGAGAGAGTTAGTCTTGGAGGTAGAGACCTCCATTAAAAGTAGAGACCTAGAGAATCCTTTGAGGATGATGTTAACCCTAACCCTAAGTGAAGGTTAGAGAGAGAGATGACATGATGAGTTAGATGTCATGATAAACATGCCCTGGATGCCATGTGAACCAGGAGAAGTTGATAACCGAGTACCTTTGGCAACCCAACCCTGGGAAGGGTCATGCATGTTTGAGCAAAGGATAACTCCTTCATGGATGGGGTTAGAGAAGAACATGTAGAAACCTGTTGGGCTGTTGCAAGTAGGATATAGCTTGCACCCAGAGTGCGTCAGTAGTATTGACAGTTGGATGAAACCTTAGATGGATGGCTTATGAGATAAGCATAAGGGGTTATGGATAATCTTGAGTAAACATAAGTTCGAGTATAGGCTTCACTCAGGTAGGGGCATTCTTATGAGCTTGATCCTTCATGAAGAAAGGACCTCTTATAGAGAGGTTGGTTGTAGGATTAGCTCTAGAGAGAGAGCAAACCTCAGGCAAGAAAGTTGGAAGCCTAAAACCCCAAAACTTGAGGAACAATGGGAGTGAGGATGATGCGACCTAAGTGGATGATAGTGGTTGATGTATGCTTGACCCTTGGAGGCTAATGATGTCTTGGTTGCCATGAGAGGAACCAAACCCTAGAGAGAGGATGAGTCTGCTGGTACCTCTGTGCCTATGGTATAGGTGTTTACCTCTCGAGATAGGGAGAAGAGTTTCTTAGACTTGGAGAGGTCTAGTAGCAGGATGTGAAACCTTATGCCTAGTTAGTTGTCCTGGAAGAGGACTTAACTCCGAAGTGTTGCTCGAATGAAAGGATGACATACCTTGGACATGCTTGATTCGTTGTTAAGAGGTCGAGCATGTAGTTGGACACCCAAGGGTGGACCTAGGGTTTCTAGGCCTAAGAGGGGAAGCAGTGTACCCGATGCTCATGATAAGGTTTGAGTCTCTATAGATTTGAGCATGTGTAGAGGAGAAAGAAACCCCTTAAGTTAAAGGTATGTGTGATGAACCCCTCACAACTAAGTTGGTCTAATGTTGAGGATGAGAAAAAGTGTGACCTAGCATGGTTTAGTAGGTACACTTGTGCTTTAGTAGTTGCTGGATTAAGCATGCTCATGTGAATGTAAACCCTAAGGAATCTTGTGATCTTTGTTATCAAGGTGTAGTTTCCTCCCATCTTGGGAGAGGGACCCTTTGGTAGGAGTTTACCAGTTTGGTTGGTTTGAGGTAACCTAAGGGGGTTTCATAAGATCTTGAGAATCTAAGTGAAGAGTACATGGCATGAGAATGAACCTATAGACTCACAGATAACCATCTCTATGTGCTTGTGGATGTGTTACCATGGAGGTAACCGGTATGGGACTTGACCAAGGTAGGTAGGTTGCCATGATCCCTATGAAAGGATGAAAGTCAGCCCATTAATGTAGGAAGAGAGATGATGAATGCTTGGGTAAGGTTCTAAGTTGAACATGTACTATTGGAGAATCCTAAGTCTATCCTAGGGTCAGGTAGGGATAAGACCGATGGAAGTAGGAGTTACCTAATTCCTTAGTGCACATGACCATAGGGTCGGGAGGTAACAACTATCATTGTCTGAGGGCCATGGGTTAGGAGATTGATCACCTTCATGAACTCATGGGACCCAAAGGGCAGATGAATATGGCACTCTCTGGATGCATGAAAGAAGAGGGATGACCCCAAAAGTGTCGGCACCCTAAAGGCATAGAGGAGATGACCAAGGATTGTTCTTGGACCAAGTAAGTTCGAGACCAATTTCCCATGGAAGTAATGGGGATATCGAGATGATGGACCATTTCAACCTAGTTTTGAAGGTGTACTGGCAAGGTGGGATGTGGCATCTCTACTCTTGGAACATGAAGAACTTTGTGTTTGGATGGCTGCCAAATGCTTATTTCTTCTTGTTATGGGAGTGAGAGATGGGACAGTATGCATGCCATACACCAAGGATAAAAGATGAGGTGGGTTTGAACGTTGCTACGAGGTATGAGGATGGAGATGATAATATACCTTGGTGGAGTGAATGATACATGGACAGGTACAAACGATAAGAGTATTAAGATAATCACCTTGTGAGAATGTTTTATCATGAGCTATGCAAGATCTACATGTGATACAAGGTTGAGTTTGATAACCAAGAGGATGATCTCTGAGTTTTCTTGATAATGATAAACTTAGAGTTCGAGATGAGACTTAAGAGGAATACATGGAGGTAGTATGTCTTCAACATTACCTAATACCGAAGGATGTGAAGTGGTAATGGATGCTCTGGTGGAGATATAGCTGGCCAATTTGGCTAGAAGAGATTGTTAGGCTAACCCTATGTTTAGAAAGGAGGAAAGTTTGGCTAACACACAAATGTAACGATAATGATTGATCAATTTAATGGTTGATTGGTTAGCCAACCTAGTCTTTGATGTAATGGAAGGATAGTGGTAGAACCTCAGATGCACTTCTTTGGAAAGGAAGGTGATGAAACCCTCATTAGAATGGTTTAGGGTTTCCGAGGTGTCAAGCTTGAGGAATCATAACAATGCAGGAGATCGTGGTATACCTTGGTACTACAAAGATAGTAAGTGACAGTAGTATTTTGGAGGTCTAAGGTGAAGTGCATGTGGCATGTTGCCATGCATGATAGGAGGTGAAGGACAAACACCAGTAACCCAATGTATCGATATAGAGGATAAAAGAGTCCCTGAGAGGGAATGGGAGTTCATCACTATGTATGTTTTGGTAAGTCTCCCTTTGACCAAGAAGAGTAAGATGCAACATGGGTTATGGTAGATCGCCTCACCTAGATAACATGAGAAAGAAGGGAGTACTGTCAAGAGACAGTTTCTGAGAGAGATGGTTCAACTACACCATGATATGAGTTCAAAAGTTCTTGAGTATGACCTAACGGTTCACTTCCATGAGGTGGAAGTAGAAACACGCATAACTCAATGTTGGTACAGTTTATCACCCCTTACTAATGGTTAGTATGATCCAGGCCAGAGGGTCTGAGGAGAGCATGTGTGCTTGTTTAGGGTGATATCTATAGACTGTTCTTGTCCTATGAAAGATGTGATGATAACCACCATAGCTAGTATCGGGTTTTAAAGAAGCTCTGTAAGGGAGGTTGTGTTGGTCACCACTTCAGTAAGGTGATGTTGGTGAAAGGACCACAGTGCGTGTAGATGAAGTCGCTTTGATCATGCAATGGCTTAAAGGAGCGTAGAGATGACAAGAGTCGTGAGCAGATGCAAGGTAGACTGACATGCAGTTCACTGTGGGAGAATATGCGACATGAAAAAAAAATCCGACCCCTCTAAGTTATAACTAAGAGAGCTGAGTCCCCAATATATGGGTCCATTTGAGATGGATTGGTGGAGAAGGTTATGGATAACCTTACCCCTCAGGATAAAGAAAGGTGTGATGAGTTCCAAGTGTCCAATTTAGAGCACTATGTGAGGTACCCAGACTATGAGCTAAACAATGAACCTAGTGAGCCCCAAGGAGGCTGAAATGACCTGAGTCACCTGTGTAGTTTATAGACGCCAGGATGAAAGAACTCAGAGAAAAGAATATGTGATGATAAAGGTTCTTTGGAGACGCCATGAGTAAGGTAAAGCCACATAGGGGCCGATGATGGACATGGAAAAGTCTTATCCTGAATTGTTTGTTTTGATTGATTGAATTTTGAGGACAAAATTCCTATAAGAGGGGAAGGATGTTACAACCCCAATTTTGGGTTCATTTGGTAAGAAAAATGATTTCTCCTAATAAAGATAAATGAACAAATAATGATGTATTTTGATTGAATGCATGAATTTCGTGTTGTATGTTTTCTTAATGGGTCTTATTGGCCATTGAGCCCAATTGAAGGAAAAAGAAAAGAAAAAGAAATTCAATTGGATAAGGAGTACATAAGGAAATAAATAAAGTAAGAATAAAAGGCTAAGGGATAATTCCAAAAAAATAGAATTTCTAGTTTTTAGGGTTCAAGGAACTCAAGATAATAAATTGATGGTAAAAGAAATAGAAAAGATATGGAAAATATGAGTAATTGAATGATAACTTGAAACCCAAGAAAAGAGATCATTTCCTTGAGATAATAATCCCAGATTTTGCAGGATGGAAGATAAAAACATGAACAAGGTTCCCTCCAAATTTGAAGTGAAAAGGAGTTATGAATTGGGAGTTATGAATTTTTCAAGTTATCTTTGGATTAGGAATATTTTTTAGAATTAATTGGAAATTTATTTCCTTTTGATCAAACACGCGTGATGAGGGCCCTTGGATTTAGATCCAACGGGCGTTGCTCATCATCTAGAATTGTAGTAGGACGCGGACTCTACGTTACAGGGGGATTCTTATTCCCTTGATTTCGTTGACCCTGATGCATGTGCATCCTTGGAAAAAGTTCCATTGGCTTCGGGAGACAGAGAAGAAGCTTCCCGACCCTGGTTTGTTGGGGTTTTGACCTAACCTTGTGAAACTCCCAATTGGGCTAGGAATCAGGTTGTGAGCGGGATTGGGAATCGAAGTGCGGACCTGCCACTACCTATATAAGGGCATCCCTCGATCAGTCGATTTGCCACGATCACAGACGGCTTATCACCAGAGTATGTATCCCTCTCCCTCTCTCGAATGAACGTGCTTTGGCGAGACTTCACCGCGGCACCGCCGTGTTGCTCGAGTAGAGAAAAGGGAAGGGATGACACACAGTCACCGTGCGATCAGGGATCATGGTGGACACGCACAAAAAGTACCCTAATTTCTAGTAAAGTGTATTAAAAGTTGATAAGAAACCCTAATTGAATATTAAGGGTGTAATTTGGTGAATTAATTGGTCAAATTGATAAGATTAACCCTATTAATGATAAAGGTGGTTTGTCTATCCGTTTTGAATGCAAGGTTGCCTAATTTAAAGTTGTAATCCATAAATAAAGGATAATACATGGAAACCCTAATTTGGGGATAAAGGAAGAGAAAAACCTTGATAATTTGGATTAAGAAGGTAAATTGCCAAATAATGATCCTAAATACTGTTGGGTATATTAAAATGAAAGGAATTGAGGGTTTTATGTAGTTTTGATAAATTAGAGATGATAATATTAATAATGGAGGCAAAAACCCTAATTTCCAAAGAAACCCTAAAATTGGAATTGAAATCCTAAGTAATGTGATGAAATTGGATAAATATTAATAAAAGGAAATTTGTACTTTTATTTCAGGATTTCTATTCCTCATTGCTTGCTTGATTGGGTTTCTCTGCATACTTGAATCTTTCTTGAAATTTGCAATTGAAGGTATGTGGTTACACTTATGAATATATCGAGTTAGTTTTATGAAGTTTTCATCGATGACTTAGAATAAACTGTTGGATGAATTTAGTTCATGCAAACTATAATGTGGATATGACTATCAGATAATATATGTGCCTACTAGCTCATATCCTGGTCCCCTCTGTGGCTTAATAGTTGACCTAGTATATGGCTACCTAGAGGGTAGGTCCATCAGGTCATTGAATGACTTAGTATATGACTACCTAGAGGGTAGGACCATCAAGTCATATTGAGTTAGATATTGGGATACCTTTGGGTAGTGCCATGTGACTCTATTACCCTATGTATTGGCTACCTGTAAGGTAGGACCATGGGGGTAAACATCTACCTTTATAGAGGTATGATATAAGTCCACTACAGGGACAACACAGAGTTGTGGATAGGTATGGATTGAGTAGTGTGGCTTAAAATGTAATCTTCGCTGTTAATTGATAATTGACTAATTACTTCCTTATCATATTTGCATGATTATTGTTTCCCCCACATACCAGCTTCTTACTGACCGACGTTTTGTTTGTCAGCGCTTTAGGTACAAATGAAAAGAACAAATAGTAAAGTGGCATATGCGGAATTAAATGAGAATTAACTTGCATAGGAGGATTAGTTAGATTAGTGTCTTCATGGATAGAAGTTTAGAAATCCAAATTTTAAAAAGGTAAGAAAAGTTTTATTTTATACCGGTTTTCAGTTTAGTTGGTAAAGTTTATTAATTGTTATTGATTATTTGTCAAACCTTTGATTCAGGTTATTGGTCAACGGCTCTGACCTTTCGGTCTCCCTTAATTGGGGGTTACCGGGAGATGGGGTCGTAAAAATCACCTTTACACACACTGGAGTGACACATGGACCAGATCACTTTCTATTCAGTTTCTGGGACACACCTTCTAATGAGTTGGTCGGGATAATATTTAAATAGATGTTGGTCATCCCAAGCATTGTTTTTCACCATAGCAAAAAATCTCTAGTTCTCTTCCCTTGTCCAAGTACTTGGTATCCTCCCACTAGCTAAGAAGTTAGCTATGTGATTGTACCATGGTCTTTGGGTTGATGAAAGTAAGAAAAGATACTCATGTGGAAATGTTTCCTTGATTCAAAATCATATCATCATAAAGTGCCTCAATGTGGGAGAGATGGTCGGCTGCAGAATTTTAACTCCCTTCCTTTCAACAATCTCCAAATCAAATCTTGAAGCAATAGAATCTAGCAGATCAAGCTTGGCTTAGAAACTTTCTTTTCCATGAGATATTTTAAGGCCGCATGATCCACGTATATCACCACCTTGTTTTTAAAGAGATAAGAATGAAAATTTTCAAGAGAAAAAATCACAAAAATCAACTCTTTTTCTGTGGTGGTGTAGTTCCTTTGGCTTCATCAAGGGTTTTCCTTTCATAATAAATGGCATGCAGAACCCAGCCAATCCTTTGGCCCAACACAACCATATCTGATGCATCGGTTATGATTTCAAATGGAAAGGAGAAATCTGGGGGTTGCATAATAGGAGTAGAGATGAGCTTATGCTTTTGGTTGAAGGCTTCAACACACTTGTCATCAAAATTTAATTCCACATCATTTTCAAGCAAGTGGCAAAATGGTCTCAAAATTTTACTGAAGACTTTGATGAATTAGTGGTAGAAACTTGCATTCCCCAAGAAAGTTCAGACATATCTTATAGTGGAAAGAATAGTGAGAGTGGAAATTAGGCCCACTTTGGCCTTAACAACCTCAATGTTGACCTTAGAAACTCGGTGACCCAGAACAATGCCTTTGGGAACCATGAGATAACACCAAATAAACCTTGATGCATCTTTAAAGCACAACTTCTAGATGTAGAAAACAATCATCAAATATCTTGTTAAACACTAAGAAATCATCCATGAAGACCTCCAGAGACAAATCAAACATGTCAGCATAGATGGATGTCACACATCTTTGAAATGTAGAAGGGGTATTGCACAACCCAAATGGCATCCTTCTATAAGAAAAAGTACCACTCGGAAAAGTGAATGTCATCTTCTCTTGATCTGTGGGATGAACTACTACCTGGTAGTAACTTGAGTAGCCATAAAGAAAATAGTAGAAGCTTTTCCCTACAAGTCTTTCTAAGATCTAATCAATGAATTGGAGGGGAAAGTGGTCCTTCTTTGTCTTCTCATTCAAATTTCTATAGTCCACAAACATCCTCCACATTGACTTGTCTCTCATTGACATCAACTCTCCATCCTCATTTTCAGCAACTGTGATCCCACCCTTCTTGGGCACAACCTAGATGAGGCTCACCCAAGGGCTATCAGAATTAGGGTAGATAATCCCAACATCTAGCAATTTCAGTAGTTTTTGTAATACAACCTCTTTCAACCTTGGATTCAACCTTCTTTCCAATTATTCTGTGTTGGTCTGACATCATCCACAAGATAGATCCTATGGACTCCAATTGAGGGGTCAATACCCCTCAAGTCGGCAATGGACCATCCAATGGCTTGAATGTTTTTCTTCAAAACTGCAATCAAGGCATCTTCAAGAGAAAGGATAGAGGAAATGATCACCACGAGGGTGTCATTTGAACCTAGGAAAGCATACTTCATCCCTTGGGGAAGAGACTTGAGCTTAAGAAGAGGAGGCTCTTCAAGGGAATTCTACAATGGTTCATAAATGGAAGGGAGGTCCTCACTTGCAACCACTAAGGCTAGCTCATCTTCCTCATCCTCTTCCTCATCCTCATCATCATTTGGGAATTCCACAATAGGCTCTAGACCTCTACCCTGAGTGGTAGTCAAAATCCACACAAGTAGGCATTCTTCTACAATCTCATTAAGACATTCAATAAGATATCAATCCTCCTATGTAGCACCTATCACCTTGACCTTAGCAAAAGACTTGAAAATGTTCAACCATCTCTTCATGTGCATGAAGGTCACAAACATGGTATCGGTCGTCACATGAATCATGGCATCAACTGTAGCTAATAAGGGTATCCCTAAGATAATAGGCACCTTTCTTAAGTCTTTTTCCATATCCAATATAATTAAGTCAATAGGGAATAATGTGGCAGACTCATTGTTACAACCCCAATTTTTTGGGTTCTTTTGGTGAGAAATGCAATTTCTCCTATTATAGATATTTGAACAAATAATTATATAATTTGTTTTGAATAAAATGATTTCATTTACAATATCCTTGTTGGTTGTTGGGCTTTATTGGTTATTGGGCCCAATAACAAGGAAAAGACAAAAGAAACTCCATTATTAATAAGAGATGGGGAAAAGAAAGATGTAGAAACCTCTAGAAGGCAAAGGAATGTTATCCAGAGTTGGATTTCATGCCTCTTGGGTTCCAAGGAGTCCAAAGTTGCAAAGATAATGCAACAAGAAAAGAAAAGATCAATTAAATATTTCTTTATTAAGAAAGAAATTGAAAATAATGATAAAATAAGTGGAACGAGGTATGATTGAGATATATTTGGTGGATTTTCGTATCCATAAGGTTCCTAATGTTAAAAGGAATTTCAATAAGGAAAATAAAAAGAGAGATAAAGAGAAATCCTCAAAAATAGATCTTTTAATAAAGAAATAAGTAAGATAATGCAAGAGATAAAGAGAAAAGTGAGGGTTTGGTCATAATGGGTGATATTTGGAACCCCACTTGCTTTCTTGGATTTCAAGGAATAGAACTAATGGGAAATAAGAAAATAAGAAAGCGAAAAGATGAGAAATAAGCTTAATTGAGAAATATCTTGCACCTAAATAAAAGGCACGCTTTTTTAGATAATGAGCCCAATTTTAGCAGTGAGGTAGATAATGTCATTATTAAGTTTCCCTCAAAATTTGGGATTCATTGGACACTCGGTTTTGGAGTTATGGCTTTTACAATTTTCCCCAAAGTGTTGTGATTATAATAAATGTCACACATTTATCGATTTAATTGAAAATAGTTTGGGACAACGCATGCTATGTGTCTCCTACCTTGAGTCCAAAAAGGAAAGGTGCCGTAGGACAAAGGGATTTTCCTCTCCACTTTTCTCACAATCCAGTTCATGTGAGAACTTGGAAAGGCCCCAGTTCACTACTACAGAAATAGCTTATAATGTCACATTTAGAGGCGTCAGTTATTACTGATAACCGACACCTAAACCCTACAACATCAGCTAATTACAAAGACTGACATCTATATTTGAAGACCGGCCAGACACATGTATAACTTTTTATTTAGCGTCGACTCCCTATACTGAACCAACTCCTAAAATAGCCCGCCAAATCCAATTTTTCGAGCAAAACAAATTACCCCCAAAGTTTCACATACGGCGTCGGTTTTTTGACGTAATAACCGACGCCTAAAGGCAAAAAAATTGCCTCTGACAGTCGTCAGTGTTTGTGGAAAAACTGACACTGATAATGTTTCACGCGCCGTCCCCATGAAATTTTTTAGGGTTAAGATTGTCCAATGGACGTTGGTCTTTTCTGGCAACTGACACTGATGGATATTAGGTGTCAGTTTTTTCAATAACTGATGCCTTTGTTGACTTAATAACCCCTGATCGATCGAGAAACAGACTCTTCCCATTCTCTCTGTTTCATCATGAAATAGACCTCGCCCGAAGTTGCTGCCCCCTGCTCATCGACGCCGCCTGATCAAACTGCCGCCCGTTGCTCCTCACACCGTCGTAGCCGCCGCCCCCTACTGTCTTCTTCCTCCCACCTGATAGCTCCTCACACCACCTCTACCAATGACAGGGACGCCTAGCTTCTCTCTTCTTCCTCCATGTCGCTGACAGGTAGGTCGCTGCCTCTTCTTCTTCCTCCACCTCTTCTTCTTCCTGCTCCCTCCTTACCAAATGGATAAAAGCAAGGCACGCAGGACCTATGGGCTGGACACGACCATGTCTGTGTTGGCCGACCACAACTGTGCTGGCCATCACGGCCGTGGTCGGCCAACACAGCCACGGCCGTGGCCGACCCACACGGTCGTGGCCTTGCTTTTATCCATTTGGTAAGGAGGGAGCAGGAAGAAGAAGATACATTTGCAATTGAATACTAATGCTTGACCTAATTCTATAAATTTTGATGCATGTTGAATTAAGATATTAAAATCCTAATACACATTTCACCATAATCTTGAATTAACTATATTGCTGAAATCTTATGATCAATCTATCTAAGATATTAAAACCCTAATGTTAAATCTCTGATTTTGTAGTGATGTGTCACCTTGACATCTACATGAATCCCTATGGTATGATGTAGATTGATGATAATGCATGAGCAAGTTTGAAATTTTGAAATCAATTATGAATATCTCCATCCCTTCGACATACTAATTTATGTGTAATCTTTATCTTGATGATGAACATGCATGGACACTCGAAATGTTGAAATCAATGTTATAGAATGCGAACACATGTATTTGTTGGCCTAGAAACCCGTCCATGATTTACTCATTAGGAGTAAATCTTGGATAGTCCCCGGTTTGGGACTATTCTTGAACACCTAATCTCACTTAGGATGTAAGTGTATAATGTGTATTGGGTTTTCAAGAAAATTTCAGTAGCATTTCCCCGTTTGTTCTCTAAGCACATATGTACTTAGAGAACAGTGGGGAAATGTTGCCGAAATTTTCTTGAAAACCCAATACACATTATACACTTACTAGTGATATTAGGTGTTCAAGAATGGGATAGGTGGTACACATTTATTATATATAAGAATGACATCACATGTATTTGTTGGCCTAGAAACCCGTCCAAGATTTACTCATTAGGAGTAAATCTTGGACAGTCCCCGGTTTGGGACTATTCTTGAACACCTAATCTCACTTAGGATGTTTTGACCATTAATTTTATATAAGACCTTAAACCCTAAAGTTTTAACCATAAACCCTAATCTTTTAACCCTAGACCCTAATCTTGTTCTAATATATACTTGTTTTCTCTTTGATCATAGAATGGATAGATCATGGATGTCCATTCCAAATCACTACACCCCAAGTTTATTTCCGGTCTTGATCAGTTTATTAGATTTGCCGAGGAACATAGGAAACAACCTGGAGATAGGTTCTATTATCCATGTAGGCATTGCGGTAACAACTTGAAAGTCAGCACTGGTGAAAAAATCAAAAGTCATGTCATGTACAATGAGATTGTACAAGGCTATACAGAATGGCACTGGCATGGAGATATTTCAAACCTGAAATCAGTGGATGTCGATAGCAGTGCTTGTGTGGAAGAAGAAATTGACTTCGATGATGTAGATGTGAACGAACCAGTTCCAGTAGACATCATTGATGCGATGTTGGATAGTTGTGGGGAAGAGCACACCGATCCACCTCCCATGTTTAGCAACATTGTGCATGATGCTGAGATACCGTTATACACAAGTTGTCAGTTTACGAAGCTTAGCGCCGTGTTGAGATTGTATAAACTGAAAGCTAACAATCGATGGAGCGACAAAAGCTTCACGCCATTGTTGTCTTTGATGAAAGAAATTCTTCCTGAAGGAAACGAGCTACCAATCTCAACATACCAGTTAAAGAAATTATTGTGCCCAATGGGAATGGAGGCCAAGAAGATAAACGCATGCCCGAATGATTGTGTATTATTTCAAAAGGACTATGTGGATTTGAATGATTGTCCGAAATGTGGTGCGTCAAGGTATAAATTGATGACTTTAGGGGAGTCCAAAACTAGTTCTCCTGCCAAGGTGATGTGGTATCTACCTATAATACCATGGTTTCAACGCTTGTTTGCCAATCCTATAGATGTGAATAATTTGAGGTGGCATGCCGATGTTAAGAAAAATAATGATGGGATCCTACGACATGCATTTGATTCCCCACAGTGGAAGAAGATTGATTTATTGTACTCTGAATTCGGTAAAGAAGACATGAATCTAAGACTTGGGCTTTGTATAGATGGGATGAATTCGTACGGGGCATTGAGCATCCAACATAGCACTTGGCCAGTTATGCTTGTTATATACAATCTTCCTCCCTGGTTGTATATGAAAAATAAGTACGTTATGATGTCTTCTTTGATATCAGGCCCTAAACAACCTAGAAATGATATCGATGTTTATCTGGAACCTATGATTGATGACTTGAAGAATCTCTGAGGTGAAGGTGTGATGACCTATGATGCTTCATGAAGAGAGACATTTCGTTTGCATGCTATGTTGTTTTGCACTGTGAATGAATTTTCAGCGTATGGGAATTTGTCTGGATATAGTCGCAAAGGATCTAAAGTGTGTCCTATATGTGAAGAGAACTCTGATTCAATACGACTAAAACACGGAGGTAAGACTGTATATCTTGGTCATCGAAGGTTTCTTCCAAAATTTCATATGTATCGTAGGTTGCGCAAAGCATTCAATGGACGGAATGAGGAATAAAGTGCACCTAAACCTATATCAGGGGAGTATGCTTATGAAAGATTAAAAGACATCGCCAATGAATTTGGTAAGAGATCACAATGTACGATGACCACACAGAGTGACAAGTCTTTATTCAAGAAGAAGTCAATATTTTGGGATCTTCCTTATTGGAGTTCTTTGACAGTCATGCATTGTATCGATGTCATGCACGTTGAGAAAAATGTATGTGATAGCGTCATCGGTACTGTGTTGAATATACCAGGTAAGACTAAAGATGGGATAAAATCCAAAATAGACCTACATGGAATGGGAATAAGGACATAATTAATAGAATTAGTTAGTAGCGATCGGAGACCATACTTACCTCCCGCTTGTTACACGTTGTCTAGAAAGGAGAAGAATGCTTTTTGTGAATGCTTGGTAAATGTTAAGGTTCCACAAGGTTACTCATCCCACATTCGTACATTGGTATCAATGAAAGATATGAAGTTGATAGGTGTTAAATCTCATGATTTTCACACTCTAATGCAACAAATATTTCCTGTGGCAATTCGATGTATATTTCCGAAGCATGTACGGTTTGCAATCACCAGACTTTGTTTCTTTTTCAATAATCTGTGCTGCAAAGTTATTGAAGCTGATACTCTTGATAAATTGCAATGAGAAGTGGTTGTTACCCTATGTCAGCTTGAGATGTATTTTCCTCCTTCGTTCTTTGATATCATGGTGCATCTTGTTGTCCACTTGACTAGGGAAGTGAAAATGTTGGGACCAGTTTTCTTGCATTGGATGTATCCCTTCGAATGATACATGAGCATTTTTAAAGGTGATGTTCGAAAGCGTTATCGGCCTGAAGGGAGTATTATTGAGGGTTATGTGGCGAGAGAGGTTATGGATTTTTACAATGACTTTCTAAGTGCTAATGACGCTCCTATGAATGACAAGAATATTGAGGAGCATTTTGGCAAAGGAATTTGGGATCACGGGTGAAAGTAATCAGCCGTGAGAAGTTGGAGCAAGGTCACTTGTATATTTTACACAACATCGATGAAGTGAGTGTTTATATCGAGGAGCATACTAATTTCATCAAGAGACAATATCCTCGATCCAATTCAATGTGTCTTGCTAGAGAGCATAACAAGGCATTTATTAAGTGGTTTGAATATAAAGTCTAACATCAACTATCTCAAACACCATATAATCTTACTGAAACCATCAAATTCCTCACCTTTAAACCAAAATTGAATGTTATGTCTTATGAAGGGTTTGACATAAATGGATTAACATATTACACAAAGCGTCAAGATGATAAGAGTGTTGTCCAAAATAGTGGGGTCACCCTTCAAGCGTCTTCATTTTTTTTGCAAATGCAAAGGATAAAAGTACACATGATGCTAAAATGTCATATTACAGTGTCATTGAAGACATATGGGAGTTTGACTATATAGATTTCAGAATTCTTCTCTTTAAATGTAATTGGGTTGACAACAACAAAGGAGTTATAGTGGATGAATTGGGTTTCATGTTAGTTAACTTTGAAATGATTGGCGAGAAGGGTGAACTATTCATATTGGAATCACATGCGAAATAAGTATTTTATATTGATGATCCTACAAATGATAAATGGTTGGTTGGTGTTCATGGTAAAAGATAGTTCATTGAAGATCCTATAGATGAAGAAGAGTACTATGATAAGTATGATGACTCCAGTCCATTCTCAGTTGGGTTGCCAACACCACCAAACATTGAAGCTGGGGATCACAATGACTTGTATGTTCACGGGGATCACAACGAAGGATTGTTAATTGATAAAAGATCACAATATTAGAGGCATGAATGTTTATATTTTTTATATGTTCTATTTTTCTGAATGTGAACTTTACAATGTGAATGTGGACTTTACAATGCAAATTACTTTACAATGTGAATGTGAACTTTACAATGTGAATGTGAACTTTACAATTTGAATTATTTTACAATGTGAAAGTGTACTTTACAATGTGAACTTTACAATTAGTGTTACTTTACAATGTGAAATTTATATTTTGAATTTGAACTTTCAGATGGCTAAGCATTCCCATGATGATCGTGTTGATGATCATCGTGGGGGTGAGGACGTGCTTGCACCGCCTGACAATGTAAGTTTTAAGAATATATCCCTGAGGTTTCTATCTATATGTTCATTTATAATTATATGATGTAAGTGTGTTTTTTTATCAAATTTTAGGTTGGTGATGTACCCCCTGAAGAAATTACAACACTTGATGAGTAGCAAAAGAAAATTGAGAAAGTGAGGGGCATCACAATGATGAACAAGTTAATACAGCAAAGGGGCAATGGACCCAAATTGGCTGTGGATTTCGATCATGCAGGAAATCCATATGGAGTGAACCACAACTCATTTGTTTCATATCTTGGGGTTCTTACTCATAGCCATTGCAGTCCTATCTTAGAATCCTGGCATAAAGTTCCTAAGGGGAAGAAAGAACACATATGGAAGGAACTATGTGTGAATTATTATTATTTGTAATTCTATTTGTGTAGATTACTAATTTTTAGGATGCTAGTTAATAGCAATTCTATTTAATTTGCAAAGCATATTTGATCTGGATGAAAAGTTGCATCGTAAATGTGTGATGCAACACTGTGGGAGGGACCTAAGGAACTATAGGACCAATCTCATCAGAGATTACATACGCGATGCTAATAAGAGGTTTTTGATTGATTTCCAATTCTAGACATTGATCAATATTTCACTAACTCTACACTAATAATTTTTGTTTGTATTCTCTTTGAAAAATAAATTTAGGCAGAAGGAAACCACACAGCAATGGAACTACCTGGACCCCAAAGACTGGGAGACATTTGTTACCCAAAGAAAAATAGATGAATTCAAGGTATTCAGTGCCACTCCTAATTTAATTAATATACGTTTTTATGTATTCACATATTCAAGATTAACATTTAGGTATTAAGAGATGCTCAACGATCAAGGCATGCACTGAATGTGCACGACCACACAATGGGTCCAAGAGGATATCCAGGTGTTCACTAAAGTCTACAGGCTGAGTCTGCTCAGCCTACTACTACTTAGGAGATTGCAGAGTCCTCTACTACCGCTCCCACACCTCTGCCTCACAATGCTATGTGGATAGATGGGAGGCAAAACAAGAAGGGAGACATACCGAAGCCCGCAACTGCTGAGGCAACTGCAAGAATGGTAAAATCAACTCTTAGAGCAATCGATCGATATTGATTATTGTTATGTTTAATTACTAATTTTCATTGATGGTGATTAGCGGGAGCTGGAGGAAGGCAAGTTCATCCCTCAGGGCACAAGGGATGAACTGACAATTTCTCTGTGTAACCCAGAGCATCTTGGACATGTTAGTGGTGCAGGCATTGGTGTGGGCATCAAAACGTTCTTTGGGCCATCCCAGTGCAAACCTGTCCTAAAAGCGGGACTTTTACAAGCTGAGGTAACATATTCTGATTTTAGAATGTTATTGCAAAAGGGAATTCAATAATCAAAAGCTAGCGTTTCTTTTATCCATGTATAGGTAGTTGATAGGAGTGTCGAGGAAGTACTTGATAAGATACTCCATGAAGCAATTAGCAAGTGACAGGCATCTCAATCTGCCACTCAGACAATACTTGTTGTGGGCCTCTCTTCTCCTGCTGCTCATACTACAGAGGTTGGGAGTATTCCTATAGACCCAATGTAATCAAAGGTCCCTAGGAAAAAGGAATTGTCACTAATTTGGGATAACATGAAAGTAATTTCCTGACTCCAATGTATATATTATTTAGGCGAACTGTTCTTATTTGTATTTTTGACTATTTTGTATGTTTCAATTTATAGTGTGCTACATAAGACAATGGCTGGGCATGTGCCTACTATGTGATGCTATTTATGGACCTAATAATCAAACATGTTGTAATGGAAATTGATAAGATACAATAGGTATTATACATAGTCTCATTAGATAATATGAAATATATCAATCTTATTATATACTATTAATTATATATATACGTCATTCTCTTTGCAGGTCTTTAAAACTACTGACTTCAGCACAATTGGAAAGTGTTTCGATGTACATGCTCCCTATACGAGAGATGAATTACATGATGTAAGAGAAGAATGGGCAAAAGCCCTACAAAGAGTGGGAATTTTTAGATATAATTTTATAGACAATGATGAAAATGATGAATAAAGAATAACTTTGTTCTCATAATTATTTTTGTGTGAATGTGAATGAATTTTTATGAATTGTCATATGTGTGTGAAGATGATCAATACATAAATGTTTCTACATGAGTCTGAATTTGAAAAGAGATGAAATGAATGTAACTGTAGGTTGCTACTGGTTACTACATGTGTGTGATGAAAAAATAATATAAATTAAATGTGCTTATACATGTTTGTGAATCACATATATATAATATTGTCCATCTTGTTAATTTTGTAGGTTTGTGGCCTGTTGTTGGTTGATATCAATGGATGTCATAAAGCTACATTTTAGAACTAAACTGCAGGTTCTCATCCTACTGACCAGCTATATAACATGCCTACAACTGATAAGCAAATAAAACATAACATAGGCGTCGGTTATTTGAAAAAAACCGACACCAAAGACATACGACAATAGTTTTTGATAAAAAACTAACATCTATGTGGCCAGGAACCACGGTCATGCTGGGAAGCACGGCCGTGGTGGCAGGCAGGGGATATGGCGTCAATTATTAGCACAAAACCGACATCGGTTCAGATGATTTGGTGTCAATAATCTTTAAAAACCGACACCTATAGGCCCTTTGTTGGTGCATTTTTCGGTGGTGGGAAGCATTTTGACGTCAGTTCTTTTAATAACTTATGTCTGTAACAATTCTATAGTGTCAGTTTTCTTAACAAACTGATGCCTATAGCCCCTTTGCTTGTGCATTTTTAGTGGCGGGAAGCGTTTTGGTGTCGGTTGGGAACCGACGCCGAAAGGGTCCACCTTTAACGGCACCCACTTGGATGTCGCTTGGAAACAGACACTAAAGCCCTTAATTAAACGACGCTAAAGGTCTGATGTATAGTAGTGGTTAGATTTGGGGTAGGATTCTGAACCCAACCACCCTAAGGTTGGTGGGGTTTCGTCATGAAACGGGGGAGTCCCCAATCCACCGAGGACTCAATGGCCACCCTATATATAGGGTAGTGTGAACAACCATACGAGCAAACCTACCATTTACCCTCTCATAACTGCAGGGCGGAGATGGTCATCATGATGCTACCAATTCAAGGAATTGACTTGACCTAAGGCCCTGTCGAGAAGCAGATACGCCGGACGGGAACCGCACCTGGTTGGCGATGAAGGAACGACGAGAAGAGGAATTGGATCTAGGGTGGAATTTGTGGGAGGAAGACGAAGCTTCTTGGCCTCCCAGCTCGCCCGCCAGTGGATGGGATCTCAGAGTCAACCACCAAGTTTCCCGCGGGTTCACTGCTCGCTTTGATGCGAGGAAGAAGATGACCGCCTGGTCATTTACCAAAATGCCCATCCACCACCATTGATCGGGTAAGGGCATTCTCATCCAATCCTTGAATTTATTTCAAGATAGGTGCACGGAACCTGATCCATTGGATCCTACGTGGACCAGTGGACCATGGATCAAGCAGTCCCCGATTTTCTAGGATTATCGGATAAAGCAGAAAAATGATTTTTCTTGTAAAAATCATATCTGTTGATAGAAAACTCTAATGATAAAAGTTTATACATGAAAGTTGCTTAGAAAAATATGTAGAACACAATAAAATTGGTTTGAGAACCAGAATTTGTTCCTATTTGCAAAGTGTGTTAATCTAATGAAAATCACTTATGTATTAGATTAAGAAACCCTAATTGAGCATATTGGTTAAGTTCATGTTGCTTAGTTGATGAAATTGAGTAATTGCAACCTATTGAATAGTTAATGATGAACTTGAACCTGATCTAGATGTTTCTTGCATGATTTAGGGTTTTTACCTCAAATAAGAATGATTAAGCACTTAGAAAACCTATTTCAGTATAAAGGTTCCAAATTGTGGATAAATACCCTTAATGGTAATTAAATGGATAAAGGTGAAATTAATGATAAATAGAGTTCATATGTGAATTAGATCATAATGAACTATGAGTTGTTAATCCAGAAAGAACTAAAGATGATAATTAGGCCTAAAGATCTTGTCATGAATTCAAAAGATAAAAATTGTAGTTTTAATGTAAAAGAGGTATAATGGACTTAATTGATGTTTAATTGTGCCTTTAATATGAAATTAAGGTTATGTGTTGTTAAATGGTAGCCTTAATTCTTTCATGAGGAATAGATGAGATAATTAGTGTTTGTGAGTAATTGCATAAAATTAGGGTTTAAAATAGTATAAATGAAGTGAAACCCTAATTGCAATGCAAACCCTAAAAGTGGACTAGAAACCCTAGGAAGCGAGCTAGGTTTAATAGATCTTGATGGCATGATCAATGATAGGAAATTGTATGCATATTTCAAGATCTCTTTGTGTGCATCCTTGCCCATTGGATTTCTTGCATTAATTGGATTAGTTCTATCTCAAATCAGCCTGATAGGTATGTGGTTAATTATGGTTAATCGCATTAGATTCCTGAAGGTTTTCTGAATGATTCATCACATTGCATACAACTGATCAGTTTGTTAAGTTTATAGTTGCAAATCATAAAGTTACTACGATTATCACAATTGTAATATAAGTGTGTATTCTCGCACCTACATGCCACCCTAATGGATGATGCAAAAAGGTCAAGCCCAGGAGGGAAGAACAATGGGCACCATGAGAGGTGACCCTAAACACCAAGCTTAGGAATGAGAAGGTGGTCTATGTTGCATGACTAATGGGCACCATGAGAGGTGACCCTAGGCACCAAGATCGGGATTGAGAAGATCGCCTTAAGTCAATGGCAAAAGAGAAACCCTAGAGGGGGCATTCCAGGGTTAGGGCAAAAGTAGAGGAGAATGACACATTGAAAACGTAAAGTGGCTTGTTAATTACCTTGATTGTGATAATTAGATTGTTAGTCATATTTGTGAAATTTTGGTTGTCCCCACATACCGGCATATTCTTATATGCTGACTGACATTTTGTTTGTTGGTGTTTTAGGTACAACCCTAAAAAGCACAAATAGTAAAGTGACACATTGTGAAAATAAGAAATAAAGTGTAAGGATGATTAGATAGAAGAGACTCAAGCTATGAATAGAAATAGGTATCCAAAGTTTTAAAAGGTATGCAAAGTTTTATTTTATACCAGCTTTCAGTATAGTTTGGTAGAATTTTATAATTATTACTGATTATTTGTCGAACCTTTGATCCTGTTAATTGGGATAACGACTCTTTCCTCTTGGTCTCCCTTAATTGGGGGTTATTGGGAGGCGGGGTCGTTACATTTGGTATCAGAGCGAAGGTTCCTCATTTAATCTTTAATAATTATTAAATTTTACAAATTCCATAGAAATGAGGGATTTATTAGAGGATTTTCTGAAAGACAGAGGTGTCTAGAAAAGGATCATGTCTGGGGGCCGGCAAGATTTTCCTCTGCACTACTAGTCAGAATACGAGCACTCTCGGATCCGTGTGATTGCCTGGACAATGTCTTAGGATTTGAATCAAAATAAGATACCTTTAGGACTCTCTCATCTTGTTCATCCCTTCTCAACTCAAATGTTGTTAAGGATTATAAGGATTAGGGTTTTCTTTATTTCCTCACTCTCTCGGGGTATGGGTAAAGTTGATAAGATTTAAGGAATCCTCCACCAAATTAATGAAAAGTATGTAAATAAGATTTCATGGACATAAGCTTAATAGTTTAAGCATAAACTAAAGAATATATACATGCTTAGGTCATATGACATATGTTGTCATGCCATTAGGAGAGACCTAAGGCTAGACCTCCTTGTCAGGAGGATGAGTAGAGAAAGTTAGTCTTGGAGGTAGAGACCTCGATTATAGGTAGAGACCTAGCACATCCTCTGAGGATGATGCTAACCCTAACCCTAAGTGGTGGTTAGAGGGAGAGATGACATGGTGAGTTAGATGTCATGATAGACCAGGTGTGTGGGTGGACATGCTTTTGGATGTCCATGATGATATGAGCCATGTGAGGTTGGATAACCTAGTGCCTTTGGCAACCCAACCCTAGAAATGGTCGTGCATGATAGAGTGAAGGATAGCTCCTTCAATGATGAGGTTAGAGAAGAACTTATAGAAATCATATGGGTTGATACGAGCATGGTATAGTATGCACCTTGAGTATGTAAGAAGTGTTGGTAGTAGGTTAACACCCTGGCCAGAAAGGTATGTTGGATAGCTTATGGATAATCTTGAGCAAACATAAGTTGAACATAGGCTTCACACAGGTAGGGGTATGCTTGTGAGCTTGATCCACCTTCAAGGAGAGAGGACCCCTAGTAGTAAGGTTGGTTGTGGAGTTAGCTCTAGAGAGAGAGCAGGACCCAATCAAGAAGGTTGGAAGCTTAGAATCTGAGATATGAGGAACAGTGGGGAGTTGAGGATGATGCAATCTAAGTGGAAGGTTGTGGCTGCCTCATGCATGATCCCTGGAGGATGATGGTATCTTGGTTTTCATTAGAGTAATCAAACCCTAGAGAGAGGATGAGGCTTCTAGTACCTATGTGCCTATGGTATAGGTGTTTACCTTCTAAGTTTGGAAGAAGAGTTCCTTGGACCCAGAAGAGGTTTAGTAATAGGTTGTGACGTTGTATACCGAGTTGGTTGTCCTTGAGGAGGACTCCACTCTGAAGTGTTGTTCAAATAGAAGGATCATGGGAAGTGCATGTCATGCCTTGTACTTGTTTGGTTCGTGGTTAAGAGGCTGAGCATGCAATTGGACACCCAAAATGTGAACCTAGGGAGGGAAGTGGTGTACCTGATGCTCATGATGAGATTTGATTTTTTATAGATTCAAGCATGGTACTCCTCAGGTATAGAGGAAGGGGAAACCCAATTTAGTCAAAGGTATGTTTGATGAACCCCTCACAGCTACGTTGGTGACATGGGAATGTATGATCTTGATCCAATGTTGAGGAATGAGAACAAGTATGACCTAGCATGGTTTAGTAGGTGGTCTGCTTGTGCCTTAGTAGCTTGCTAGGGATAAGCATGCTTAGGTGGATGTAAACCCCAGACATAGGGACGTTTGTGACCTTTGTTACTATCAAGGGATAGTTTCCTCCCATCATGGGAGAGGGACCCTTTTATAGGGTTTATACCAGTGTTGTTGGTTTTATGGTAATCTAAAGAGGTCTCATAGGATCATGGGAAGCTAAGTGAAAAGTACATAGTATGAGAATGAACCTGTAGACCCATAGATAACCATCTCTAAGTGCATGTGGATGTGTTACCATGGAGGTAATCGGTATGGGGCCTGACCAAGGTAAGCAGGTCGCCATGACCCCTATGAAAGGATGAAAGTCAGCCCAAGAATGCAGAGAGAGATGATGAAGTCTTGGGTAAGGTTCTAAGTTGGACATGTACTGTGTTAGAATCCTAAGTCTATCTTAGGGTCAGGTAGGGATAAGACCGATGGAAGTAGGAGTTGCCTAATTCCCTAGTTGCACATGACCATAGGATTGGGAAGTAACAAGTATTATTGTCTGAGGGCCATGGGTTAGGAGATTGATCACCTTCATGAACTCATGGGACCCAAAGGGAAGATGAGGAGGGCACTCTCTGGATGCATAAGGGAAGAGGGATGACCCCAAAAGTGTCGGCACCCTATAGACCTAGAGGAGATGACCAAGGATTGTGTGGTGACCCAAGTAGGTTTGAGACCAGTTTTCCATGGAAGTAACCTTAATATCAAGATGATCATGATGTAGAGACATATGTTGCACGTTTGAACTTAGATGTGAAGGTGTACTGGAAATGTGGGATGTACCATCTCTACTCTTGGAATAGGAAGAACTTTGTGTTTGGACGGCCGCTAAATTCTTATTTCCTCTTGTTATGGGAGTGAGAGATAGGATAGTACGCATGCCATACACCAAGGATAAAGATGATGAGAGTTGGAACGTTGCTATGAGGTATGAGGACAGAGATGATAACATACCCTTGTGGAGTAAATGATATGTGAAGGGTTTACAAACACTAAGAATATTAAAGTAGTCAATGTGTGAGGATGTTTTATCCTGAGCTATGTGGAATTTTCAAGTTATACAAGGGTGGGTTTGATAACCATGAGGATGAGCTCAGAGTGTTCTTGATGAAGATAAACCTAGAGTCTGAGATGAGATGATAAGTGAAATAGATGGAGGTGAATGTCTTCGACAGTACCTAACACCTAAGGATGTGAAGTGGTGATAGATGCTCTGGTTGAGATGCAGTTGCCTAGTTTAGTTAGAGGCTAGAAGAGGCTGTTAGGTTAACTCTAAGCTTGAAAAGGAGATATGTTTAGCTAACACTCATATGTAACAAGATCTATTGAACAAGTTAGTAATTGTTTGGTTAGCCAGCCTAGGCCTTGATGCAATAAAAGGACGGTAGTAGAACCTCAGATGCACTTCTCTGGAAAAGAAGGTAATGAAACCCCGATTACAGTCATTTAGGGTTTCTGAGGAATCAATCTTTAGGAATCATGACATACAGAAGATCATGATTTTAAGATCACTATACATCATGGTACTACAAAGATAGTAAGTGACAATAATACTTTGGAGGCCTAAGATGAAGTTGCATGTGGTATGTTGTCATGCATGACGGGAGGTGAAGGACGAACACCAATAACCCAGTGTATTGATATAAAGGATAAAGAGTCCCCGAGAGGGAATGGGAGTTCATCACTATAGATGTTGTGGTGAGTCTCCCTAGACCAAGGAAGGTCAGAATGCAATATGGGTTATGGTAGATCTCCTTACCTAGATGACATAAGAATGAAAGAATAATGTCAGGAGACAGATCCAGTTGAACTACAAGTAAGAGAGATGGTTCAACTACACCAAGATGTGAGTTCAAAAGTTCTTGAGTATAACCTAAAGATACACTTTCATAAGGTGGAAGTAGATAAATGAAGAACTTGATGTTAGTGTAGTTTATCATTCCTAACTAATGGTTAGTATAATCCAGACTAGAGCGTCTGATAAGAGCATGCGTGCTTATTCAGAGTGATACATAGAGACAGATCTTGTCCTCTACAAGATGTGATGATAATCACCATAGCCAGTATTGGGATGTAAAGGAGCTCTGTAAGGTAGGTTGTGTCGGTCACCACTTCATTAGGATGATGTTGGTGAAGGGACCTTACGAAGGTCAGAAAAGGACCATAGTGTGTGCAGATGAAGTCGCTTTGATCGTGCAATGGCTAAAAGAGAGCCCAGGGGTGACATGAGTCGTGAGCTGATGCAAAGAAGACTGACATGCAGTTCACTGTGGGAAAGTATGAGATATGAAATCTGACCCCTCTGAGCTATAGCTGAGAAAGTTGAGTCCGCGATACATGGGTCCATTTGAGATGGATTGGTGGAGATGCTTGTGTATAGTCTTACCCCTCAGGATGATGTGATGTGTGATGTGTTCCATGAGTCTGATCTAGAGCACTGTGTGAGGTACCCAAGCCATGTGATGAGCCATGAACCTATTCATCTTTCTGAGAGGCTAAAATATCCTGAGTCACCTATGAGGGTACAATATACCAAGGTGAGAGAGAACTCAGATGGAAGAATATGAGATGATGAAGGTTCTTGGGAAGAACCATGGAAAGGGTGAGGCCACATGGGAGCCATGATGGACATAAGAAAGGCTTATCCTGTTTGTTCGTGTGCCTGGTGGAATTTTGAGGGCAAAATTCCTATAAGAGGGGAAGGATGTTACAACCCCAATTTTTTGGGTACTTTTGGTGAGAAATGTAATTTATCCTATTAAAGATATTTGAACAAATATTGATATAATTTGTTTTGAATAAAAGGATTTCGTTTACAATAGCCTTGTTGGTTGTTTTTTGGGCTTTATTGGCTATTAGGCCCAATAACAAGGAAAAGACAAAAGAAACTCCATTATTAATAAGAGATTGAGATAAGAAAGATGTAGAAACCTCTATATGTAGCAGCTGATGCTTCTTCATATGCTTTTGTGGCATTTAGGGCCCAATCTTGGGTGCTTTAGGATCACATCATGCGAGGTAGTGGGATTCATAGTATGGACCATGATTTTGATTATGCTGTAGATTGTCTTCGTGTGAGGATACCCTCTTTTGATCTTAGTTGTTTTTCTAAAAAAGACACCGTCCCCCAAAAGCCCAACATGCTTTGGCGAGTGCTCTTTTTAGTAAAATAATTGAGGACATAGAAGTTAAATTTGACATGACCATTAGACAGAAAGCCATTTTCAAATGTCTACAAGCTGATCACGCTCAAGATTTTCTCCTTGTTATTTCAATAGATGGACTTGGTCTGCATATGTCACCAGTGGAGTACCGTAGTATCTTTAAATATTGTCTGATGATCCCTCTATTTCCAGCGGATGAGGTATGTCCAATCTATCCTAAGGCATGTTTGGACACTTTTGGAGAACAAGAAATTCATTGTAGAGAGCTTCCATGTTTTAAATACAGACATGATCTTGTTAGAGATGTTCTTTTTGATGTACTCAGAGGTGCAGTTATTGCTACTAAGAAAGAGGTGCTTGTGAATTTTTTAACTAATCCATAAGAGGGAAGATCGACACTTAGGCCTGCTGATGTCCTGATTTTTGGGTGGATAGGAGGGAAACATGCATGTGTGGACCTTACATGAGTTTCTCCACTGGTGGGATTGAGGAGTGGAGCTTTTACAGCGGTACATGCTGCCCTGAAAGCTGCTTCAGCGAAAGTGGGTAAGCATGAGAAAGCATGTATTGAGAATCAACATTCCTTTATTCCCTTTGGTTTGATACTTTTGGATTCTTAGCACCAGAAGCTGTGGATCTTCTTAAAAGAGTCCAAAAAGTTATGAATAGTAATGTCATGGCTCCCAAGTGTATGGATGTTGTATTTCAGAGGATTGGATTTGCTATCCAAAAAGGACTAGCGGTGCAGCTTGTTGCCCGCATGTCCTCTTCTTCAATGTAAATCTTTTCATGATATATAAATAATATAAGTAAATTTATATTAAAAAAAGATCAATTAAATATTTCTTTATTAAGAAAGAAATTGAAAACAATGATAAAATAAGAGGAAAGAGGTATGATTGATATATCTTTGGTGGATTTTCATATCCATAAGGTTCCTAATGTTAAAAGGAATTTCCATAAGGTAAATAAAAAGAGAGATAAAGAGAAATCCTCAAAAAGAGATCTTTTAATAAAGAAATAAGTAAGATAATGCAAGAGATAAAGAGAAAAGTGAGGGTTTGGCCATAATGGGTGATATTACGAACCCCCCTTGATTTCTTGGATTGCAAGGAATAGAAATAATGGGAAATAAGAACATAAGAAAGAGAAAAGATGAGAAATAAGCCTAATTGAGAAATATCTTGAACCTAAATAAAAGGCACATTTTCTTTTAGATAATGAGCCCAATTTTGCAGAGAGGTATAAAAAGTTATTATTAAGTTTCCCTCAAATTTTGGGATTAATTGGACACTCGGTTTGGCAGTTATGGCTTTTATAATTTTCCCTAAAGTGTTGTGATTATAATAAATGTCACACATTTATCGATTTAATTGGAAATAGTTTGTGACGATGCTAGTTGTGTGTCTCCTACCTTGAGTCTGAAAAGGAAAGGTGCCGCACGACAGAGGTATTTTCCTCTCTACTTTTCTCACAATCCAATTCATGTGAGAACTTGGAAAGGCCCCAGTTAGATTCGGGGTGGGATTCTGAACCCAACCACCCTAAGGTTGGTGGGGTTTCATCGTGAAATGGGGGAGTCCCCAATACACCGAGGACTCGATGGCCACCCTATATATAGGGTAGCATGCACAACCATGTGAGAAAACCTACCATTTACCCTCTCATAACCGCGGCACAGATATGGTCGTCATGATGCTGCCAATTCAAGGAATTGACTTGACCTAAGGCCCTGTCGAGAAGTAGATACACCGGAGGGGAACCGCACCTAGTTGGGAATGAAGGAACGGTGAGAAGAGGAATTGGATCTAGGGTGGAGTTTTTGGGAGGAAGATGAAGCTTCCTGGCCTCCCAGCTTGCCCGCCATTGGACGAGATCTCAGAGTCAACCACCAGGTTGACCGCGGGTTTACTACTCGCTTTGGCGCGAGGAAGAAGATGATCGCCTGGTCATTTACCAAAATTCCCATATACCACCGTTGATCGGGTAACGACATTCTCATCCAATCCTTTAATTTCTTTGCAAGATAGGTGCGTGGATCCTAAGCCGTTGGAGCCTGCGTGGACCAGCGAACCATGGATCAAGCGGTCCCCGATTTTCTAGGATTATCGGATAAATTAGAAAATTGATTTTTCTTGTACAAATCATATCTTTTGCTAGAAAACTCTAATGATAAAAGTTTATACATGAAAGCTTCTTAAAAAAATATGAGGAACACAATAAAATTGGTTTGAGAACCCGAATTTGTTCCTATTTGAAAAAGAGTGTTAATCTAATGAAAAGTGCTTATGTATTAGATTAAGAAACCCTAATTGAGCATATTGGTTAAGTTCATGTTGCTTAGTTGATGAAATTGAGTAATTGCAACCTATTGAATAGTTAATGTTGAACTTGAACCTGATCTAGATGTTTCTTGCATGATTTAGGGTTTTTACCTCAAATAAGAATGATTAAGCACTTAGAAACCCTATTTGAGTATAAAGGTTCCTAATTGTGGATAAATACCCTTAATATGGTAATTAGGGTTTTCTAATGGATAAAGGTGGAATTAATGATAAATAGAGTTCATATGTGAATTAGATCATAATGAATTATGAGTTGTTAATCTGGAAGGAACCAAAGATGATAATTAGGCCTAATTATCTTGTTATGAATTAAAAGGATAAAAATGGTAGTTTTAATATAAAAGAGACATAATGGACTTAATTGATGTTTAATTTTGCCTTTAATCCAAAATTAAGGTTATGTGTTGTTAAAAGGTAGCCTTAATATCTTTCATGATGAATAGATGAGATAATTAGGGTTTGTGAGTAATTGCATAAAATTAGGGTTGAAAATAGTATAAATGAAGTGAAACCCTAATTGCAATGGAAACCCTAAAAGTGGACTACAAACCCTAGGAAGTGAGCTAGGTTTAATAGATCTTGATGGCATGATCAATGATAGGAAATTGTATGCATATTTCAGGATCTCTTTGTGTGCTTTCTTGCCTATTGGATTTCTTGCATTGATTGGATTAGTTCTATCTCAAATCAGCCTAACAAGTATGTGGTTAATTATGGTTGATCGCATTAGTTGCTCGAAGGTTTTTCGGATGATTCATTGCATTGAATATAACTGATCAGTTTGGATGTTCATACTTGCAAATCATAAAGTCACTATGATTATCACAATTATAATATAAGTGTGTATTCTCGCACCTACATGCCACCCTGATGGATGATGCAAAAAGGTCAAGCCCAGGATGGAAGACCAATGGGCATCATGGGTGGTGACCCTAGACACCAAGCTCAAGAATGACAAGGTGGTCTATGTTGCATGACTAATGGGGACCATGAGAGGTGACCCCAGGAACCAAGCTTGGGATTGAGAAGGTGGCCTTAAGTCAAGCATAAAAGAGAAACCCTAGAGGGGGTATTCTGGGGTTAGGGCAAAAGTGGTGGAGAATGACACATTGAAAACATAAATTGGCTTGTTAATTACCTTGATTGTGATAATTAGATTGTTATCCATGTTTGTGAAATTTTGGTTGTCCCCACATACTGGCATATTCTTATATGTTGACTGACATTTTGTTTGTCGGTGTTTTAGGTACAACCCTGAAAAGCACAAACAGTAAAGTGACACATTGTGAAAATAAGAAATAAAGCGTAAGGAGGATTACATAGAAGAGATTCAAGATGCGAATAGAAATAGGTATACAAAGTTTTTAAAGGTATGCAAAGTTTTATTTTATACCAGCTTTTAGTATAGTTTGGTAGAATTTTATAATTATTATTGATTATTTGTCAAACCTTTGATCCTGTTAACTGGGATAATGGCTCTGACCTCTTAGTCTCCCTTAATTGGGGGTTACTGGGTGGCGGGGTCATTACACTCGTCATCAAGTCTCACCAATACATCATCAACATGCCCTCTAGGCATTTCCACATAATGGTCATCCAATTGCAAAGTGTAGTGGTATGGACCCAGTTGTCCCATTTGCAATTCAACAAACACATCACACGACATTAGATTTACACTAGAACCCAAGTTAAGAAGAGCTTGGGGTGTGCTCTAATGTAGTAAGAGATGATGGGAGAACTGAGATATTTCCTTTTCCTTGGCATGATGTGTTGTCGAATTGAGCTCACTTTCTCAGTGAGCTTGACCTTCCTTGGTGTTCTTCCTATCATTCTCCTCTTTATGTGCACAAATCTTTCAAGAACTTGGCATAAGATGGGATTTGGTTGATTTCATCAAGTAATGGAATATTGATCTTCACCTACTTAAAAGTTTCCATGATGTCTTTAGTGTGTTTCTTCTTCCTTCTTTCAGTGGTTGGTTTCTCAAGTGCATCTCGAAATGGAGGGAGTTGTGTTACTGACTGACTCAAATCAATAGAATCATAAATCGATATCACAATAATCACAATATCATCTCTATGCATCACAATATCAACCGAGGTACCTATCACAGTGTCCTCAACCCGAATTGAAGTATCACCATCTTTGATCATTGTATCAACTCTGTCATTACTAGCTACACTATCAACAGAAGTTCCCCATGACTGTTTTGAGGTCCTACCACTTCTTAGAACTGTCACTGCCTACACATGCTCATGGGTGGTAGAAGAAAAAGCTTATGGCATTCGTAGTGGTTCTTGAGGTGGTGGTGGTCTTGGGTGTGGGGGATTTGGATTCTGGATAATAAATTGTGGTTGAGATTGTGGTTGTGATGCTTGTGGTGGAGGGGGTGATATTGTGGAGGGGTTGTTCATATGATTGAGGTGGAGGTGGAGTTTATTGGTAGTTGAATGGGGTTGTGGAGGTGGAGGAGCATAAGGGTTGGGTAGTCCTTGGTACTGTGGTGAAGCGTAGGCACTTTGAGGGGTGCCCATAAAACCACCACCATGAAATCATCATCTAGACTTTAGAAAACTCTAGGAATTGAACTAATTACTCTTACACTAGATACTTAGATCTCACACCTACTTGTAGGAGAAGGAATTTGTATGTAGGAATAAAGGTTGATAGCTAGGGATCCACTAATTGGACCTAGGAGAAAATCCTAAGATAGCCACATACAATCCATTTTCCCCTAGATGCTAGGTGTCTTCAAGCATCATACAACAAGCAATACATTGTTGAATGAACATATCACAAGTAAGATAATGGGAAATAAGATAGCAGTAAGAGATAATCATCATGAAATGGAAATATGTTCATCACATGACTAGACAAAAGAGCAAAGAAAAGAGAAGAATGAGGTATAAATCCATGGAGCTCATGGTAGATCTTCCTCCTTGACCTCCTAGAATCTACAAAACGTCCTCCATCCTCCAAGATGGATGCAGAGTATGGAAATGTAGGGGAATATGATGGAAAACCTAGAAATTAGGCTTATATGGTGGAAATGGAGTGGAAATGGAAGGTGGGAGGTAGGTGAATGGCTTGAATGCAAGAAAGAAAGTAACGAATTCTATAGAGTAGCTTAGGAATGGGTAGGGATTCTAACTTAGTGTTGTGGCCACCACCCATGTATATATAGGTGGTGGTGGAAATTCAATGAAGAAAAGCTAGGTTTTAGGTGGCAACACAGCCTTTCTGGGTAGAACAATGTGGTGGAGAACAGTAGTGGTGGGAAGTGAGAAATGTAATTACCCGACATCAAATCAAGCCATCACCAATAATAATTGTGGAATAGCAATAAGCAACAGATTAACAAAATCACTAAAAATTAAAACCATTTTGCAAAGAGATCCTCTTCCAAGAAACTCTTACTAAAAGAACCAAAACTTTTTATACATTAGGGTTCACATTGTACATACATTGTACCATCTCATTTCGAGGATAACATATAACAGTTGCATCGTCAAAACATATACTGAAGCAACATAAAACCTCAAGGCATACAAGCCAAAACCTTAGATTGTTTATAAAACCTTTACATACTGATTTCAAGGACCTGAGAGTATAGAGATGACACATAGGACTTCTATCTACAAGACATGATAGGCAGTACACTCAAACTGAGTTGTTATTGCTGCCCCTACTATTGTTGTTCTCCCTATGTAGTACGATCTCTACCCACTCGTACACATCCACCTAAGAAAATGTGAATCCCATGGGGTGAGACATTTGTCCCATCGAGAGATATAACTCTCTTCCAACAATATTATTATCACAGGTAAATAGTATAAAACTGAGTAGAGGTTCTTTTTATATTAACAAGCAAGATTAATCACTATTATAAGCAGAATAGAGTAATCTCTTCTCTTAAAGTAATGCATCTATCTATGATAGAGCAATAAATCATCTATTCACTTTTCAAGGAATATAAAGAAACATGTATAACATATATCCAATTAAGACATATAAACGAAGTGTACATTAACCAATGTCTTCTATATTCCATCCTTAAACAAATATGCTACACGGCTAATTACATATTTAAAATCACACGTATACCCTTAGGAAATGAGGTATACCACTCATACTCCAACCGACCACTGCTTAGTTGAAATCGGTACCATACAAGGTCAATGAAAGAGCTGGATTCCAAGACCTCACCCATCTCGGTCGGTACGAGACCACTAGCAGTGACATCACGTGTCAAACTACAATTAGCATGCTAGGGTATAGTGGCATCTTTGCTATAGAGCTACATCTGTGGCATGAACTCTCTTTAGGGAGATTTTAGTTATCCATCCCTGGATTATAACATTATTAAGTCATGGCATATAGCCATACTCTTAGCCATGGGCCAGTTCACTGTGCTCATTACTGAGCCTATGGACGTAGTCGCAATCGAGCCAGCATTTGGCATATAGCCAATCATTAAGATTGTGGACGTAAGGGGATCGACTCCCATATGGCCATCCAAGCTCACGCCCTCGCATATAAAAAAATATGTGATCCAGGTAATTCCATGGGAAAAACCCATTTCACCATTCAACAAATCCTGACGCTGATGGATCTATGTCCAGGGAAACTACATTTTATGGTTCTTATGGTATATTAAGTGCATTACAATATTCTTTTAGCATCAAACAAGTTATAAAATTAAATCATAAACAAATGCTACAAAGAAATGTGTAATACATCTATCAATTACTTTCCTAATCTTGGAAGACAATTAGATACATAACACTTGGGATCTCAATCCCTTATCATATTACTGGGGATTCTTATCCCTTAATCATTATCCTCATCATGATTATATGATCTGGATATTCAACTCTTAGTTCATCACTAAACAACGTCGCCTCTTATCAGGTAACCATTACCTCTAGGTCCTCATACCTAGGTATATATCACACTTGTTGTACAAGTATTTCACATGGCTCACAAGGCCCGTTTAAACATATTGTCACCTCTCACTAGGAAACAACTTATTCACATGGCTCACAGGGCCCATTACACATCTTGTCACCTCTCACTAGGTGTAGCATCCCAAAATTTCAAGAATAATTCAATCCTTACAATGTGGTTTTTCAAATAGAAATAGTTGAAGGTCTAAATGCAATAAGACCATTAAACAAAATTTCTTAAAAGATAATGAAGTGATAAGAATTAAATAGGACCCAAAAATACTTTTCCTCTTTATATGAACATTATGTGTTACAATTAATTCAAAGATATAAAGGTTGGTTTTCCTTTTTTTCTCTCCTCCAAAGAAGTTACTCAGAATATGCACAAAATGAAAATGAAATAATGTTTGATATGTACAATAAGTTATTATCTCAAATATTGCCCCAGGATTCACAAAGGAAAGTCCTTTTTCACAATATCTAATCAATTAATGCATTAAAGTTGGAGTTAAATGACTAATGAGGAAATTATGTGGAAATTTCTAGGAAAGGTAGATTGAGAGTGACCAATGGGCATAATTTGGCCCTAACTTTCACCGAAGAGGAATATACACTTAAATAGGATTTATTGCCAACTTTGGATGGGAAAAGAAATTTATTAATACCGTAAAAAAATTAAATAAGTCTTTTTCTTAAGGGGCAAGAAAAGGGTATCTAACTTTCGTATTTTGGACCCAAATATTTATCACTGATAGATTTAAATATCATAAGATTTCCTTTAAATATTGGGACCAATTGGAATTAAGGAGAAAAAGTTATGAATTAGATAAGGTTTCCTAAAGTGAAGAGGATTATATAAATATGCATTTAAATGTCATAGATATATTCAGACTGGGAATCTATGCCCGAACTTTTCTTTGTCGCACTTGATTCTGTCCCTAGGATCAATATATGATGATTAGGAGATCATCTCCAAGCTTTGGCTAGTTTGGGAAACCAGTACAGTGAATCCCAATTTTTTGTTGGATCCTATCTCCCTCATCAATGACTGAGTGAAATTGGAAACCTCTCCTATGGATTCGCGAGAGGATTAAGTGCCCAACTATCTCTAGTTTTACCCTCTTTGGGATGCTACACAAGAATCCCCAATCTCTGTGACTGCTCGTCGACCACCCTCCTTAGACTAAGAACTATATAAGGGGGAAGAATCCCCTGTGATGCTACGTTTTTGTTCACAAGGTGGTTCTCGATCCCATGCTCTCTTATCTTCCTACAATTTGTCTGCTAGCCCACTTTTCCTCTGGTTTTCTTTTTTGGATCTCTGCCACTGGGCCGGACCCTCATCCACCCTTATCTGGCCACTAGACTTTGCTGCCAATGAGCTAGCTGACCTCGACGAATCTGGGCGAAGGTGCCCTTTATTTCAATTCGGTTGCAAGGGCTCGAAACTTCGAAGTCAACCCTAAAGTTGAGTGTTGTAACATCCCTGACCTGGGTTATGCCTTAACCGTAGAAGTTTTGTTGAATCAATATAGTTATATCCTTAATTTTATTTGGTGAAAAGTATTTAAGGCCCAAGAGGAACTTATGTTTCAATTTTGGTCATGTTTGAATAATGTTGAAGCAATGTTTGCTTAGTTTGGACTAAAGTGCAAATCACCCAACGTGAGGGGTCAACTTGCAAATGTTACTTGATAAATGTTCCTCATGTGTTGAGGCATCACTATAATGAATATGATGTAGAGGTATGGCTTGGGAAAGCCTGAGTAACAATAAAGAGCTGATTATGCAATGTTTATGCATTAAAACCTAGTTTTGGTGCAATGTGCAATTTACCCAAAACCCAGGGTTCAATATGCAAATTATCACTTCATAATAGTCCCTAATGTTTCTTGGCATCATTTAGAGCAAATAAAATGAGAGGGGCGTCTCATTTGTATCATTTGGAGGAGAGCGAATCTTGATATTAAAATAATTAAGATTTAAGCATAATTGGAACTTTACTTCAATTATATGCAAAAATAAATATATTAATTGAAGTGTCCTTCAACCAAAATTGAAATGGTTGAAATCCATATATGTGGATGACCATGTGCCTTGTAAAGGCACGAAAATATCTAAGGGAAGTGGATAACTTACTCACATTATTATAAGAAAAAGAAATATCCACTCACTTATGGATATTATTATAATATGATTTAAGGTGCTTAATTTGCTTTTCTTTAAATTGTGGATAATTGAGAAGAATAAGAGGAAAAAAGGATAGCCTCGTCCCTAAGGAAGAAAAGGGTGCAAATGGAAAGGATATGGGGGAGATAATTCCTACTTTCTCTCTCCTAATTGAATTTTTAATAAATATTGCATATAAGCTCATTTATCCGTAGAGTAAAGGGGGAATTTCGAATTCACTTCCAGCCTTTGCTTGCAAAACGACCTTGGGAGCTTGGGAGCAAGAGTAGAACGAGCCCCAACCTATTGTTAAGCTTCTTGACCCTCTTTCACCTTGAATCTATGGTGGAAATCACAAATCAATGCTTGATTTCTTCTTTTCTTCACTCCATCTTCAACCCTAGCCAATCTTTTCACCCAAAATCTTGAGGATGTGTTTAGGGGGGAGTTGCAAAAGCTTAATCCACCATTGTTGACGTGAAGCTCCAAGCTTTAAAGCTCAATTGGAGGTGGGTTTTATAACTTGAACCTTTAATATTGTTATTGCATTCAATTCCTTATCAAATGTTGATGCTTTCTTTATTCTCGAAAATTTATTTGGTTGATGGATGCAATCACCATGAAAATCACAGCAAGTTTCTTGGGTTTAGACCTTGATGATAATGACATCATCATAAGCACACACCTCCCCAAATATCAATTGCAAACGGTTTTGAAGATCTTGATCGAAACGCTTTCACCAAACCGTTTGGAGACTAAACGGTGTGTAAATAGTTTAGAGCTTTGAACCCCAAACCATTTAGGATGGTTGACCATTTAAGGTAAAAAACCTAGCACTTGTTGGATAAGGATATAATGGTTCCAATTGATTGAATTAATATTTGGACAATCATCTAATTAGAAACCCTAATCGGGTTGAGTGCTGATTTTGTAACTAATTGATTTAATTCTTTGGGTTGATTAACCCAAACGGTCTCAAGACCATTTGTAGGTCAACCAAGACCGTTTGGAGATCTAGGTTTGAGTATGGTGAAGTAGTTAAGGACCCAAAGATTTCAAATGGTAATGCAATCAATAGCTAGTCTAATGGGCAATTCAATGATGCAAACCCTAATTGAACTTCACTAATTTTTAATGATAGATGGGGAAAACAGTCTCAAGACCATTTGGAGGTCATCCAAACAATGTCAAGACCGTTTGTGGTCAGGAAATTCCCAATTTGAATGATGGACCAATGATTTCTAAGAAATCAGTTCCACAATGACTAATATTGAAGGTTCATCGATTTCAACCCTAATTCAATTGGGTTCAAAACTCTAATTGATGATCAATTGAATATTGAATCAATTGAAGGATGATTCATTAATCTCACTTGAAGCATGGTTCTTAGGTTCAAATGATAAGTAATTACATGGATTCAATTGATGAGGGAGTTAACCTTAGAAACCCTAAATCGATGTGAGAGGTTGAGACCCTGTTTGGTCCAATCGATTTTGAGGAGGTTTGGACCAAACAGTCTCAAGACCGTTTGAGTCCAAACAGTCTCAAAACCATTTGGGACCAAATGGTCTCAAGACCATTTGGGACCAAATGATCCCAAACCGATTGAGACTCAAACGATTTTACACACCTACTTTGTCAAATAGTTTCAAGTACTAACTTTGACAAACGGTTGAAAACTGTTAGACCAAGACCGTTTGGAGGTCTAAATAGTCTTAGACTGTTTGAAGGTTATCCATGAAAGATCGTTTGAGGTCTGGTTGGTCAAGACCATTTGGGGTCTAAGTTACCAACACCGTTTGAGAAATAATTAACCAAAACCGTATGGACACTTAAGTTGTTTAAAGATCAATTGTTTAATTGAACATTACATGATGTAATTCAAGGATGATTATGATAATTGTACCCTTATTAAAATAGGGTGATTAATACCTTGTGAATGATTAATCCTTATGATTAAGGAAGTAGTGACATAATATATGGTGTCAACCTTTCAATCAAGATGAGTTGACTTAATACAATCAAATCCGATGTAAATATCATTCTATAAAGGATGAGAGAGAAAGAAAATTTCTTACATGAACAATAATCATGTAGAGTTTAAGTCTCAACACTTCAAACATGAATGAATGTGTAATTAGGGTATAATTCTTGATAAAGAGACCATGAACCCTCATTAAGAAGGTTAATGAACCGTAACCCTAATTCAAGGGAATATAATGTAAAACCCTAATTATGGGAATGTGGAGTGAAACCCTAATTGGGATGAGAATCTCTAATTGATATGAATTGAGAAACCCTAATTGAGGGTGATTCCATTAGAAACCCTAATTGAGGGTGATTCCATGAGAAACCATAGTTGAGGGTGATGCTATGAGGAACCCTAGTTGGGATGAATAGTAAACCCTAATTATGGGCAATTTGATGTGAAACCCTAATGATAAGAAATGGTATGAGAAATCCTATCCCTAATGGTGACAGATGGTATGTGAAATCCTAACCCTAATAAAGGTTGATGGTATGGGAGACCCTAATCCTAATAATGGAATAGTAACTAATACATTGATAAGAGAAATACCTAAAGTGATTGATTATAGATAACCTTATAGAAAGCAATTCCTTAATACCTAGAATAGTTGCACAGGGTTGACATAGTTCAATACCTAGAATAATAACACATGATTGGTTAAATCCCAATACCTATAATAACTGCACAGGATTGGTAATAACCCAATACCTGGAATAGTTGCACATGATTGACATAGTTCAATACCTAGAATAACTGCACAAGATTGGTATAATCCAATACCTGGAATAATTGCATAGGGTTGACATAGTTCAATACTTGGAATAATGTCATAGGATTGGCATAGTCCAATACTTGGGATGGATACATAGGAACAATATAAGTCCAATGCTCGTACTAGTTGCACATGATTGGTATAATCCAATGCCTAGAATATTTATATAGGATTTTTATGGACCAATCCATAAATAAGACATGATGATGTACACTCTCATGTCCAATATAAACCAATATCTATTTAGCTGATTGGCTAAGGCCATCAGATAGAAACAAGAAAGATTCATGGATGACATATCAGAGTAATGAGTATCATGAGAAAAGTATGAGATGTTGAACTGATACAATAGATAAATAATATACATGTTCTTTCTATTCCTTATAAAGAGAATAGATGATTTACTGCTCTATCACAGATAATTGCAATAGTTAAAGATGAATATGATATAAACTGCTTATCATTTTTTCAGATTTATATTATAAACTACAATAATAATGTTTTTGGCAGAGAGTTATATCTCTCGCTGGGGAAATTTTCAATTGTCTCACCCCCGTGGGATCCAACATTTTTTTAGGTGGATGAGCATGGAGGAGATTGAGAATATCTTGTAAAAGAAGAACTTCATCAGCAACAGGTACAACAGCAAAAGCTCAAGTGGAGTCTGCTGTGTGTCGTGTTCATAGATAGAAGTCCTATGTGTCGTCTTTGTACTCTCAGGTCCTCAGAGTTAATAGTTAGTGCTTTTAATGAATCATTTTGATATTTTGGCTTAATGCCTCGAGGTTGTTATGTTGTCTGTGTTTAACTTTTAATAAGGCAGTTGATGTTGTAACCCTCGAGAAGAGATAGTACAAGATATGTACTTATGAACCAAGATGGAAATTTAATACATTGGTTCTTATTGAAAGAGTTTTCCTATGATTGGATCTCTTTGAAAAAGGTTTTAATTTTTAGTGATTTTCAGTAATCCGCTGCATATGATCGCTTTCACTTAATTAATCTTGTTTTTGTGAGTTGGATGCCACAATTTAGTGGTATCAGAGCTCTAGGTTCGCTGAGTCTACAAAGACATAGGTCTAAAGTATCGAGTCTATTATAAGTGTACTCTAGTGTATCTTATAGTGCCTTCTTCTTATGCAGAAGAAGATATATAACTCGAAGATGTTTGAAGAACGTGAGGGACACATTGCTGAGAGCAATGTTGTTGCACCAGTGGGAGGTGCAAGGGATCATGCAAGGAAAGAACCAGTGCCTGAAAATCCCTAGGTTGATGAAGTCATGAGAGGAAACCCAGATGTTCATAATCTTTTTTGGCAACTCATGACCACAATGAGGTATATGGCAAACCGGATGCCAACACCAGCACCTAGGGCACCAGTTTCCAATGAGGGATATGGGTTTGGTAAGATCTTTGAACAACTACGTCGTGTAGGAGCCATAGAATATGCTGGAACATCTGACCCAGCAGATGCCGATCTCTGGCTCACCGATTTAGAAAAAGCCATTAAGATCCTTACTATCCCAGAGGCTGACAAAGTTAAACATGTGGTGTACCTTTTGAAGGTAGTGTTGGACACTGGTGGACTATAGAAGAAATAAAAAGGAATGATGAAGAGGTTGAATGGAAAGAATTTCATCGAGAATTCATCAATAAGTATTTTCCAAAGACATACTTATATGAAAATATCTCACAGTTTGAGAAGATTCAAAAGAGAGCCATGTCAATAAATGAGTATGAGGTTAAGTTTATGGAACTTCTACGATTTTGTCTTAAAATGGCAACTACTGAGGAGGAGAAGATCCGACATTTTGAGAAGGGATTGAATGTTGAGATGTCCATCCCGACATCTGCCCTAGAACGTAGAGAGAGGTTTTCCACGTTTGTGGAGTCTATACGGAGGATAGAAAGGTCTATGATAAATAAATAAGAGACAAACCTTAAAAGGAAGTCCACACAGTCACGGGAACAGTGGAGTAGTGGCAACAAACAACCAAAATCTTCATTAATTCAACCACAAAATAGTGAACCTATGTAGGGGTCATCAAGTTGGGGTCGAGCTTGTCATAAATGTGGACAACTAGGACATTTTAGACAACAATGTCCAAGGAGAAATAGTGAGGTGACCCAATAGTCAAGGCATAATGTGAAAAACCCACAAGGACCTCAGTCCAGTGGAGTAGATGGTAGAGGATGAATACAAGTGTCACAGTTTGGTCCATCTACTTCCGGTAGTAGAGGATAAAGGCAATAACAAATAACAACTAAGTTCATGTTTTGGGTCAGATAAGATGCTAGTTAACTTGTAAAAGGTAAACTTTTCAAGATAGAACTTTCTATTTTGAGTTACCTCATGTTTTCTACTATAAGAAAGGTAGTTGTTGTTTAGTTCATATTTATAATCCTTTAAGGATATGAGGAAGAGATAAGAAGGATGAAAACTTATGTTTAGTCCAATATTCTCTTATATGTTTGAAAATTTCTCTTTTCATGTAGAAAGGGAATAGATGTAAAAGGAACTCAGAGAAAATCTGAGACATTAAGTATATCCAATCTAAAGGGACAAAAACATAAAATAAAATAAATGCATACTACCTAATTTCAGTCCTTGAATACCCTGGCCAGGTATTCATTTATTGAAGGCAAGGTAAGTATGACATACTTAGATTGTTATCTTTCTGATTACTCTGATCAAGTAATCATTCTAAAACAATCTAAAGAAATAAGTAGAAGATGTGGCATGGATATTTCTACCACATTTTAATTGATATGTGAAGGAAATTGATTTAATTGTAAATCAATTTATAAACAAAAGAAGATGTTTAGTATAATGTATACACTGGTCTGAAGACCTAGAGGTAATAGTTACCTGATAAGAGGTAACAATAAAAATGATGGACTGAGGGTTTGAATACCCACATCTAGTGATCATGATGATAATGAGAATAAGGGATGATGCGATGTAATCATACTTATAATTCCTATGCTAATGATGAGGAACCAAGGATAAAATAAGGGTAAATAACTCATGAACATAGAAAGTTCATGCAATATTTAGAGGAGATGATAATCTCTTCTCATTAATAAACAACTCTGGATAATAATGGGTGACAAGAAGAATATGTTTCTTTTTTTTCTTCCTTTTAGGGACATGTCAATCAAGTGGGTTGTTAGGACACTTGATGTGCACAATTAAAAATATTTATCTGATGGATACTGAGAAAAGTACCAGTTTGTCTTGGACTTGGGTTCCAAGAAAAATACATTTATATAACAAGTAATGTCTCAGGATGAAAGATGAAAATGTGATGTGTTTCCATTGCATGTGATGAATACCAGGGTATGGAATTCTGGTATCAGATAAATTATGTTGACTACCTAGAAGGGGTTAACTGTGAAATCAGTTTAGCTATATTATATAGCATGGACATCATATGTTAGGGGTTTATGCATTGCATAAACATGACATTGAGATGTTATGTGAAGAACTTGATGAGATGATATATGAATAATATTTGTTTCCCTTTATCTGGGATTTTGGGGACAAAATCCTTGTTTGGGGTTTATAATTTGTAACATCCCCGACCTGGGTTATTCCTTAACCCTAGAAGTTTTTCTTAAGCAATATAATTAGATCTTTAATTTTATTTGGTGAAAAGTAATTAAGGCCCAAGAGGAACTTATGTTTCAATTTTGGTCATGTTTGAATAATGTTGAAGCTGTGTTTGCTTAGTTTGCACTAAAGTGCAAATTACCCAATGTGAGGGGTAAACTTGCAAATGTTACTTGATAAATGTTCCTAATGTGTTGAGGCATCATGAGAATGAAGATGATGCAGAGGTATGGCTTTGGAAATCCTGAGTAACAACAAAGAGCTGATTAAGCAATGTTTATGCATTAAAACCTAGTTTTGGTGCAATGTGCAATTTACCCAAAACCCAGGGTTCAATATGCAAATTATCACTTCAGAATAGTCCCTAATGTTTCTTGGCATCATGTAGAGCAAAGAAAATGAGAGGGGCGTCCCATTTGTATCCTTTGGAGGAGAGAGAATCTTGATATTAAAATAATCAAGTTTTAAGCATAATTGGAACTTTACTTCAATTATATGCAAAAATAAATATATTAATTGAAGTTCCCTTCAACCAAAATTGAAATGGTTGAAATCCATATATGTGGACGACCATGTGCCTTGTAAAGGCACGAAAATATCTAAGGGAAGTGGATAACTCACTCACTTATGGATATTATTATAATATGATTTAAGGTACTTAATTTGCTTTTCTTTAAATTGTGGATAATTGAGAAGAATAAGAGGAAAAAAGGATAACCTCTTCCCTAAGGAAGAAAAGGGTGCAAGTGGCTAGGATATGGGGGAGATAATTCCTACTTTCTCTCTCCTACTTGAAATTTTAATAAAAATTGCATATAAGCTCATTTATCCATTGAGTAAAGTGGGAATTTCGAATTCACTTCCACCGTTTGCTTGCTAAACGACCTTGGGAGCTTGGGAGAAAGAGGATAACGAGCCCCAACCTATTGTTAATCTTCTTGACCCTCTTTCTGTCTGGAACCGTCACGCTAAACAAGATTACTCAAAACATAAAACACAATCAATCACTAATTAATCACATACCCAAAAATATGGGTAAATTAAAACTGATTTAAACATCAACACCCTCTCAGAAACGTTTGAAGGATCCCAACACATTTCTTGTATCCATGATATGCCACACAAACAAGGATTAATATGCTAACAAAAGTCTGATTCATTTGAAACATTATATACAAACTTTATCTCGCCCAGACCTGAGAGTACAGGGACGACTCTAGCATACACTAGACATCTAAACAAATTTCCCCAAGGATTCATTATTGTAGTTACTCTTTACTTCGATGGTTCTATTGTCGTCATTGCTGATTACTTAAAAAAAATGTGGCGAACCACAAGGGTGAGACACAGTCCCCGCAAGAGATATAACCATCAACAACGTTTATTGATTATAACATTTTTATGTAATTAAATAGTTAAGAAGTTTAATTAGATATAACAAATAAGATCAATAGTACTGATGATTAACAAAATACATAAAGCAGCAGATAAAAATTATCATTATGAAGCTGACTATCATCATTTTCCTTATTAACCGTATAAGGGATTCAATAACATATGCATAACTAGCATAAGAAAGTCTAGTAGCATGTTATCTCTATTAACATTAATAAGTCTAGCATCATAAGCATATCTAACAACATTAGCATTTCTAACAGTTTGAACAGATCAATATCATAAACAAAGCAATCAACATAAGCATCAGTATTTGCATAAGCATGATTAGCATTATATGCATTTCTAATTATAGAGGCATGGCTAGCATGCTAAACATAACTAACAACATGAGATAGCTAGCATCATGATTATAATCAATAGTAGCATTATAGATATCAACATAAGCATGACTATTGTATGTACACATTTATAGTCTTTGCATATCCACAACATAAGTATAATTACTATCTCTTAATTGCACTAAGCATCATCTTTATGTAAAGAGAACAAACAAGGGTTATCATCCAATGTGAAGCGTCATGTATAACCCTAAACATATATGCTATACGGTTGTATTACATATTTTATTATGCCCTGGGAAATTTGAATCGTACCATTCAAAGTCCAACCGACCCCTACGAAGGGCTATTCGGTTCCGTACAAGATCTAGGAGTACTGGTATCCTAAGATCTCTTCCCCTCGGTCAGTATGAGTAAAAAGGCAGTGACATATCAGTCAAAGTTGCCACCACAGCGACATATAGTCAAGCTGAAAACTACTAGTCCGACCTTGGTACAGGTCACGACACTAGAAACCAGGGTATTCAAACCCAATCACTGAGGTACAACCGCAGTTATCCTCTAATCACATAATGTTATAACCACAGAGACACGACCAAAACCATTCTCAATCACATCAGATGTATGAGGCATGACCATATACAACCTCCGCAATTTGCATTGTGGATGACAAGGATATATCCTCAACCTGCCACCCCCACATACTCAACAGTATGTGCTCTGAGTTTCCCTTAGGAATACTGATTTCACCATCCAGCAAATTCTGACATTGAAGATGGTTCTACGACACATGACACTACAAGATTAGAGTTGCACTTGATTAGTTATGTCAATTGGGTGAATTAAGGCTGCATCGAACAAGTGGACATACAAACCCTAATTCACTTCTAGCAAGCATATAAATATCAAAACTTCGAAAATAATAAAATGTATGAACCATAATTTCTCATCCCATCATCACATGGTAATATTCACTTTCCATTCATGAGACCACACTAGTCATCATACTATCACAAGATATAAATCCTTTTAACAATATCACAGGGTATCAATCCTTATAAATATAAGAGTATTACACCTCATTCAGGGCTAAACCATGCCCAAAGGTCATTAAGACCATCATATTATTCCCTGCAAGATCATCATTATCTTTGCATGCATTATAACAAGGCTCAACAATATCAATTATATATAATACACAAGATCACCACAATATTGCATTTATGAGCTAGGTGGTATTCATAAACAATCATAGCAAGGTTATAATAACATTAAGAACATTCCTTTATTACATCAACATGCAAGGAATCTAGATATGATTAACTCTCATCATATTCATTATACACATGTTTAGCATAAGAAAGTATCAACCATGTGACTATAATAACCACCAATTAACATATCAAGGTTATGATTATAGTAAGGAGGTTATTCTACCATCATTCTATCATATAAAAATGTTAAACATGAATACTCATCTTTATCTAATTGCATTAGAGTTAGGTTCAACATGATAAATTATATTAATGTTACTAATCAGCACTCATACCCAAACCCTAACTCACGACATCCCCATTGGATCATATATGCATAAGGTGAAGCATCACCATCACATTCCATACCATTCTCAAGTATGAACCCACACATAAATCAAGGTGTAACCATTAGGTTATAGCATACTAGGGTTTCAACAATAATAGAGTACTCCATGGTTGTATTAGTCATTCAAGGACTATTCATACCCAATTACCATTATTTAGTTATATTAAAGCTAGGTATAACAAGCTATACCTAATTAGGGTTACATATCAACACAATATGGCTATCAACCCTTCTATTCATATGAGTCAATAGGTAAGACTACATTATTAAGGGTAATTGTCCATTTGTTTCATCATCAATCAACCTGTATCACTATACCACAAAGCCACCCAGAACCATTGGGTGTTTAAAAGGTAAGACCTTTGGTTGTTTACATAAGTGAACACCTTAGATAAGCCACCTATGAAGTCCTTGATTTGTGCTCTAGAAAGAGTCACCATCAAACCCTAGACATCCCTTGATTAACAACATAAAAAGTTCCATTGAGAGTAGGGTAAAACCCACAATCGACTGTTCAGTTAAAACAAGCCATCCCTTGTTAACAAGTAAGCTCCTTAAGTTGATCATATAAAGGAAACCATATAAATCACATTATTAGTATTACAATATTACATTAGTCATCATTTCACCTTAATGGAGGGTAAATAGTAGATCTTGACCATTGGGTCAAGTACACATGTTAAAACCATCAATTACATTATAGATCTGACCATTGCATCAAGTGCCCCAAGAAACCATTGGCCTAAGGCTTAATTGATGCTAAAACTACAATGCTTGACTCACCATATGTTGTAGAGACCTGATCCACCATCATTATTGACCATTAAGTCACCATAGGTTGTTTTTTTTTAGTCAGTCTAAAATCTTGTTGCTATAATATTACCAAAACTTTGGGTATAAAACATTGCGCCCCCTTATCCAGCAGGGATGAGACATCCTAAACAAGAAACAAAAGATATCTTACTAAAGACCTCCTCAAAGGAAGAGGAAAAGAAATCTACGTCTGCTACAAAAGACACAGACCTCAACCAATTACTATGGGGCAGCACTCAGTACAACCAACACAACACTAACAATAAAAACACCTTCAAGGTGTGCGATCTTGGAAGTCTAAAAGCTGAAACATAGAACTGAAGCAGTCGTTATCTTCAAGAAGAGACAAGGATCATCTTCCACCACCAAACCTTCAAAATCTTCAGGTCTCTATATGGATGTGCAAGCATCCAAAAAGGAACCCCTTACTGCTATGCACTAAAGCACTTCATCCAGAACCTGGGGTGGACCCAGGTTAGATAGAAACTAAGATAACCACCGAGATGTAGAAGAGGAAGCAGCAAGATCCATCCCTAAGCTGATCAACAATAAATGTCATTGAGATGGGCACTGCCTTTCCTCCACTAGTGTTTGATTCGTTCTCTGAAAGTGTGAATTTTAGGTAGATGTCCAACCCCTCTTCATCATTCAAAAACCACTAGATAACAGACCCTGCACACCTCTACTACACTAAAGAGACTAGCCAAAAGTTGCAACTCTTGATACGGGAATCCAAAAAGGGGCTTGAATTTACTGAAGCACAACATCGAACACCTTGAAGGTGTTACAACACACAGCGGCAGAAGGCCTCAACTAAGAGAAGAAGAAAAGTCTACCCCTCCCCCTTGAGTCCAACCCCAATCGAGACTCATGTAATCCATAGAGGTGCCTCATGAAACACATAAAGAGCATTTGAACTCGTGACTACAAAGAGCCACGCTAGAATCATCCAGCTAAAGGATGCGGGAAATAGGAAAACAACCGATTGTCTGCGGAAGAGCGCACGACAGGAAACCCCTATGCCAGAGGGAACACCTTCAGTGTAGAGAATCCCCATAGGACGACCGGCGAATATTTACCTTCATTGGGGAATGGGACAAGCCTCCGATCTTCCATCGATGAACCCATCCACCGCCGAAAGCACCAAGCAGAACAGGGTGGGGTCGGGAAACCATCGACATCCTGGAGCCCCTGGATTCGCTCGGAGGACAGAGGGGAGGTGCTTGTGAAGAAAAGGAGCGAACCCTTCCATAACCTGCAAGATAGGGTGGCGACGAAGAGCCAAATATGGTTGAGAAAGGCTCTCTTCCAACCGTCATTCTTGAACAAAGTGGAAATGACCAAGTCGATATGAAAATCTTCTGGCCCAGATCTTCTCACTCGCGGCGCCGCAAATCCCTCACCAGGTCCTCGAGCACAGCAGCACCAAAGGGTTGGGAACCCCCAGCCAGCAATATGGGCAAAGCCGCCGAGAAAGCTCACCCGCGTAGCCTTTATGGGCCGGCGGTGAGGTAGGCCGACACCACCCAGACCCCAGGCGAAGAAGACGACGGTGTCGAGCATCCCAATCACCAGCGGCGAAACCGGCGACGAGTAGGGTCGCCGAAGGGAATAGGTGGCCCCAGAAGCACTATCAGCGCCCAACAGGCCGAGAAGCTACACAGGCTTCAATAGTCGGCTCAACATCGCCCGCCTCATGCCACCAGCCAGCAGAAAGGAAGCTGAGAAGTAGGAAAGCAGAGAAGAGGGTGGGAAGGGGAGGAGGGGAAGGAGAAATGGGGTAGAGAGAGGCCAAGGGGAGGGCACGCCTGAAGGGTCGGCGCCCCTCCCCCTAGCGGGGGAAGCCCTAGAGAGAAACGAGAGCTCTCATTCTATAGAGAGAGGGGGAAGCCGCTCCTTATTGTTCAGTCACCATAGGTTGTTAGATCAACACTATTTCATTAATCAACATCAAATGTTAAGATAATGTCAACATTGATTGATAACATCAGTAGGGTACTTAATGGTTGATCACTAAACTTCTAATTGATCCCAAACCTGACCTAAAGGGGTGACCATAGGTTGTCACCATCATTTGACACCCTTGATCATGAACATCAATTGTTATGAATACAACACCATAGGGTTGTTTCCATGGTACCACCATCGGGTCATGGTTTATAGAAGAAATCAACTTTAAACCCTAAAATTAACAATGGTTTGATAGGTGCTTAGCACCATAGGTTGTGAAACCAACCTGATCCAAGTCATATTATACCTTAGAGATAACATACACATGATCACAGGTTCATATATATAACAAAAATCTGAACATGGAACATTATAAAAATCAAATCCAAGTCAAACATAGCCTTTTATGCATGAATCATTATTTTCAAGCAAGAACATGATCTAGAAACCTTATGGTAAGCAATAAACGTGGAGCAAGTTATATAACTTGCCTCTAATGCGAAGATGAAACCCCGCACAGAAGAAATCTCGAGCATGTAGGGTAGAAAATCCAAGAGTAAGCTAGGAATTCGTCCATCTAGAACCTTTCTTCATCAAATGAGTAAACCCTAAACATAAGGAGCAAGAAAGGTAGGTTTTATAACTTTAGAGAAATTTAGACTCTGATTAACCATGCAATTCCACTAGTCCAAACCACACTAATCAGATGATAAACTAGGTTATACAAAAGTCTACAGAAGTGATTTGTGAAATAAAAAGTCAGGCGTCGCCAAATACTACACGGCGCCTGATAACTACTGTTATCAGCGAAAAACGCACATTTAACCAAAAATTTCCAAACACCAGAGTTAAATCATGCTAGTGAGTGAAACCCTACTCACCACGATTCCAGATGTCCTGATTCGTCCAAAAATGCGTCCAGAGCCTGTTTCTGCACAAATTTTAGTTGTGTTTAACCTCAGGATTCTTTGTTTTTGACCTGTTGCAAACAGAAACTGAACACATTCAAGCACAGGTTGCCGGAAGGTGCAAAGTTGGCGGCTAAATCATGGCAGATAGCTGCAAACCTTGCTTGGATCCTCAAATTCGGAACTCAAGGGAGTTTTCCCTGCTGCTGGCGCACCAAGATACACCCCCCAAGTTGCTGCCCAGTGCAACAGCTTGCTGCTGGATGGCCGCTTGGCGAAGCAGATGGGCAGATGGCTAGCTAGGTGAGGGAGAGTGGAGGGAGGAGGAAGAAGAGAGGAGAGGAGGAAGAAAAGAAGAAAAAGAAGAAGGAAGGACGGATGCTGGAAAATCGAACCTAGGATCACCCTTACGATCCTACTCCTATGTGAAAGTCAGCCCTTGCACCGCTCAATAGGTTGCTCGAAGAACGGATAAGCAAGAGAGGAAGAAAAGAAAAGTTTATAAAGCAAAAACTTTGGAAAATTTGCAAATTCAATCCTAGAATTTAAAAAGGTCATAACTATTGACTCGAATGTCCAAATAATATGATTTCTTTTGTAAACTTTCAAGAGCAAGATCCCTTACAACCTCAAGGCAAGAAATCATGCTAATTAGACTTTAACACTCGATCAAAGCATTAATTGCATCAATGAGTACTTAATTCAACTTAATAATGATGTATTAAGCATTAAATTATTGTAATTAAACTTGTTAAACTCATTAAGAAAGTTTAGGGGTCTTACAACTATAAACCCCTAACAGTGATTTCACCCGCAAAATCCAAGATAAACAAAGATGGGTACTTCCTCTGTACCTCATCCTATTACCTTCACATGGTTACTTACATATCATGGTGATGTCACATCATTCATACATATCTCATCTTGGGTCAGCGCAAAAACGCCCACATAAGAAGACATATCATGGTCACATTAAGAAATTTAATCAACCCCATCTCACTCTTATTCAACCTGTTCTCATAGTAGTTACTGCTTCGGCAACCCTAAGGTTTTTGAATAAATATTGATCATATTTTTGACCATATTTGAAATACTTTGACATGTCATCATTCAAAGATTGCTACAACTTGTAAGACTTTACTTGAACACTTTCTTCCTCCTATTCATAAATGTTATTAGTACATTGGTTAGTCGAAAGGATATAACTCTAAACTTATCATGGTCATGTGGATTATGTCATCCAATATAAATCTTATGCATTGATATTTTATCATAGGTTTATCTTAAAGGAACATGGTATCACATATCTATTGATCAACAGACCATCTATCCTTGATAGTGGTCTTGCCCAGCTATCATTAAACCATACACAACATTATAGAATCACTTTTTTTCTTTCCAAACAACATTTAGAGGGTCATCATCAACTCTCTCTCTCTCTCTATAAGGGAGAGGAATATTTGGAATGTTCATGTAATAAACATCTCCAACCTTCACATATTTCTCATATTATTGATACATCTTGGATACTAGGATTCATTACCTTAGTATCCACCTCATGCGCTATATGAACTCACATCCTTATTTCATCTACTTTTACGAACTTAACAAATATCAAGACATGTAAGAGGAGTCTTCCTAATTATTGGAAGGCTCCAAAGAAAAATCATCACAAACTTTATGAATTGGAACCATAGTCCAAACAACCTTATTCTATAATAAGATATCCATTCTCATGTTTAGAATGAATCCACACATACCAAGTGGCAATGATCCACTTGAAATATGTGCCTTGGAAAGAAAAGACACAAAGGGAATTATACTTCCCACATCATAGCAACATTGTTCAGGGGTCACTAGAAAAAAGGTAACCAACTCTATTTTCACTATGCATATTACAACTTCTCATGTATCATTTTACCTTTCTCATTTTTGGTTCCTTGCCATTAGCATAGGAATCAACATGTTTAACATATCTCATTACTCCTTCCTTGATGACTATTTATCCCACTTGGATATGTTCTCTTATTTTATTATATTTTTCAACAACTTATCAACAAGTAAATACTCATATTTCACATTTACTTCATTAAATTGGGATCATCTCCCTTAATTTCTTTCACATGCCATGCTGATTTTTTCATTAACACTTTCTTACACACATAGGTTGGTTTGAGATTAACTCAGGTTCCGCCTTATTCCTTTGACATTGTTCCCATTCATCTTCTCGTTTTGTAATTGTTATAGGAGTTCTCTCCATCGTATGTGGATTTCATACCTTGAATCACTTTATAAGAATAGACTTATCTATCTTTTACTTTATTAAATTTATGAATCACATCTTCAAGAACTCCTCTTTTCCTTATTTTATTCAGATTTAGATTTCATTGTGTTGTATCATTCTCTTATGTTAACTAAACATTCAAGTTTTGATAGATAATGATGCAATTCTCATCTTCTTTAAGGTAGGATTGAGATATTCACACCATGATTTCTTATTCGTTATGCTCTTTAGAATGTCTCAAAATGAATACTTCATCAGTGTAATAAAAAAGATAACAATCTAAGAGTTCCATACTTACCCTTTCTTCAATAATTGAATACCTGGCCAGGGCACCCAAATACTGAGATTAGGTAGTATGCTCCATATTTTTCTGTCATATTCCTAACTTAAACACCATCCTAATCCTAAGTCCTAGTGTCCCTATAGACTCAGTGAACCTAAAGCTCTGATACCAATCTATCAGGAACTGTCACGCTAAACGAGATTACTCAAAACATAAAACACCATCAATCACTAATTAATCACATACCCAAAAATATGGGTAAATTAAAATTGATTTAAACATCAACACCCGCTCAGAAACGTTTGAAGGATCCCAACATCTTTCTTGTATCCATGCTATGCCACACAAACAAGCATTAATATGCTAACAAAAGTCTGATTCATTTGAAACATTATATACAAACTTTATCTCGCCCAGACCTGAGAGTACAGGGACGACTCTAGGAAACACTAGACATCTAGAAAACTTTCCCCAAGATTTATTATTGTAGTTACTCTTTACTTCCATGCATCTGTTGTTGTCATTGTCGATTACCTAAAAAAAATGTGGTGAACCACAAGGGTGAGACACAGTCCCAGCAAGAGATATAACCATCAACAACGTTTATTGATTACAACATTTTTATGTAATTAAATAGTTAAGAAGTTTAATCAGATATAACAAATAAGATCAATAGTACTGATGATTAACAAAATACATAAAGGAGCAGATAACAATTATCATTATCAAGCCGACTATCATCATTTTCCTTATTAACCGTATAAGGGATTCAATAGCATATGCATAACTAGCATAAGCAAGTCTAGTAGCATGTTATCTCTATTAAGATGAATAAGTCTAGCATCATAAGCATATCTAACAACATTAGCATGTGTAACAGTTTGAACAGATCAATATCATAAGCAAAGTTGTCAACATAAGCATGAGTATTTGCATAAGCATGATTAGCAGTATATGCATTTCTAATTATAGAGGCATGGCTAGCATGCTAAACATAACTAACAACATGAGATAGCTAGCATCATGATTATAATCAACAGTAGCATTATATAAATCAACATAAGCATGACTACTGTATGTACGCTTTTATAGTCTTATGCATATCCACAACATAAGTATAATTACTATCTCTTAATTGCACTAAGCATCATCTTTATGTAAAGAGAACAAACAAGGGTTATCATCCAATGTGAAGTGTCATTTATAACCCTAAACATATATGCTATATGGTTGTATTACATCTTTTATTATGCCCTGGGGAATTTGAATCGTACCATTCAAAGTCCAACTGACCCCTGCGAAGGGCTATTCGGTTCCGTACAATATCTAGGAGTATCAGTATCCTAAGATCTCTTCCCCTCAGTTAGTACAAGTAAAAAGGTAGTGACATATCAGTCAAAGCTGCCACCACAACAACATATAGTCAAGATGAAAACTACTAGTCTGACCTTGGTACAGGTCACGACACTAGAAACCAGGGTATTCAAACCCAATCACTGAGGTACAATTGCTGTTGTACTCTAATCACATCATCTTATAACCACAGAGACATGACCAAAACCATTCTCATTCACATCAGATGTATGAGGCATGACCATAGCCAACCTCCACAATCTACATTGTGGATGAGAAGGATATATCCTCAACCTGCCACCCCCACATACTCAACAGTATGCTCTTCAAGTTTTCCTTAGGAATACTCAGTTCACCATCCAGCAAATTCTGACACTGAAGATGGTTCTACGGCATAGGGCACTACATGATTAGAGTTGCACTTGAATAGTTATGTCAATTGGGTGAATTAAGGCTGCATCAAACAAGTGGACATACAAACCCTAATTCACTTCTAAAAAGAATATAAATATCAAAACATCGAAAAGATATAAAATGTATGAACCATAATTTCTCAATCCATCATCACATGGTAATATTCACTTTCGATTCATGAGACCACACTAGTCATCATACTATCACAAGATATAAATCCTTTTCACAATATCATAGGGTATCAACCCTTATCAACATAAGAGGATTACACCTCATTCAGGGCTCAACCATGCCCAAAGGTCATTAAGACCATCATATTATTCCCTGCAAGATCATCAATATCTTTGCATGCCTTATAACAAGGCTCAACAATATCAATTATATATAATACATAAGATCACCACAATATTGCATTTATGAGCTAGGTGGTATTCATAAACAATCATAGCAAGGTTATTATAACATTAAGAACATTCCTTTATTACATCAACATGCAAGGAATCTAGATATGATTAACTCTCATCATATTCATTATACACATGTTTAGCATAAGAGAGTATCAACCAAGTGACTGTAATAACCACCAATTAACATATCAAGGTTATGATCATAGTAAGGAGGTTATTCTACCATCATTATATCATATAAAAATGTTAAACGTGAATACTCATCTTTATCTAATTGCATTAGAGTTAGGTTCAACATGATAAATTATATCAATGTTACTAATCAACACTCATACCCAAACCCTAACTCACGACATCCCCATTGGATCATGGATGCATAAGGTGAAGCATCACCATCACATTCCATACTATTCTCAAATATGAACCCACACATAAATCAAGGTGTAACCATCATATTATAGCATACTAGGGTTTCAACAATAATAGAGTACTCCATGGTTGTATTAGTCATTCAAGGACTATTCATACCCAATTACCATCATTTAGTTATATTAAAGCTAGGTATAACAATCTATACCTAATTAGGGTTACATATCAACACAATATGGTTATCAACCCTTCTATTCATATGAGTCAATAGGTAAGACTACCTTATTAAGGGTAATTGTCCATTTGTTTCATCATCAATCAACTCGTATCACTATACCACAAAGTCACCCAAAACCATTGGGTGTTTAAAAGGTAAGACCTTTGGTTGTTTACATAAGTAAACACCTTAGATAAGCCACCTATGAAGTCCTTGATTTGTGCTCTAGAAAGAGTCACCATCTAACCCTAGACATCCCTTGATTAACAACATAAAAAGTTCCATTGAGAGTAGGGTAAAACCCACAATCGAATGTTCAGTTAAAACAAGCCATCCCTTGTCAACAAGTAAGCTCCTTAAGTTGATCATATAAAGGAAACCATATAAATCACATTATTAGGATTACAATATTACATTAGTCATCATTTCACCTTAATGGAGGGTAAATAGTAGATCTTGTCCATTGGGTCAAGTTCACATGTTAAAACTATCAATTACAGTATAGATCTGACCATTGCATTAAGTGCCCTAAGAAACCATTGGCCTAAGGCTTAATTGATGCTAAAACTACAATGCTTGACTCACCATATGTTGTAGAAACCTGATCCAACATCATTATTGACCATTAAGTCACCATAGGTTGTTAGATCAACACTATTTCATTAATCAACATCAAATGTTAAGCTAATGTCAACATTGATTGATAACATCAGTAGGGTACTTAATGGTTGATCATTAAACTTCTAATTGATCCCAAACCTGACCTAAAGGGGTGACCATAGGTTGTCACCATCATTTGACACCCTTGATCATGAACATCAATTGTTATGAATACAACACCATAGGGTTGTTTCCATGGTACCACCATCGGGTCATGGTTTATAGAAGAAATCAACTTTAAACCCTAAAATTAACCATGGCTTGATAGGTGCTTAGCATCATAGGTTGTGAAACCAACCTGATCCAAGTCATATTATACCTTAGCGATAACATACACATGATCACAGGTTCATATATATAACTAAAATTGGAACATGGAACATTATAAAAATCAAATTCAAGTCAAACATAGCCTTTTATGCATGAATCATTATTTTTAAGAAAGAACATGATCTAGAAACCTTATGGTAAGCAATAAATGTGGAGAAAGTTATAAAACTTGCCTCTAATGTGAAGATGAAACCCCGCATAGAAGAAATCTTGAGCATGTAGGGTAGAAAATCCAAGAGTAAGCAAGGAATTCATCCATCTAGAACCTTTCTTCATCAAATGAGTAAACCCTAAACATAAGGAGCAAGAAAGGTAGGTTTTACAACTTTATAGAAATTTAGACTCCGATTAACCATGCAATTCCACTAGTCCAAACCACACTGATCAGATGATAAATAGGTTATACAAAAGTCTAAAGAAGTGATTTGTGAAATAAAAAGTCAGGCGTCGCCAAATACTGCACGGCGCCTAATAACTACTGTTATCAGTGAAAAATGCACATTTAACCAAAATTTTCCAAACACCAGAGTTAAATCATGCTAGTGAGTGAAACCCTACTCACCGCAATTCCAGATGTCCTGATTCGTCCGAAAATGCATCCAGATCCTATTTCTAGGCGAATTTTGGTTGTGTTTAACCTCGGGATTCTTTGTTTTTGACATGTTGCAAACAGAAACCGAACACGTTCAAGCACAGGTTTCCGGAAGGTGCAAAGTTGGTGGCTGAATCATGGAAGATAGCTGCAAACCTTACTTGGATCCTCAAATTCGGAACTTAAGGGAGTTTTCCCAGCTGCTGGCGCACCAAGATACATCCCCCAAGTTGTTGCCCAACGCAACAACTTGCTGCTGGACGGCCGCTTGGCCAAGCAGATGGGCATATGGCCAGCTAGGCGAGGAAGAGTGGAGGGAGGAGGAAGAAGAGAGGAGAGGAGGAAGAAAATAAGAAAAAGAAGAAGGAAGGAAGGATGTTAGAAAATCGAACCTAGGATCGCCCTTGCGATCCTACTCCTACGCAAAAGTCGGCCCTTGCGCCGCTTAACCGGTTGCTCGAAGAACAGATAAGTAAGAGAGGAAGAAAAGAAAAGTTTATAAAGCAAAAACTTTGGAAAATTTGCAAATTCAACCCTGGAATTTAAAAAGGTCATAACTATTGACTCGACGGTCCAAATGATATGGTTTCTTTTGCAAACTTTATAGCGCAAGATCCTCTACAACCTCAAGGCAAGAAATCATGCTAATTAGACCGTAACGCTAGATCAAAGAATTAATTGCATCAGTGAGTAATTAATTCTATGGTGGAAATCAACTTAATAATGATGTATTAAGCATTAAATTATTGTAATTAAACTTGTTCAACTCATTAAGCAAGTTTAGGGGTCTTACACTTTCACCTTGAATCTATGGTGTAAATCACAAATCAATGCTTGATTTCTTCTTTTCTTCACTCCATCTTCAACCCTAGCCAATCTTTTCACCAAAAAGCTTGAGGATGAGCCTAGGGGGGAGTTGCAAAAGCTTCATCCACCACTGTTGACATGAAGCTCCAAGATTTAAAGCTAAATTGGAGGCGGGTTTTATAACTTGAACCTTTAATATTGTTATTGCATTCAATTCCTTATCAAATGTTGATCCTTTATTTATTCTCAAAAATTTATTTGGTTGATGGATGCAATCACCATGAAAATCACAGCAAATTTCGTGGTTTTAGATCTTGATGATAATGACATCATCATAAGCACACACCTCCCCAAATATCAATTGCAAATGGTTTTGAACATCTTGATCCAAATAGTTTCACCAAACCGTTTGGAGACTAAACGGTTTGTAAACAATTTAGGGCTTTGAACCCCAAACCATTTAGGATGGTTGACCGTTTGGATGGGTTGACCGTTTGAGGTCAGAACCCTAGAACTTGTTGGATAAGGATCTAAGGGTTCCAATTGATTGAATCAATATTTGGACAATCATCTAATTAGAAACCCTAATCGACTTGAGTGCTAATTTTGTAACTAATTGATTTAATTCTTTGGGTTGATTAATCCAAATGGTCTCAAGACCATTTGTAGGTCAACCAAGACCATTTGTAGGTCTAGGTTTGAGTATGGTGAAGTAGTTGAGGACCCAAAGATATCAAATGGTAATGCAATCAATAGCTAGTCTAATGAGCAATTCAATGATGCAAACCCTAATTGAACTTCACTAATTTTTAATGATAGATGGGGCAAACGGTCTCAAGACCATTTGGAGGTCATACAAACAATGCCAAGACCGTTTTAGGTCAAGACATTCCCAATTTGAATGATGGACCAATGATTTTTAAGAAATTAGTTCCACAGTGACTAATATTGAAGGTTCATCGATTTCAACCCTAATTCAATTGGGTTCAAAACCCTAATTGATGATCAATTGAATATTGAATCAATTGAAGGATGATTCATTAATCTCACTTGAAGCATGGTTCTTAGGTTCAAATGATAAGTAATTACATGGATTCAATTGATGAGGGAGTTAACCTTGCAAACCCTAAATCGATGTGAGAGGTTGAGACCCTTTTTGGTCCAATCAGTTTTGAGGAGGTTTGGACCAAACGATCTCAAGACTGTTTGAGTCCAAATAGTCTCAAAACCGTTTAGGACCAAACGGTCTCAAGACCATTTGGGACCAAACAATCCCAAACCGATTGAGACTCAAAAGGTTTCACACACCTACTTTGTTAAACAGTTTCAAGTACTAACTTTGCCAAACAGTTTCAAACTATTAGACTATGACCATATGGAGGTCTAAACAGTCTTAGACCATTTGAAGCTTATCCATGAAAGACCATTTGAGGTCTGGTTGGTCAAGACCGTTTGGAGTCTAAGTGACCAAGACCGTTTGAGAAATAATTAACCAAAACCGTATGGACACTTAAGGTGTTAAAAGATCAATTGTTTAATTGAACATTACATGATGTAATTCAAGTATGATTATGATAATTGTACCCTTATTAAAATAGGGTGATTAATACCTTGTTAATGATTAAGGAAGTAGTGACATAATGCATGGTGTCAACCTTTCAATCAAGTTGAGTTGACTTAATACAATCAAATCCGATGAAAATAGCATTCTATAAAGGATGAGAGAGAAAGAAAATTTCTTACAGGAGCAATAATCATGTAGAGTTTAAGTCTCAACACTTTGAACATGAGTGAATGTGTAATTAGGGTATAATTCTTGATAAAGAGACCATGAACCCTCATTAAGAAGGTTAATGAACCCTAACCCTAATTCAAGGGAATATAATGTAAAACCCAAATTATGGGAATGGGGAGTGAAACCCTAATTGGGATGAGAATCTCTAATTGATATGAATTGAGAAACCCTAATTGAGGGTGATTCCATGAGAAACCCTAATTGAGGGTGATTCCATGAGAAACCATAGTTGAGGGTGATGCTATGAGGAACCCTAGTTGGGATGAATAGTAAACCCTAATTATGGGCAATTTGATGTGAAAGCCTAATGATAAGAAATGGTATGAGAAATCCTATCCCTAATGGTGATAGATGGTATGTGAAATCCTAACCCTAATAAAGGTTGATGGTATGGGAGACCCTAATCCTAATAATGGAATAGTAACTAATACATTGATAAGAGAAATACCTAAAGTGATTGATTATAGATAACCTTATAGCAAGAAATTCCTTAATACCTGGAATAGTTGCACAGGGTTGACATAGTTCAATACCTAGAATAATAACACAGGATTGGTTAAATCCCAATACATAGAATACCTGCATAGGATTGGTAATGGCCCAATACCTGGAATAGTTGCATAGGATTGACATAGTTCAATACCTGGAATAATTGCACAGGATTGGTATAATCCAATACCTGGAAGAATTGCACATGGTTGACATAGTTCAATACTTGGAATAATGTCACAGGATTGGCATAGTCCAATACTTGGGATGGATACACAGGAATAGTATAAGTCCAATGCTTGTACTAGTTGCACATGATTGGTATAATCCAATGCCTAGAATATTTATACATGATTGGTATGGACCAATGCGTAAATAAGACATGATGATGTACACTCTCATGTAACGTCCCCGGATTTTTGCCTTCTCAAAACCTCAGGGAGATGAGAAGACAAAATTTGAAAACGTTAGCAATTATATCAGAGAGCGATGCGGAAGCATAATACGCATACATGAACGTACAACCATAACATCTCTCAACAATCGACATGAATATTAATTATAGCATGAACTGTTACAGATTACATTTACACATTGAATATAAAATTTACATAAGTCTATGAACATGTATGCTAACAGGATCTTAGACAATAGGTACAACCTGTACAACTTGCTCACATCCTATTCTTTTATCCCATTCTAGCTCTGAACCTAGAAAATACGAGAAACAAAATCATCAACAAAAGTTGGTACGTGGAATTAAAGAGCTATACTATGCTGGCATATTGATAATACTTGAAAAAGAAGAAAGAGAGAAAGAAACATTATTTAATGGCAGAAAATCAGGTAAACCCAAGTTATTAACCATATTTCAATGGACATGTATTACTATGGTGGACTTAGCACAAACATAAATTATTGGGCCCTATCCCCGCATACCTTGTACCATTAGGGATCTCCCCGCGTACCTTGTACCATTAGGGAGGTGCTAGTCAACATTAATACTTTCCCTCTCTAATAGGGAGATTAATGAACCATCGGTAACTACATTCCATTTTCTTTCTTGAGTGTTCTTATTGTTCAAGGTGGAAATGACAATACATATAGATCTACATCCAACAATGTATTTCAAATACAAGCAAGCAAGTACATATATTTAACATCCAGCAAAACTAGTCATATAATTATATCCACGTACCTGAGTTCAGAGATTCCTATTTACATTCTGGATCATCTACATATCTGGTCTTCACCTGGTTAATAACAAAATCATATACTAGCATCAGATTTTGATCATCTTAACCCTAGTCGTGTTCATTTTAGGGTTTACGTAGATCATTATGTTATTCTCATGATTATTTATATTCTTACCTTATATTTATCTTGATGATGTCATTTTCTAGATTATGATTCATTATCTGAATATTAGGTTCCATATCCTTTTTGGTGTACATATTAACCCTAGTTTATATACATTATTCAAGTTAGTGTTACAACCCATGTATCAAGGTTCATCTTCTTACAACATGAATTCTGTGTACAAAACTGGTCTCATATTTACATATTATCCTTCAGTTACAGATATGAGAATGTTCTGTGAATTTCATCATTTATTGAGCATATATATATTTATTTCATTTTATTAGGGTTATTAGCCCTAATTAGACATATTTAGCAAATTACATGATTTCATATATCAACGTCATAATATTTGACATCATATCGATTCTATATCATGTTATAGAGTTACTAGTAAATTATCATAATTTTAGGCCATCATTTGCTATTTATTATCCATAAAACAAGTATAACGCATCTTGCATGATATCACTATGATTAGTTCATTAAAAGCCATATATTATGCTTTCATATTACTCTATGCATTTTTCTGAACAGTTTGGTATATTATATGTATTTTTCTGATACTCAAACTAATTTCTATGAATTATCGAAGTTCTGAGTATTTCAGATTAATTACCTTCATTGGGCCAATCGCGTGATGCCACTTGGCTGGGGAGGCTGGCGTGGATCCTTCGCTTGGCCTGCTGGGGTCCGGCCGGTTCGTTGGTTGATCCGGTCTGGTTTAACATTCTATTCTCCTGTTCGTGAGAACACAGACGGCGTAGCATCTTCTTCCTCTACGCAGCTGCCGCCGTCGGGGATGCCCCACCGGCAAAAGGTCCTTGCCTCCTCCTGTTCTTCCATCAACCGTGAACGCCTCTCCCGACCTGGATCTGTGGGAAAGCTGACATGGATGGAGCATACCCTCTCTGGTCGAGATGCGTAGATTCCCAGATCATTCACCCCTAAGGTTGGGAACGACAAGGACTTCAGAGCACCTTGCGTCTGCTCTTCCTGCTTTCAACACCGGGATCTGGGCTCTTATCTGGGGAGGGATCCATGGAGCCATGCTTCTCCTTGATTGCCAATCCTCCATTGAAACCATCTCAAGCTACGTAAAAGCCAAAAGACGTCCATTGGCACCTCCAGTCTCCTCATTCTCAGGTCTATCTGCCGCCAGAAAGGAGAGACTTGGCTTGGGACGACCACAGATTATGCCTCCTCGCGCTTCCATGAAACTTTGCTTCGTGGTCTGCCCTCCATGGTAGTTATTCTCTCCGTGTGGCTCCTCCTCGCTTGACAGCAGCTCTACACCATGCCGCCTGTTGGTTCTCATTAGTTGATGTCATGGCAGAGTGAAAGGGGGATCCTCTCCCTCGAATGAGAAGTGAGAAGGATGAAGGAATGCTAGCGAGAGGGGGAATTGAGTGGTCAGGTATTATGTTGATCAACGCAAAACATAACAAATTTCGTTGAATATGCAGGGACGTGGCGATGACTACTTCCTCAAGTTAATGCCTATGGTAAGAGCTATGAGTGGGGTACGGCCTCCGTCTATCTCTAGATTTCACCCAAAATAATATCAGAAGACATCCAAAGGCTCCTCTAAAGTCGGTAGATCAAGCCAATCACTCCGGATCTAGTGTAACAAACGCAAGCAACGTGGACACTATTGGCTAGGTTTGTTTCCATTAGCTCCATAAGTCTCGCAGCATGATAGATGAGAAAAAGTTTTGACCACATCGTAGCCAATTCACATTCAAAGGCCACATGAACATACAAAAACCAAAACTTATTATAATTATATTTAACCATCGATCCCATGCTCAAACATTTGATGAATATTCTAATTTTTCTTTGAACCTTATAACTTTGAACAACGATTCCCCATAGAGAAGTTCACTCAAACTCCATTGTTCAACCCTTCGAATCAGTTACCCCAGAGGGGTACATATCTAAGGATATTTAACTTACATATACAAAAATCGATCTCTAAGATCATCAACACAAGCTCAAATAGCTTAATTTAACATTATACACATCATGATACATAAATGGACCATTGGTTCCATGTTCGATATTGGGTATGAAACTCCTGAAACCAGGGTCATCACATTCACCCCACCTTATTTGGAATTTCTTCCTCGAAATTCAACTAATCTCATACTTAAGAGGCTATTTAGGAGTTCAACTTCATATACATCATCATTTCTTAGGTTCTAAGACCACCATAATTGCGTGCAGTCTAAGTTTTCAGCTTAGGGTCTAGAGATTCTTGGGCGTGTCCACCCCACCTTATATATGTGGAAGCATCACTTAATGTCTTAGCCATAACATGACATTATGATATCTTAGGGTTACATCACCTCTAAGGGTACATGTTTTATTCATACTTTTAATGTTCAGGAGGAATTTGTTTATGTGCCATGATATTCAGATTGTTCAAATCTAACATCACTAACATCTTACAATGATTTTAGGATTAGAGGAGACTTATCTTCATCCTTGATATTAGGATTTTTCTACATAAGATGGGCTTACATAACATGCTTGACCATTAGGGTTTCACCCTATGGTGTGATATGCATACTCAACTTAGAATCATACATTGAGAAGGATCAAAGTTTACGAACTATATTTCTGACCATATATCCTATGATCCAAAAATATCTTATATCCAGTTCATGAGTTCAACTTTTTATGTCTTGCATGTATTATGTGAAGGAAAAAAAAAGAATATATTAAGTTTATCCCATGATCTCAGCATCATATCATTCATATTTCATATGAAGGGGAAGAGAATATTTTAAAATCAAACTTATCATGATTTCAATCTTTGGTACTACATGTATGATATAGGGGGGAATATAGAATAGGTCAAGCTTATACGAGTGACTCCTCATATATAAATCATCTACATAGCTCAAGTGAGGTTTCTATCATCATATATTAAGAAAGAAAAGAAGAAGGGAGAACATGTATTTTGAGTATCTTTTGCACAAAGCAGCATACTCTCGTATCTAGAGTTCATATATTACCTCACTTGCAACTAATGATGAGATTCTCAAAATATGTCACTCTAGCTAGGACCTAACTCAGTCAAAGGATTGACTTTATCATATGGGTCATCTACCCATCCTTTTATTTTACCCAATTTTCTCATATAGATTTGAATCATGCATAATGACTCAACTCAACACTCGAGAGTAATCTAGTGTAGGACTTTTTTTTTTTAACACATATCTCATATATTGGAGGCTAGGTCCTATGACCTTCTCCCTGTGGGTCTTACTCTCTCTAGAGTTCACCACATATCTCATCCTACCACTAGACATCCTCCTTGTATAAGAGCTTGAGGCTCATGCACACTCATCTCTATCTTAACTTAACTTATCTTAAGTAGGAAAAGGGAATGTACTCCCATCATTACAACTTAGCATAGATCCTCTAAGAGTGGATTCAGCTCATATCCAACTCAAATCTAAATAAGGAAACTTATACCATTAGAGATCAAACTTAGATAAGATTGCACATGCTTATTTCAACTATCATTCTATCATCTACTCAAAGTATCACATATCTTGATAAGCCTCTAGACATCTAATCTAGACTACTCTCTCTTCTAGACTGATGTCACTCCCTTTCACTTAGATTGCATGAACACTAACTACTCTCCAGTGTGAGGGACACATTTTTATATTTACATATATATAATAAAATATTATATAGTTTTTCTCCGAGAAAGAAGACGTCAGAGAAAACACTCGAGGCTCGAGCCGATTGGAAAACAAAACCAAATCAGCAAAACCGAGTGTCCCACACACAGTAGATAGCCTAGTGTCATGTAACCTAGTGAAATGGTGAGAACGAGATGTAGACTAGTGTAGCTACCCAACACATATGAGCTCTATATGGAAAGGGTTTCTCACACTTGTCTAAACCTAGTTCTCGAACATCTAGGTTCTAACCTAGACGCTAGGTCAAACCTTATTCCTATAGAACAACTTACTAAGTTTCTAAGGTTTAAAGTGAAAGGTGAGATTTAGGTTTAATGTTTCATGGTGAGAAATTGTTAGGTGTAGCTATTATTCATGCTCTGATACCAACTGTAACGTCCTCGGATTTTTGCCTTCTCAAAACCTCAGGGAGATGAGAAGACAAAATTTGAAAACGTTAGCAATTATATCAGAGAGCGATGCGGAAGCATAATACGCATACATGAACGTACAACCATAACATCTCTCAACAATCGACATGAATATTAATTATAGCATGAACTGTTACAGATTACATTTACACATTGAATATAAAATTTTACATAAGTCTATGAACATGTATGCTAACAGGATCTTAGATAATAGGTACAACCTGTACAACTTGCTCACATCCTATTCTTTTATCCCATTCTAGCTCTGAACCTAGAAAATACGAGAAACAAAATCATCAACAAAAGTTGGTACGTGGAATTAAAGAGCTATACTATGTTGGCATATTGATAATACTTGAAAAAGAAGAAAGAGAGAAAGAAACATTATTTAATGGCAGAAAATCAGGTAAACCCAAGTTATTAACCATATTTCAATGGACATGTATTACCATGGTGGACTTAGCACAAACATAAATTATTGGGCCCTATCCCCGCGTACCTTGTACCATTAGGGATCTCCCCGCGTACCTTGTACCATTAGGGAGGTGCTAGTCAACATTAATACTTTCCCTCTCTAATAGGGAGATTAATGAACCATCGGTAACTACATTCCATTTTCTTTCTTTAGTGTTCTTATTGTTCAAGGTGGAAATGACAATACATATAGATCTACATCCAACAATGTATTTCAAATACAAGCAAGCAAGTACATATATTTAACATCCAGCAAAACTAGTCATATAATTATATCCACGTACCTGAGTTCAGAGATTCCTATTTACATTCTGGATCATCTACATATCTGGTCTTCACCTGGTTAATAACAAAATCATATACTAGCATCAGATTTTGATCATCTTAACCCTAGTCGTGTTCATTTTAGGGTTTACGTAGATCATTATGTTATTCTCATGATTATTTATATTCTTACCTTATATTTATCTTGATGATGTCATTTTCTAGATTATGATTCATTATCTGAATATTAGGTTCCATATCCTTTTTGGTGTACATATTAACCCTAGTTTATATACATTATTCAAGTTAGTGTTACAACCCATGTATCAAGGTTCATCTTCTTACAACATGAATTCTGTGTACAAAACTGGTCTCATATTTACATATTATCCTTCAGTTACAGATATGAGAATGTTCTGTGAATTTCATCATTTATTGAGCATATATATATTTATTGCATTTTATTAGGGTTATTAGCCCTAATTAGACATATTTAGCAAATTACATGATTTCATATATCAACGTCATAATATTTGACATCATATCGATTCTATATCATGTTATAGAGTTACTAGTAAATTATCATAATTTTAGGCCATCGTTTGCTATTTATTATCCATAAAACAAGTATAACGCATCTTGCATGATATCACTATGATTAGTTCATTAAAAGCCATATATTATGCTTTCATATTACTCTATGCATTTTTCTGAACAGTTTGGTATATTATATGTATTTTTCTGATACTCAAACTAATTTCTATGAATTATCGAAGTTCTGAGTATTTCAGATTAATTACCTTCATTGGGCCAATCGCGTGATGCCACTTGGCTGGGGAGGCTGGCGTGGATCCTTCGCTTGGCCTGCTGGGGTCCGGCCGGTTCGTTGGTTGATCCGGTCTGGTTTAACGTTCTATTCTCCTGTTCGTGAGAACACAGACGGCGTAGCATCTTCTTCCGCTACGCAGCTGCCGCCGCCGGGGATGCCCCACCGGCAAAAGGTCCTTGCCTCCTCCTGTTCTTCCATCAACCGTGAATGCCTCTCCCGACCTGGATCTGTGGGAAAGCTGACATGGATGGAGCAGGCCCTCTCTGGTCGAGATGCGTAGATTCCCAGATCATTCACCCCTAAGGTTGGGAACGACAAGGAATTCAGAGCACCTTGCGTCTGCTCTTCCTTCTTTCAACACTGGGATCTGGGCTCTTATCTGGGGAGGGATCCATGGAGCCATGCTTCTCCTTGATTGCCAATCCTCCATTGAAACCATCTCAAGCTACGTAAAAGCCAAAAGACGTCCATTGGCACCTCCAGTCTCCTTATTCTCAGGTATGTCTGCCGCCAGAAAGGAGAGACTTGGCTTGGGACGGCCACAGATTCTGCCTCCTCGCGCTTCCATGAAACTTTGCTTCGTGGTCTGCCCTCCATGGTAGTTATTCTCTCCGTGTGGCTCCTCCTCGCTTGACAGCAGCTCTACACCATGCCGCCTGTTGGTTCTCATCAGTTGATGTCATGGCAGAGTGAAAGGGGGATCCTCTCCCTCGAATGAGAAGTGAGAAGGATGAAGGAATGCTAGCGAGAGGGGGAATTGAGTTGTCAGGTATTATGTTGATCAACGCAAAACATAACAAATTCCGTTGAATATGCAGGGACGTGGCGATGACTACTTCCTCAAGTTAATGCCTATGGTAAGAGCTATGAGTGGGGTACGGCCTCCGTCTATCTCTAGATTTCACCCAAAATAATATCAGAAGACATCCAAAGGCTCCTCTAAAGTCGGTAGATCAAACCAATCACTCCGGATCTAGTGTAACAAACGCAAGCAACGTGGACACTATTGGCTAGGTTTGTTTCCATTAGCTCCATAAGTCTCGCAGCTTGATAGATGAGAAAAAGTTTTGACCACATCGTAGACAATTCACATTCAAAGGCCACATGAACATACAAAAACCAAAACTTATTATAATTATATTTAACCATCGATCCCATGCTCAAACATTTGATGAATTTTCTAATTTTGCTTTGAACCTTATAACTTTGAACAACGATTCCCCATAGAGAAGTTCACTCAAACTCCATTGTTCAACCCTTCGAATCAGTTACCCCAGAGGGGTACATATCTAAGGATATTTAACTTACATATACAAAAATCGATCTCTAAGATCATCAACACAAGCTCAAATAGCTTAATTTAACATTATACACATCATGATACATAAATGGACCATTGGTTCCATGTTCAATATTGGGTATGAAACTCCTGAAACCAGGGTCATCACACTCTCATGTCCAATATAAACTAATATTTGTTTAGGTGATTGGCTAAGGCCATCAGATAGAAACAAGAAAGAGTCATGGATGACATATCAGAGTAATGAGTATCATGAGAAAAGCATGAGATGTTGAACTGATACAATAGATAAATAATATACATGTTCTTTCTATTCCTTATAAAGAGAATAGATGATTTACTACTCTATCACAGATAATTGCCATATTTAAAGATGAGAATAATATAAACTGCTTATCATCTGTTCAGATTTATATTATAAACTGCAATAATAATGTTTCTGGCAGAGAGTTATATCTCTCGTTGGGGAAATTTTCAATTGTCTCACCCCCGTGGGATCCAACATTTTTTTAGATGGACGGGCACAGAGGAGATTGAGAATATCTTGTAAAAGAAGAACTTCATCAGCAACAACTACATCAGCAAAATCTCAAGTGGAGTGTGTTGTGTGTCGTGTTCATAGATAGAAGTCCTATGTGTCGTCTTTGTACTCTCAGGTCCTCAGAGTTAATAGTTAGTGATTTTAATGAATCGTTTTAAGATTTTGTCTTAATGCCTCGAGGTTCTTATGTTGTCTATGTTTAACTTTTAATAAGGCAGTTGATGTTGTAACCCTTGAGAAGAGATAGTACAAGATATGTACTTATGAACCAAGATGTAAATGTAATACATTGGTTCTTATTGAAAGAGTTTTCCTATGATTGGATCTCTTTGAAAAAGGTTTTAATTTTTAGTGATTTTTAGTAATCCGCTACAAATGATCGCTTCTGCTTAATTAATATTGTTTTTGTGAGTTGGATGCCACAACTGCCATCCACGGTGGGTAGAGATGAGCTCGCGTCTGTCTGTGGTTGAAGTCGACTACAGGCCAAAAGACCATATAGCCCTTGCGTCCATGGCTACCAAATCATCAGAGAAAAGGGCACGCAGGTCATCTCTACCTTTATTGAGCGCCGGCCAACTTAGCACGTGGTTTTGAGAAGGCCACATGCCATTGGCTAGGCTGGTTTCACATGAAGAAGTCCAGAGGCCCAAGTACCTAACATGGCAGGCTCCCATTGGCCATAGTAAGTTCTTTTTATGAATAATGTAGTAATTAAACCGTAGGTCGGATTATAGCAAAACTATATATCATTTTGATTAGAAAAATACAGGGAATGCAATAAAAATATAATCATGGCCTAATTCTCTCTTAGATTTAAAAAGTGCCTAAAGTTACTAACTTTAATATGATTAATGTGTTAAAACCCTAATTTCTAGGTTTTGATGATCTAAATATGCTCAATGGATCTTAATAGTCGAATTATAACCTTTGTGGATAAAAATATCAGCTTGTATTTTATTCAAGATAAATAATTCACGTGTTATCAAAGTTAGGGTTTTAGGTGATGAATGGAATATAGATTGATATGTCAAATGTTATGAATAGGCTAACTAGGGTTTCCTCAACATCAAGAGAACAATAAGAGTTGCTCCAATAAAGGTATGTGGGTCCATGCACTTTGAGTATTTAAGTAATGGTTTTCAATCACATTAAGAGTATTATATCATGATGATCAAGTTAAACCATATGATAGCTATGTGTTAAATTTTCAGAAAGTCTTAAGTAAATGTTTCCAAAAGTTATCATATGATCCTTATGTTTTCACTTTCTTATTACAAGAATTCGTGTCATCTTCAAGTTAAATTTAAGTAAATGATCATTATGTCAAGTTAATGATGAATAATGTAATTAGTTGTATTATTTGTCCTTATCATGTTAATGTTGAGCCCTTATGCCTTATGAGTTCGAATGGAACATTATGGCACTTACGTGCAATTCATGAGTTCAATTGGAACATTATTGCACTCAGGTGCAAATCATGAGCTCAAGTGGAGCATAGTTATGGAACTTTGGTGCAAATCATGAGTTCAAGTGGAACATCAGTTGAGCCTATGGGCCTTATGAGCACAGTTGGTGCATAAGAGTAGATGACGTTATAACTAACCATTAAGGGCATATTATATGAATCAAAGATTTAATGTTCAGTTAATTTTATGATTTTTCCTATTGCCTAGTTATTATGTTATTATAACAATACTCAACGCCACTTAATCTAACGTGTTTTCCATTTTGAATCCATGGCTGGGGACGTGATGTCCATAGGAGAAAAGAATAAAGAAGGAGCTTAAGAAAGGGGCATACATCTCAAGGATGAACTACGAGTTTAGAACTAGTGGGGTGCCATTTACCAAGATGATCCAAAGTTAAGATATAATTTATATCATGTGGGGACTCACTATAAAAGTAGATTAAGCGTATTTGATGTAGTTTCCTTTGCCAATAACTATCTATGAATCGAATTTACATAATGCAAAGTGTTTCATTTATTCAAATTGCAAATGAATATCATTTTTGTGACACCCCCTTGAGTAAAGTGCTTCCACTCAGTGATTTATACATGTGATGAAAAGTGGGGTGTTACAATATGGTATCAAAGCAATTCAGTAATTGGCCACTAGGAAAATGTGATTCACATAGTCACCCTATAATGAAGATATGAGATTAAGGTATAGGAAAGAACCCCTAGGAAGAGTATCATACCCAAAGATAGAAAGAGTTTTCACCCTAAAGTAGAAATATGTAATAGGGATAGGTGTATATCTAGTTTAGATCTTAGGTATTGACCTAATCTTAGCTAGTGGCATATCCTCTCTTTTCTCATTGGTTGGTGCACACCAATTGAGGAGTGTAGAGGGTTGTCATAAGCATTAGACTTATTGTGCATCTTTTCCCTTCATAATAGTATGTGTGGTATGGGACATGTATACTATTAGGTTGGTGAAGGGTAGCATAATAGGATCTCTCATATTTGGGTATGTGCCTGATCAACACCTACCAGGGGATGTCAAAAAGATGGGCAATACAAAAGGCCTAGAATAGATTTTCATCTACACCTAATGTTAGAAATTCATACCCTAAGTATGACTATGAGTTGGTTTCTTAACCCTAAGTATAAGTCGATAAGATGTAGAGTAAGGTAATAGTTAATTCATGTCTACATCATTATAATAAAATTTAGATGCCTTATGTAAAATTGTGAACATAAATGAATCTTGAAATGTTAATGATCACTAAACGGAGAAGTAAGCAAAACCCTAAGGTGGGTAGTAGACTAAGGAAAATTTTGCGGACAAAATTTATTTAAGGTGGGTAGAATTGTAACATCCCAAAATTTCAAGAATAATTCAATCCTTGCAATGTGGTTTTCTCAAGTAGAAATAGTTGAAGGTCTAAATGCAATAAGATCATAAAATGAGTTTTCTTAAAAGGTAATGAAGTGATAAGAGTTGAATAGAACCCAAAAATACTTTTCCTCTTTATATGAACATTATGTGTTATAATTAATTCAAAGATATAAAGGTTGGTTTTCCTTTTTTCTCTCCTCCAAAGAAGTTACTCAGAAGATGCACAAAATGAAAATGAAATAATGTTTGATATGGAAAATAAGTTATTATCTTGAATATTTCCCCAGGATTCACAAAGGAAAGTCATTTTCACAATATCTAATCAATTAATGCATTAAAGTTAGAGTTAAATGACTAATGATGAAATTGTGTGGAAATTTCTAGGAAAGGTAGATTGAGAGTGACCAATGGGCATAATTCGGCCTAACTTTCACCCAAGAGGAATATACACTTAAATAGGATTTTATGCCAAGTTTGGATGGGAAAAGAAGTTTATTAATGCCTTAAATAAATTAAATAAGTCTTTTGCTAAAGGGGCAAGGAAAGGGTATCTAACTTTCGTATTTTGGACCCAAATATTTATCACCGATAGATTTAAATATTATAAGCTTTCCTTGAAAATTTGGGACCAATTGGAATTAAGGAGAAAAAGTTATGAATTATATAAGGTTTCGTAAAGTGAAGAGGATTATATAAATATGCATTTAAATGTCATAGATATATTCAGACTGGGAATCTATGCTCGGCCTTTTTTCTTGTCGCACTTGATTCTTTCCCTAGGATCAAGATATTATGATTAGGAGATCATCTCCAACCTTCGGCTAGTTTGGGAAACCAGTACAGTAAACCCCAAATTTTTCGTTGGAGCCTATCTCCCTCATAAATGACCGAGTGAAATTGGAAACTCTCCTATGGATTCACGAGAGGATTACACGCCCAACTATCCCTAGTTTTACCCTCTTTGGGATGCTACAAAAGAATCCCCAATCTCTGTGACTGCTTTTCGACCATCCTCCTTAGACTGAGAACTATATAAGGGGGAACAATCCCCTGCGATTCTACATTTTTGTTCGCAAGGTGATGCTCAATCCCATGCTCTCTTATCTGCCTCCAATTTGTCTGCTAGCCTGCATTTCCTCTAGTTTTCTTTTTTGGATCTCTTCCACTGGGTCGGACCCTTGTCCACCCTTATCTGGCCACTAGACATTGCTGCCAATGAGCTAGCCGACCACAACGAATCTGGGTGGAGGTTCCCTTTGTTTCAATTCGGTTGCTAGGGCTCAAAACTTCAAAGTCAACCCTGAAGTTGACTGCCATCCATGGCGGGTAGAGATGAGCTCATGTCTATCTGGGTTTGAAGATGACTACAACATAAAAGACCATATAGCCCCTGCGTCCATGGCTACCAAATCATCAGAGAAAAGGGCGCACAGGTCATCTCGACCTTTCTTGAGAGTCGGTCAACCTGGCATGCGGTTATGAGAAGGTTGCATGCCATTGTCCAGGCTGGTTTCACATGGAGAAGTCCAAAGGCCCAAGTACCTGACATGGCAGGCTCCCATTGGCCACAATAAGTTCTTTTTATGAATAATGTAGTAATTAAACCGTAGGTCAGATTATAGCAAAACTAGATATCATTTTGATTAGAAAAATACAGGGAATGCAATAAAAATATAATCATGGCCTAATTCTTTCTCAGATTTTAAAAGTGCCTAAAGTTGCTAACTTTAAAATGATTAATGTGTTAAAACCCAAATTTCTAGGTTTTGATGATCTTAATATGCTCAATGGATATTAATAGTCAAATTCTAACCTATGTGGATAAAAATATCATCTTGTATCTTATTCAAGATAAATAATTCACATGTTATCAAAGTTAGGGTTTTAGGTGATGAATGGAATATAGATTGATATGTCAAATGTTATGAACAGGCTAACTAGGGTTTCCTCAACATCAAGAGAACAATAAGAGTTCCTTCAATAAAGGTAAGAGGGTCCATGCACTTTGAGTATTTAAGTAATGGTTTTCAATTGCATTAAGATTATTGTATCATGATGATCAAGTTAAACCATATGATAGCTATGTGTTAAATTTTCAGAAAGTCTTAAGTAAATGTTTCCAAAAGTTATCATATGATCCTTATGTTTTAAATTTCTTATTTCAAGAATTCATGCCATGTTCATGTTAAATACAAGTAAATGATCATTATGTCAAGTTAATGATGAATCATATAATTAGTTGTATTATGTGTCCTTATCATGTCAATGTTGAGCCCTCAAGCCTTATGAGTTCAAATGGAACATTATGGAACTTACATGCAATTCATGACTTCAAGTGGAACATTATGGCACTCAGGTGCAAATCATGAGCTCAAGTGGAGCATAGTTATGGAACTTTGGTGCAAATCATGAGTTCAAGTGGAATATCAGTTGAGCCTACGGGCCTTATGAGCACAGTTGGTGCATAAGAGTAGATGACATTATAATTAACCATTAAGGGCATATTATATGAATCAAAGATTTAATGTTCAATTACTTTTATGAATTTTCTTATTGCCCAGTTATTATGTTATTATAACAATACTCAATGTCGCTTACTCTAACGTGTTTTCCATTTTGAATGCATGGTTGGGGATGTGATTTCCGTAGGAGAAAAGAATAAGGAAGGAGCTTAAGAAAGGGGCGTACATCTCAAGGATGAACTACGAGTTTAGACCTAGTGGGGTGCCATTTACCAAGATGATCCAAAGTTTAGATAGAATTTATATCGTGTAGGGACTCACTATAAAAGTAGATGAAGAGTATTTGATGTAGTTTCCTTTTCCAAGAACTATGTATGAATCAGATTTACATAATGTAAAGTGTTTCATTTATTCAAATTGCAAATGAATATCATGTTTGTGACACCCCCTTGAGTAAAGTGCTTCTGCTCAGTGATTTATACATGTGATGAAAAGTGGGGTGTTACACTAGGTAACAGTTATCTTTTCGCTCATCAGGCCACATAAACATTATACTTGTTATACAAGTATTTAACATAGCTCACAAGACCTATGCAATGAGAGTAATACAACCTTCCCATTATTAGGGTTAGGGTTTCCCTTTATAGCCGAATATGGTTTCAAGTTCATATTGTCAATCCAAACCCAAATTCATTGCTCCACATATCTAGGAGCATACATTGATATCATAAGTATTCAATCATACTTAATTTTTCTCATCATTTATCATTTAAATAATTGTCAACACAAAGTATGAGTTTCTCTCTCATCCTCACTAGGATATTGTTTACATCATACTTTATTAACTTGGCTTAACCCTTTCTCAAGGTATGTTATCCTACACTTATCAAAGTGCATAAAACTCATTACATCTTAATGTAACAATTGACATGACACACTTCATGTGTTACTCATCCAAGTATATTGGATTTGAGGTCCATCAGGGTGTATCAACATTGACGTACTGGATGCGATATTTATCATGCCTTGGTGTATCATTTCCCTCATCACTTTTAACTTAAGTTCATGAAATTATCTTGTATCAGGGTATTTCCCATCCTAATACTTTATGCATTAACTCATCACATTTATCCTGTAGTGTATTGGTCATAAGTCACACACATGAATTACCCAACTATCATCAAGTGATATGGACTCATCTTGGGTTAAGGCATTGTTGATATAGGGTTGGCCATTATCAACTACTATAGGAGTTTCACCTATCAAGGTATTAGCCACACCATTACTTGGTGTTACACTCATCACTTCTAAGAGTGTTTTGCCTCACCTTTACAAGGTGTATCGAATTGAATCATGTATTTGAAGTTGAAGACATGTATTGGGTTAGGTGTATATTGGACTAGGCATCATCATATCCCTCATACCTTTACCCATCAAGTTATCAACCTTACCAATCATATGGTGTATCACCTTCACCATACATGGGTGTAACATCTTCACCTCACTTAAAGATATTGGCCACACCATACTTTAGTGTGTTGGCCATCACATGTTCTAGGGTATTAGCCACCTTACCGCTTTTGTCATATAGTGTATTGGGTTACCCACCATATCATTTCAGGGATGTATTCTCAACACCATATCGTCCAAGAGGTGTATGCTTAACCAAATATTGTTTTAGAGGTGTATGCTTGACACCCACATCACCTTATAGGTGTATGTGTGCTTACCATATCGGGCAAGAGGTGTATGCTTCCTTACCATATCACCTTGGAGGTGTATGTGTGCTTACCATATTGGGCAAGAGGTGTATGCTTGCTTACCATATCACCTTTGAGGTGTATGTGTGCTTACCATATCGACAAGAGGTGTATTCTTGCTTACCCTATCACTTTAGAGGTGTATGTGTGCTTACAATATCGGGCAAGAGATGTATACTTGCTTAATTCCCATATCACTTTAGAGGTGTATGTGTGCTTACTATATTGGGCAAGAGGTGTACGGGTGCTTCCATATTGCCCTTATGGTGTATCTTGATCACCATATAATTCATGAGGTGTGTGTGTCACCATATCATGCATAAGATTTATTCTCATCACCATATCATTATAGAGGTGTATAACCATCACTATCTAGGGTTTCAACATCATATCGGGCAAGAGGGGTATCCTTCAACACCATATCGTGCATGAGGTGTATCCTCATCACCATATCATTCTAGAGGTGTATAACCATCACCATCTAGGGTTTCAACATCATATTTCAACACCATATCATGCATGAGGTGTATCCTTCAACACCATATAGTGCATGAGGTGTATCCTCATCACCATATCATTCTAGAGGTGTATAACCATCACCATCTAGGGTTTCAACATCATATCGTGCAAGAGGTGGATCCTTCAACCCCATATCGGGTTAGAGATGTGTATGTGCTTGACACCATATCATGCATAAGGTATTTATTTGACCTCATATAATGCAAAAGGTGTATACTACATCACCATATCGTGCATGAGGTATATCTCCATCACCATATCATGCAAGAGGTGCTTTCTTGTGTCACTCATATCGGGTTTCTCAAAATTAGGATTTAGCATATCAATTTAGAGGTGTGTACTTGACACTATATCATGCATGGTGTCTTTTCTTGACCTCATATCATGAAAGAGGTGTATGGTTGACACCATATTATGTTCAATAAGTGAACTGCATCACCATATCATTCAAAGAGGTATAAACTCATAAGCATATCGTGCTAGTTATGTATGTACATGACCATATCGGGTTAGAGGTGTTTACTTGTATGCTTGAACTCGATATTACTTTGTAAGGTGATACAATCATATTCAAGATCTAGACCTTCGTTCTACTTGTTCTAGTACAAGGATAACATGTCTAAGCAACTACTATAACTCATAGATATATCAAGTATTCAAGAAAATTTTAGAATTGAAAGTAGATCATCAAGTATAGCAAGAAAGATGGTGAGTAATAACATGTTTGGGTTCAAGTTATATATCCTGCCTTAAGAACAACTTCAAAGATCCATGCTCTAAAGATCCATGTTCCTAAGTTTGAAGATTACTTATCAAGAGTCCAATGCTCATTCACAACTCATCCATATACAAGGAATCACCATAGTTAATAACTTTGTGAAGAAGAAAAGAAAGGAAAGAATTACAACCGAGATCCATGTTTGAACCAAGGTTGAAGATGACCATGGCCTCACCTTAACCTTGGTTATAGAGATCCCCTTTCTCCTTGAGATAATATGCACGATATATAAGAGGGAGAGAGTTTTAGGGTTTGTAAACTTTCACTAGTAGGTGAAAGGAGAGGTATATATAATTAGGGTTCATGAGAGAGAGTGTATAAGAGGTGTCATCACCTTACTACTAGTAGGTGCCACATGGTCATGTATGGATTGACACATGTACTTGAATGCATTCCATCTTTATTTTTCCATGCAAAATAAAAACTTGAGGATAATGAAAGGGATAAGGGTAGACCCCCTTTGGTTATCTTCTAGGGCAAGCCACTTCCACTCACATTATTATTATATTCACAATTCAATACAACCTTTCCAAAGAAAAGTTGCAAGCTGATATCTATAGGTTTATTGAGGTGATTAGATCATCATGGACTTTTCCAAGAGTTCAGAAACTGATATGGGATCCCTCTATGTCTCCTGAGCCAATAGGAACTCCCATATCAAGTCTACAACTCGATACAATTCAAGTTAGGGTTTCACATTCAACCCCTTTCTTAGTCTTTTCATCACTAAGAGTACCATCACTCAAATATGATTTAAATATGGTGTATCACTATTTATCTCTCATATAAAAGATACATAGAGTAAGTAGGAACACTTTTTAGGTGGTAATTTGCATATCCACCATACATTTTGGGTAAATTACAATTTGTACCAAAATTGGTGCACAAGGTACTAACATTATTCAAACAAGTTCAAACTTGGCATTTAGGATTTCCATAAGCCATAACTTAGCATCATTCTATCTCTTATGATTCTAAAACACATGAGGTACATTCAAAATGTGACATATTGTAATATAACCCCTCATCATGGGTAAATTGCATTTTGGTCCAAAATAAGATAACATTGCTCAAACATTATTCAAACAGGACCAAACTTGAAACATAAGTGTGTCACATGATAACAAAACTCCTTAGAGGTTTATATTAAAGTTATAAGCAACTTACTAAGCCATAAAAAAGGGTTTAACTCATAACCCAGGTCAGGCTCATTACAAAAAAAGTCAAGTTGGAAGTGGTGAAATGAAGGCTGGTCGTACAGCCGTGGTTGGGGCTGGGTAGAATGGTTGTACTGGGTGAGGTGAAGTGGATGTCGTTCTCTTCAGTTCACCCATTCTGGTCATTGGTAGCATGGTCGTGTTGGATGGAACGATCGATTTGGGGGATTCTTGGAACGACCGTGCTGGGTAGCATGACCTTTTTGGAGTAGTTGATGTAGCATGTCAAAATGGGGGCATCAACCTGTAATTTTTGCATTGGTGAGCATTGTTATTCCTTGCCACAACGGCCGTGTAGGGGTCTTTGGTAGCACTTTGAGATCCATTCTTTGAAATCCATGGACTTCTTTTCTTGGGTTGAATCTTAGCCACCAGGGGTAGGCTGGGGAAGCTTTGGGGTCTTATCTGGACCCCTCTATCTCACTCATCTGTCCAACATGGTCCAAGTACCTGAAAAAAAAAAGCAAAGAATGACCTAAGTGCATTTGACAGTAATATGCATATTGAGGGAATTAACTTGCATTCTAACATGTTTAGATGTGATTGAGATGTAAAAAGACTCAAGATGAAGCCCTAAAATAGCACTGGATCACCAAGTCACCTGTGAGGATACTGGATACTAACGTGAAAAATCTCAGGAATAAAAAGATAGAGATGGTAAAGGTTCTTTGGAAGCACCACGGCGAGGATGAAGCCTCATGGGAGATAAAGACTGACATGGAAAAGTCTCATCTTGATTTTTTACTATGATTAGTTGAATTTTGAGGAAAAAATTCCTATACAAGGGAAATGATGTTAATGACATGGATTTTTGCATGTATTTACATAATTGAAATACAATTCTTTGAATAATAAGGATATATTGGAAATTTGGTGTGCCTTGTTTTTTAAAGTATGGATTTCTTTTTAAATTTTCCTCTACAATGATCTTTTTGGTTTTTATTTATTTCAATAGTACCATAATGAATATAGGGAAAAAGAAAGAAAGAAAATCCAATATTAAGTGAATGGCAAAAGGCAATGGGTATAGATATGGAATTACATTGAACTCTCTAGAAAAGTGATGTTGAAGGCCACTAATTGTTTGGTTTCATTTTCACATGGTTTCCAATGAGAGTAGTATCAAAATAAGAAATATGGAAAAATGATGCGAGGATTTTGAGTCACATTTATAGACTTGTTTTATATGCATTTTGTGTTTATTGGTCACTTTTGTGGGTAATATCACATGATTCCCTTATTCTAGTCTATAATCTCAATTAGTATCAAATCTCTCGTATTTTACCTTTTTTATCATAAATTATTATAATAATGGGTTTTATCTTATTTGATTCGGTTTTGTCTTGCGATTTCAAGAAAAACAAGTATACACCGCTCTCGATACCATCGACCTGTGTTGATGGTATCGACACAGTCACAGGTAGACAACCGAGATGAGACAAGATGAGTCGATACTATCGACACCACAGTCGATGGTATCGAGATACCTTCAGACAGATCGTGATCAAACGATCGATACTATCGACACCAAAGTCGATACTATCGACGCGTCCTAGATTCAGCAATGGAAAGGTGACGAAACCGATGCCAAAGGGTGTCGATACCATCGACGCAGGTCGATGGTATCGAGTCAGCATCAAGCGGGACGACAAAGAAGAAGGAAGGCATGTCGATATCACGAGGGGTCGATACCATCGACCCGCGTCGATGGTATCAACGTTATCAGATTATTGTTTGTTCCAGATCGGCCCGAATCCAATGGTGGTGATATTTTGGTGACCTAACTTGGTGTTTATACCTAATGACGGTGGCCAAGAGTCATCTATCACATCATTAGCCACTGCACACCTCCTGAGAAAGTGTGGAGAGAAGAACAGAGCTGAGAAACACGTCCTGACCATTTTGAGAGCCGAAGAAGTCATTCTCTACCGCCGAAAGGCTGTAGATCACACACTCTACGCTGAGGAATGCTTGGATCTTCTCCATTCAGGGGTTTACATTACTTCATCCATTCTTTTCTTCATGTTTCCCCATTTTTCCCACCATGTCTTGCTCTGACATGAGCATGCGGGGCTAATCCCCTTTGTCTTTAGGACCGGGAGTAGCCTGGGTAATCATTGTATGACATTTTTATCATAGTAATTCATAATTTGTCTCTTAAATCTGTGGTATGATTTTGTTTTCTCCATTATATCATTATGCTTGATCACCCTAATGATAATCTAATTCCTTTAATTGCTTTGAAAGAAGAATTAATGGTTGTATAGAGACAAAATTCACATTAACTCATAAATTCCTTGAACAAGGTGATGTACGGTTAATGGTGGAAACCCAAAGGTCGATTCTAATGAACCTAGTTTAGGATATAGGTTACTACGATGGTGGAACTGACCTAGACTTAGGTAGTGAATTGTATCACGATAGTGAACAATTCTGACTACAGGCCACTACCCGGAATAAGAGGCGAATTTGATTAACTATGTGGAAATTCATACAATGAAAACCCGCGGTGAAACCACAATCCTAAAGATTCCCACCTGAATTGATTAAACTAAACACTTAATCGATTGCTCTATTTTATTTTATTTTCTTTTATTTTTCAACAACTCTCAAAACCTTTTAATCGGTCTAGTTGATTGCGAACAGTTAGTAGTAGTCTACCGATAGTTCAGTGTCCCTGTATTCAACTCGGGCCTCACAAGGGCCTATATTACATTGACGCGTGCACTTGCGTTATACACAGGGTAAAATTGTGTCAAGTTTTTGGCTCCGTTGCCGGGGACACGACAATTTTCGGCACTACAAGTGCTGCAAGCTGCCACTCTAGGCCACTTTTTATTTCCAAAATTATTTTTAACAATATATCGTTTATTTTTCACATTTAGATATCGTCTAGCACGGTACTGAATCCAATTTATTATCCTGCAGGTACGAGTGCATGGTGAGGACGCGTAGCACAAACTACACACAACCATCACCAGGAGTTCCACTGTTGGAACCAGACGACGAGGAGAACAACGTTCAAACCCAACTTGAAGATATAGATTCAGATTCTAAACCAGAAGCGATGGCAGAAGAACAGACAATATGGGAGAAGATAAAGGCTTCTTCCTCGTCAGCGTCAAAAGGGCCAATAAAGAAGCAAGCCATCAACATTCCAACCTATAAGATTGATCCAGAACTAATCAACCTGGTCAAGTCTCAAGCATTCCATGGGCTGAAGAATGAGGACCCTGTCGCACACATCAACACATTTGTGGAAAACTTCGATATGATCAAGATTGATAGGTTTCCATAGGAGACACTTTACCTGAAGTTGTTCCCCAGCTCGCTGGCAGGTAATGCACGTGAATGGCTGCATAACCTGGACGATGAGACTATTGAAACATGGGACCAGATGATCGAGGTGTTCTTCGAGAGGATCTTTCTGCCCAAGAAGACCAACGATCTGGTACGGAAGATCCATAATTTCAGCCAGAAGGCCGGGGAGACTTATTCTGAGACCTGGGAACGTTTCTAGATAATGCTGAGGAGGTGCCCACATCATGGGCTTGACAAGGAGAAACAAGTCAAGATCTTCTATTTTTCTCTTTCTGAGCATGATAGAAGTAACCTAGATTCCGTAGGTTCGGGGTTCTTCCTAAACAACACAGGAAGAAGGTGTTGGGAAATTTTGAAGAACATGGCCAAAAAGCAATCTTGGGGTGACAGAGACGCAGTGGAGCAGGTTCGAGCTGCAGGTGAGTCAAAGGCCATCAAGGAGCTGAATGAGAAGATGGACCTTCTAGCCAAGAAACTACTTGCCAAAGAAGAGGCAAAATATGAGGATGAAGCTCAAGTGAAATTTATGCGCAAGCAGCAAGGGTACAGAAACAATGACTATTCTTGGAGGAAAGACAAGAAATTTTCATGGAAGGACCCAAATAATTTCTTACAGGACCCTGACACAAAACCCCAACCGTCGCCAGAGGATAAGAGCAATGAGTTGCTCAACCAAGTAATCAAGCAGAATCAAAAACTAATGAGCACGTTTGGCCAACAGATTAAGCAACAAGGAGAATTTATGAATCAATTTGGGAAGAACTTACAAAGCCATGGGGCTTAGATGAGGACTATAGAGACATCTTTGGCGCAGATGGCAGCTGAGATAGCAAATCTGAAAAAGCCAACGCAGTAAGGTTTTTCGGGAAATACAAACATTCCAGGAGGAAACCAACAAGCTAAGGCAATCTTGCTACGAAGTGGTAAGAAGATTTTCAACCCCAGGGCCGATGAACCGAGCACACCCCAGCCAGAAACCACAGGTGAGGCCACAGAGGAGGTTCTGATTCCAATCACAGAGTCGGTAAGGATGTGGTGGAGGATGTCACATCAGAACCCGTTGCTCAGGAGGAGACGCAGAAGAGGACACCATATGTGCTGCTACGTCAAAGGGCACAGACTGTCCCGATCCCATATCCAAATAGCATGAAAGCCAAGAAAGTGGACGCTCAGTTCAAGAAGTTCCTAGATAGCTTTAGGAAGCTTTCTATCAACATTCCACTATTAGAAGCGATAGAGAAGATACCCTCTTATGGAAAGTTTCTGAAAGACATAATCACAAAGAAGAGGAAGATTCCTGATATCGAGGTCGTGGTTCTTAAGGAGCAGGTGAGTGCTTTCATCTTGGGTACTTTTCCACCTAAAAGGCAGGATCCGGGTTGTTTCAATATTTCATGTTACATCAGTAAAGTGAAATTCGGAAAAGCACTGTGTGATTCAGGGGCAAGTATAAATTTGATGCCTCTCTCTACGTTCAAGAAGTTGGGACTAAAAGAATCAAGACATAGCAATATGATGATTCAATTGGCAAACAATTCGTTGGTGAAGCCGTACGATATTTGTGAGGATGTTTTGGTTAAAGTTGACCGGTTTGTATTTCTAGCAGACTTTGTGGTAATGGAAATGTAGGATGAACAAGGAAATGAGCTACTCCTTGGAAGACCCTTCCAAGCTACTGCAGATATGATACTCGAGATGGGAATAGGTTGTTTGACATTGGGTATCGCTGATGACCGGTTTGAAATGGTTATGCCCTCAAGCACAACACCATAAAAAACAAAGGAGCAGTGCCGCATGGTGAAACACTTTGATCAGAAGATTTCTCTTTGTCTAGGGAATCCGTTTCTAGATATGGCTCATGTAATGACCAAGGTAGAGAAGGGGACACTGGATGTAGACATTATGGAACAGATCAAAGTCGTTTCTCTTTGCAAGGTTGTGGGTTTTCCGAATTATGAAGAGGAGGAAATCCCTCCTTCTACTGAAGACGAGGCCATAGCAAGTTCTATCCTCGATGCATATCCAGAACTGCCTCTTGAAGATTGCCTTGTCAATATAACACATGACTGGATGAGAAGTAAGTCACTACAAAAATGTGCCAAGATGCTTCAAGTGCTGCCGTGTTTTTATGCTAGGTACTATGAAGATCTTGGGGAACTCCCACCACCGCTTCAGTCATCCTTGATCAGTCCACCAGAATTAGAATTGAAGCCACTTCCGCCTCATTTGAAATATGCATTTCTAGCCGAGGGTGAAAAGCTACCAGTGATTATCTCGGTATATCTGAGTGCCGAGGAAGAGGATCAATTGATGATCGTGCTGAAGAACCACCGTGGTGCATTCGGGTGGTCAGTAGCAGATATCAAGGGGATCTCCCCTACACTTTGCCAACACAAGATCCGGCTCGAGGAGGGAGCCGAACCGGTAATACAACCACAATGCAGACTCAATCCAAGCATGACGGAGGTCGTCAAAAAGGAGGTAATCAAGCTCCTTTCTAGAGACATCATTTACACGATCTCCGATTCGACGTGGGTAAGCCCCACACAGGTAGTCCCTAAAAGGGGGGAATAACTGTTACTCACAATTTGTTAAATGAGCCGATCACGACCCGTTTGGTAACCGGGTGGCATGTGTGTATCGATTACCATAGATTGAATTCTTCTACGCTAAAAGATTATTTCCCTCTTCCGTTCATTGATCAGATTTTAGAGCGATTAGCAGGTTGATCTCACTTTTGTTTTATAGATGGTTATTCGGGCTATAATCAGATTTCCATTTATCCTAAGGACCAAGAGAGGTCCACCTTCACTTGTCCTTATGGAACATTTGCATACCGCCGTATGCCCTTTGGTTTGTGTAAAGCACCAGCAACCTTTCAACATTGCATGCTTGCCATTTTCTCTGATATGGTCGAGCGTTGTTTGGAGGTCTTCATGGACGATTTTTCTGTCTATGGTGCGTTGTTCGATGAATGTTTATATAATTTGGATCAAGTTTTACAACGATGTGAGGATACACATTTAGTACTCAACTGGGAAAAATGCCATATGATGGTTAGTGAAGGGATTGTGCTTGGACATAAAGTGTCTAGCAAGGGGTTGGAGGTAGATCCGATAAAGATTGAGGTGATTTCCAAATTACCCCCATCGAATATGGTAAAAGAGGTAAGGAGTTTTCTCGGTCACGCAGGATTTTATCGCCACTTTATCAAAGATTTCTCAAAAATCGCTAAACCATTATCTGAACTGCTGGAGAAAGATGCGGTGTTTGATTTTAATGAAAAGTGTTTTCATGCTTTTAATGTGCTCAAAGTGAAATTAATTTCTGCACCGGCTGTGCAAACATCAGATTAGACAAAGCCGTTTGAATGAATGTGTGACGCTTCGGATTTTGCAGTAGGGGCAGTTCTAGGACAACGTGTTAACAACAAACCCACTGTGATTTTCTATGCATCCAAAACCTTAAATGAAGCACAACTTAATTACACTACAACTGAAAAAGAGCTTCTCGCCATCATTTTTACATTTGAAAATTTTCGGCAATATCTTGTAGGGTCAGAAGTTGTGGTATGGACGGATTACGCCGCCATAAAATATTTGATGGAAAAGAAAGATGCCAAACCTAGATTGATTAGGTGGATCTTACTGTTACAAGACTTTGATATCGAAATTAAAGATAAGGCGGGAATAGCGAATGTGGTTGCAGACCATTTGTCTAGGTTGGAACGGGTATAAGAGAAGGACATTCATATACCGATTACCGAGACATTCCCTGATGAACAACTTCTTTCTGTAAAATCTAAAGATCCATGGTTTTCTTATATTGTTAATTATCTTGCCTACAAAATTATCCCGGATGATTGGACATATCAAGAGAAAAAGAAAATTTTCCATTCTTTGAGATATTATGTGACGTCCCCAGATTTTCTAAAACTTAATATGATGTGTGACGTCCAAATTGAAACCCTCACCTCAGCGAGAATCCCAATTTAAACATCCCACACGAGGCTAAGAAGAAGAAATTCAAGGGAGTCAGAAGGAAATAATCAGTAGCACATGTACATGAACAATAAAACCATACACACATGTTCACCATTCAACATATAATTACAACATGAATTGTTACAACATTTGATATTACACATTGAAAGGTAAACTTATACATATACATGTACTACCATAAAACTATAGGATCTTAAGACAATAGGCCCACCTGTACATCAGCTCGACACACAACTCTCAACTATCCTGGATCTTCAAGAGCATAACCACAACCTAAACAAAAGAGTACATGCAGTACACGTCAGCACAATATTCAAGAATATTGTACTGAGTACGCCTATGTGTCTTTTAAATACCTCTCATAATATCTTGGCAATAATATAAAACTAACATACTTGGCAGTAACAAAAGAATATAAGAAAAGCGTATACTTGCACAAAGATGTTCATTAGCAAAAGAGAACACATATTTTTAATCACATTACCATCATATATCTCATACATCTGCCCCCAAGGGCTTTGATGTTTTTATGCCTTATGATCTACTACCAAAGGGTTTGAGATCATTTAACGTGTGATCTACTACCAAAGAGTTTGATATCTAACACATGTGATCTACTACCAGAGAGTTTGAGATCACTTCAATGCACTGTACTACCAAGGAGTTTAGTGCTATCAGATGATGGATCTGATATCTTATGTTTCATGTATTCATAGCCATAAGTATGGAAAATCAAACAAGATATCATACAAGAACAATCATTTCATCCAATACCATATGCCAAGTATTTTACTACACATATAACATAAGCATATTGTATAATAAGCCATGTAAGAGGTAATGGTGTACCTTCCAAAGAGATAGATCATACTAAACACATATCACTGATGTTAACTATAAGCTTGGTCAAACCTGATCAAAACAAGACCATATGCTATCATCAGGTTCTCATCTTATTATATCTCATCTTAACCCTAATTATATCCATTTTAGGGTTTACTTAACTTAGTAGGATATTCCCACTTGTACTTGTATTCTTATCTTATGATTATCTCACTGGTGTCATTTTACAGATTACATCTCATTATCAAAGTTCATCATCTGAACATATTAACATTATGACACACATTAACCCTAGGTTATATGCATTACTCAAATTAGGGTTTATATCACATTAAGAGAAAACATCATCGTATAACATGGATTATGGGTATCATCCTGATCTCATATTTAAATTTGAGGTTCCAAATACTGATATGAGCTTACTCTATGATTTCCAAGATTTTATGAGTATATTTGTAATTATTACACATTAATTAGGGTTATTAACCTTAATTAGCCATATAAAGCAAATTACATGATTTTGTGTCTAAGAATTGTCATATCTTACATCATAAGCATTATAAACATAATTATGAAGTTACTGACATTTCTCCATAATTTTGGATCAACGTTTGATATTTATTATCCATCAATTAAGCAGTTCACAACTAACAAGATATTATTGATATTCGTGCATTAAAAGCCAGAAATTTTGCTTTAATTGTGTTCTACTCATTTTTCTAAGAAGTTTGGTATATTATACTTATTTTTCTGATGCTCGAGCTATTTTCTATGAATTTTACAAGATCTGAACATTTTGGGAATTATTACCTTTTTATGCCAATCAGGCATCACCACGTGTCCTTGAGGCTTGCGCAGATCCTATCTGCTGCTGGTACCTGATCCGGATCCTGGGGTTGGATCCATGGAGCTGCAGGTCTGCTAACCCGGGTTGCTTGGCTCCGTCTTCACCATTCTCGCGAGCCTCACGGTCCCCTGTTTCCTCTGTGAAATAGGGCACCGCCGCAAAGGGAGAGCTCCGGCGATCAAGGGCTCGGGATCGAGTACTCCTACTTGGCTATTCATGATTCCATCATGATCAGAGTCCATGAATCTCCCTCGGCGGCTACTCAGAAGCTCCGTACGGCTGATGGGCCTCCATCTGGGCAGGAGCGCTGCCGCCAGCTTTGGTTGCGGCGGAGCAAAGGGGCAATTCTCCTCTGCTCGTCCTCGCGTCGATCTGAGAACTCCATTATCTTCGAAGGTGTATTACGAACTCATCCAAGACCTCGATCCGCGGCGGTCTGCACTCCATAGGTGCCATCGACTTCATCTTCTTCCTTGGTGTGGGTGAGCTCGGTGTCTGGTACCACTACCATCTTGGGTCCTCTTTCCATGAGGAATCTTCTCCTTAGGCCTCCGTCCTTGTTCTATCTATCAAAGCCCCATCACAGAGCCTCTTTCCTACTCTATTTCCTTCTCGTGTGCTCCCCCATCTAGTCTATACAACATAATGGAAAAGCGGGACGAAGTTCTTTTCTTTTCTCTCTGGCCTCTTACCTTTTAGCCTCAAATGCTAGGGTTGCATCCTCATCTTTAACCATGCATTAGGGTTCTCACATCATATTACCATGTTCTAAAGGTGTTAAACCCAAGTTATCCCATTATCAAGGTGTCATCAACATTTTATTGAGCTAATTATTAGAACATGTTCAACATTATTATATGCCTTTTAGGTGGGAGTTAACTAAAGTTAACCCACTTTTTCCATGTAGATCGTATCAAGATGTCATAATCATCATGTTGTGCTAACCGTCAAACTATATCTTTCATCTTCATTAATCACTAAGATTAACACCTCTTATGACATGTTTCATTCATATGATCTTATTTCATTTCTCATAATAAATTGCAACATTTATTAGTGATTTCATCACAAGATTAACCAAGGATATCACATTATCATCTTTATTCATGTATATGGTTAACCATTTATGCATTAATATCTATTAACCCATCTTTAAGTTTTCCATCATGTCATATCCACTATCATATCTCATGTTTGGATCACATCTCTACATGTATTATATCATGGTTTTTCTAAACAAACTTATATTATATCAAAACTTTACTTAGGCCAAAAGAGGTTCCCCTAATCCATACCACGAGGGTAGTGTCGTGCTCAGTCTCTCTGAGCTAACTCAACTCTATGAGTATCTCGTATACAAACTTTATCTTCCCTCTTTCATCTAGCGTACCAGGTCTACCTCATTGACACTAGTTGATTACTTTACGAGCTCTATCCATATAAGCACAAACCAAAACATGCTATGATATTCTCTTCATAGGTCTTCTACCCCTGAAACATGCTTACACAAAACTCTCTTATATACTCCACTAGATTCCTATGTGGGAAACCACCAACCCAAGCATGAGGCTTCTCAGAAACTAACATAGCTACCTCCTCTAGGGTCTTGGGCTCTCTCCCTCACCCAAATGGTACACAGTCATATTCATGTTCACATATGCACATATAGCCAGCCTCTCTCTGACTCTAGGGTTTGGTCTTCCCAAGGACATCTAGAGTTCAACAAGACTATAGGAATCATAGATAAATCAACTCATCTCAATCACTCAGGAGTAGTCTAGTTTAGGACATATCAGATCACATATCTCATAATTCTCATATCTTGGAGTTTAGGTTCTCTAACCATCTCCCTGTGGGTTTCACTCTCTCTTGAGCTAACCCCAAAACTGGTCCTAACACTAGAGGTCCTCCTTTGTAAAAGATCTTGAGGCTCATGCTGACTCACAAACATGTCTTTGCATCATCAACACTTATCTCAAATCCTCAAAATTGAACTTAAGTCCTCGAAGACAAACATATATCATCATAACCATCTTATGTCATCTATATAAGACTTACATCAAACCTTATTTCATCTATTCCATCTATCATATATTCCAACAAGGCTCTAGACATCTAATCTAGAACTACAATCGCTTCTAGACTGATGTCATTCACTTTCACTTAGGTTGCTTGACCACCTCCTACTCGTACATGTGTGGGGACACATTTTTTTTAATACATATATAATAAAATATTATATAGTTTTTCTCCGAAAAAACAAGCGCCAGAGAAAACTATCGAGGTTCGATTCGTTTGGAATCAAAAACCAAATCCTGAAAACGAGTGTCCCACACATAGTAGAGAGTCCAGTGTCACGAAAACTAGTGAAAAGGGTGAGAACAAGGTGTAGACTAGTGTAGCTACTCTAGACAATGCGTGCAATATGTCTAGGGTCTCTCTTCCCTTGATGCACGCCATTTCCAAGTAGTGCAACGTCCCATACCACTGCACCACAAGGAAAGAATGACATCTAAGGACTTGCTACTCAACAAGCACCAGTCTAGACCTAGTTCTCAGACATCTAGGTGCTAACCTAGAGTCTAGGTCAGATCTAGTCGCTAAAAGATAACTAATCTAACCCTAAAAGATTATTAAGTTCAAGGTTCTTTACTTTTGAGTTGCATAATGAGCAAATGTCAGACTTTGCTATTGTTCATGCTCTAATACCACCTGTGACGTCCCTAGATTTTCTAAAACTTAATCTGATGTGTGACGTCCAAATTGAAACCCTCGCCTCAGTGAGAATCCCAATTTAAACATCCCACACGAGGCTAAGAAGAAGAAATTCAAGGGAGTCAGAAGGAAACAATCAGTAGCACATGTACATGAACAATAAAACCATACACACATGTTCACCATTCAACATATAATTACAACATGAATTGTTACAACATTTAATATTACACATTGAAAGGTAAACTTATACATATACATGTACTACCATAAAACTACATGATCTTAAGACAAGAGGTCCACCTGTACACCAGCTCGACACACAACTCTCAACTATCCTGGGTCTTCAAGAGCATAACCACAACCTAAACAAAAGAGTACATGCGGTACACATCAGCACAATATTCAAGAATATTGTACTGAGTACGCCTACGTGTCTTTTAAATACACCTTGTAATATCTTGGCAATAAGATAAAACTAACATACTTGGCAGTAACAAAAGAATATAAGAAAAGCGTATACTTGCACACAGATGTTCATTAGCAAAAGAGAACACATATTTTTAATCACATTTCCATCATATATCTCATACATCTACCCCCAAGGGCTTTAATGTTTTTAGGCCTTATGATCTACTACCAAAGAGTTTGAGATCATTTAACGTGTGATCTACTACCAAAGAGTTTGAGATCTAACACATGTGATCTACTACCAAAGAGTTTGAGATCACTTCAATGCATTGTACTACCAAGGAGTTTAGTGCTATCATATGATGGATCTGATATCTTATGTTTCATGTGTTCCTAGCCATAAGTATGGAAAATCAAACAAGATATCATACAAGAACAATCATTTCATCCAATACCATATGCCAAGTATTTTACTACACATATAACACAAGCATATTGTATAATAATCCAAGTAAGAGGTACTGGTGTACCTTCCAAAGAGATAGATCATACTAAACACATATCACTGATGTCAACTATAAGCTTGGTCAAACCTGATCAAAACAAGACCATATACTATCATCAGGTTCTCATCTTATCATATCTCATCTTAACCCTAATTATATCCATTTTAGGGTTTACTTAACTTAGTAGGATATTCCCACTTGTACTTGTATTCTTATCTTATGATTATCTCACTGGTGTCATTTTCCAGATTACATCTCATTATCAAAGTTCATCATCTGAACATATTAACATTATGTCACACATTAACCCTAGGTTACATGCATTACTCAAATTAGGGTTTATATCACATTAAGAGCAAACATCATCGTATAACATGGATTTTGTGTATAATCCTGATCTCATATTTAAATCTGAGGTTCCAGATACTAATATGAGCTTACTCTGTGATTTCCAAGATTTTATGAGTATATTTGTAATTATTACACATTAATTAGGGTTATTAACCCTAATTAGCCATATAAAGAAAATTACATGATTTTGGGTATAAGAATTGTCATATCTGACATCATAAGCATTATAAACATAATTATGAAATTACTGACATTTTCCCATAATTTTAGACCAACGTTTGATATTTATTATCCATCAATTAAGCATTTCACAACTAATAAGATATTATTGATATTCGTGCATCAAAAGCCTGATATTTTGCTTTAATTGTGTTCTACTCATTTTTCTAAAAAGTTTGGTATATTATACTTATTTTTCTGATGCTCGAGCTATTTTCTATGAATTTTACAAGATATGAACATTTTGGGAATTATTACCTTTTTATGCCAATCAGGCATCACCACGTGTCCTTGAGGCTTGTGTAGATCCTATCTGATACTGGGACCTGATCCGGATCCTGGGGTTGGATCCATGGAGCTGTAGGTCCGCTAACCTGGGTCATTTGGCTATGTCTTCCCCGTTCTCGTGAGCCTCACTGTCCCCTGTTTCCTCTGTGAAATAGGGCGCCGCCGCAAAGGGAGAGCTCCGGCGATCAAGGGCTTGGGATCGAGTACTCCTACTTGGCTTTTCATGATTCCATCATGATCAGAGTCCATGAACCTCCCTCGGTGGCTACTCAGAAGTTCCCTACGGCTGATGGGCCTCCATCTGGGCAGGAGTGCCGCCGCCAGCTTTGGTTGCGGTGGAGCAAAGGGGAAATTCGCCTCTGCTCCTCCTCGCATCAATTTGAGAGCTCCATTATCTTCAAAGGTGTACGACAAACTCATCTAAGACCTCGATCCGCGGCGATATGCACTCCATAGGCGCCGCCGACTTCATCTTCTTCCTTGGTGTGGGTGAGCTCGGTGCCTGGTACAGCTACCATATTGGGTCCTCTTTCCACGAGGAATCTTCTCCTTAGGCCTCCGTCCTTGTTCTATCCATCAAAGCCCCATCACAGAGCCTCTGAGACGTCCCCGGATTTTCTAAAACTTAATCTGATGTGTGACGTCCAAATTGAAACCCTCACCTTAGTGGGAATCCCAATTTAAACATCCCACACGAGGCTAAGAAGAAGAAATTCAAGGGACTCAGAAGGAAACAATCAGTAGCCCATGTACATGAACAATAAAACCATACACGCATGTTCACCATTCAACATATAATTACAACATGAATTGTTACAACATTTGATATTACACATTGAAAGGTAAACTTATACATATGCATGTACTACCATAAAACTATAGGATCTTAAGACAACAGGTCCACCTGTACATCAGCTCGACACACAACTCTCAACTATCCTGGATCTTCAAGAGCATAACCACAACCAAAACAAAAGAGTACATGTGGTACACCTCAACACAATATTCAAGAATATTGTACTGAGTATGCCTATGTGTCTTTTAAATACCTCTCATAATATCTTGGCAATAAGATAAACCAACATACTTGGCAGTAACAAAAGAATATAAGAAAAGCGTATACTTGCACAAAGATGTTCATTAGCAAAAGAGAACACATATTTTTAATCACATTTCCATCATATATATCATACATCTGCCCCAAAGGGCTTTGATGTTTTTAGGCCTTATGATCTACTACCAAAGAGTTTGAGATCATTTAACATGTGATCTACTACCAAAGAGTTTGAGATCTAACACATGTGATCTACTACCAAAGAGTTTGAGATCACTTCAATGCACTTTACTACCAAGGAGTTTAGTTCTGTCATATGATAGATCTGATATCTTATGTTTCATGTGTTCATAGCCATAAGTATGGAAAATCAAACAAGATATCATACAAGAACAATAATTTCATCCAATACCATATGCCAAGTATTTTACTACACATATAACATAAGCATATTGTATAATAAGCCAAGTAACAGGTAATGGCGTACCTTCCAAAGAGATAGATCATACTAAACACATATCACTGATGTCAACTATAATCTTGGTCAAACCTGATCAAAACAAGACCATATACTATCATCAGGTTCTCATCTCATTATACCTCATCTTAACCCTAATTATATCCATTTTAGGGTTTACTTAACTTAGTAGGATATTCCCACTTGTACTTGTATTCTTATCTTATGATTATCTCACCGGTTTCATATTCTAGATTGCATCTCATTATCAAAGTTCATCATATGAACATATTAACATTATGTCACATATTAACCCTAGGTTACATGCATTACTCAAATTAGGGTTTATATCACATTAAGAGCAAACATCATCGTTTAACATGGATTCTGGGTATCATCCTGATCTCATATTTAAATCTGAGGTTCCAGATAGTGATATGAGCTTACTCTGTGATTTCCAAGATTTTATGAGTATATTTGTAATTATTACACATAAATTAGGGTTATTAACCCTAATTAGCCATATAAAGAAAATTACATGATTTTGTTTACAAGAATTGTCATATCTGACATCATAAGCATTATAAACATAATTATGAAGTTACTGACATTTTTTCATAATTTTAGACCAATGTTTGATATTTATTATCCATCAATTAAGCATTTCACAACTAACAAGATATTATTGATATTCGTGCATCTAAAGCCCGATATTTTGCTTTAATTGTGTTCTACTCATTTTTCTAAGAAGTTTGGTATATTATACTTATTTTTCTGATGCTCGAGCTATTTTCTATAAATTTTACAAGATCTGAACATTTTGGGAATTATTACCTTTTTATGCCAATCAGACATCCCCACGTGACCTTGAGGCTTGCGCAGATCCTATCTGCTACTGGGACCCGATCCGGATCCTAGGGTTGGATCCATGGAGTTGTAGGTCTACTAACCTGGGTCGCCTGGCTCCGTCTTCCCCGTTCTCACGAGCCTCAACCCCTGTTTCCTCTGTGAAATAGGGCGCCGCCACAAAGGGAGAGCTCCGGTGATCAAGGGCTCGGGATCGAGTACTCCTACTTGGCTCTTCATGATTCCATCACGATCAGAGTCCATGAGCCTCCCTCGGTGGCTACTCAGAAGCTCCCTACTGCTGATGGGCCTCCATCTGGGCATGAGCGCCACCACCAGCTTTGGTTGCGGCGGAGCAAAGGGGAAATTCGCCTCTGCTCCTCCTCGCGTCGATCTGAGAGCTCCATTATCTTCAAAAGTGTAATACGAACTCATTCAAGACCTCGATCCATGGCGGTCTGCACTCCATAGGCGCCGCCGACTTCATCTTCTTCCTTGGTGTGGGTGAGCTCGGTGCCTGGTACAGCTACCATCTTGGGTCCTCTTTCCATGAGGAATCTTCTCCTTAGGCCTCCGTCCTTGTTCTATCCATCAAAGCCCCATCACAAAGCCTCTTTCCTACTCTATTTCCTTCTCGCGTGCTCCCCCATCCAGTCTATACAACATAATGGAGAAGCGGGATGAAGTTCTTTTCTTTTCTCTCTGGCCTCTTACCTTTTAGCCTCAAATGAGGGGTTCTGGTACTTGTCAAAACGAGCTGAGATCAACCGTTCTATTATCATACCTCCTCACTCCACGATGAGGGTGTTGGGCATCGTGGGAGAGCCCTTCCCCAAGGTTGATCGTAACTGCTGCTAGATAGAAGACAAAATCACAGTCGTTGGTTCCTCATCGACGAGTGAGATGGAGCATCCACTTTGGTGAATCTGTGGCTAAACTCTTCTAACAGGGAGTGTGACACAACATTGATCAGAGCCTATGTCTTTAATTTGAAATATTGATCCTAAATATGTCAAAAACTATTCATTTAGTCTATTTCAATCCTAAATAACTCCATCTAGAAAACTTTGATTGCCACCAAACCTTAACCATACCTTTACTATCATCCAAGATATATCCCATAAAAGTCTAGTGCAAACACTCACTTATTTGACCATTCAATTAAATTCCTCAAAAAGGCATAAAGTTAAGGATCTTCATCATGATATTAACATCAATAAACAACCTACTTGATCATGAGCTTGGAACCCTCAAGATAACCCAACTTTCATGAATTCTCACATTTCATTGGACATTTAGGATTCCAAAAGTCCACTCCATCACATCCTACACACCTTAAAAGATATTTCGTCCTCAAAATTAATCTTGAAAACCCACTTTGTCACATATTATTTATGGGATGACCCAATTTAGTTGAAGCAATGCATGGATGGCGTTTTGCGCAGGTGCTTTCCGGAGGTTGAATATGATAGTGTACTTCATCATTGTCATACTCTACCAACGGGGGGGGGGGGCATCATGCGAGTTCCAGAACAGTGGCCAAGGTGCTTGAGAGCGACCTTTATTGGCCTATACTGTTCCAAGACGCATATGATTATGTGCAACGTTGTGATTCCTGTCAAAGGGCAGGTAATATTTTGAAGCAACAGGAGATGCCCCTTGTAACGACCCCGTCCCCCGGTAACCCCTAATTAAGGGAGACCCGAAGGTCAGAGCCGTTTTCAATTAACAGGATCAAAGGTTCAACATATAATCAACAATAATTATGAAATTCTACTAACTAAACTGGAATTGGGTACAAAAAATTTAAAACTTTACTTACATTTTTAAAAGTTGGAAATCTAACTATCCACATCTTGAATTACTCTATCTAATCCTCCTTGCACTTTATTTCTTAATTTCACGATGTGTCACTTTACTATTTGTGTTTTCAGGATTTTTACCTAAAACGCCGACAAACAAAACATCGGTCAGCAATTGCTGATATGTGGAGGCAACCAAAATTTCACAATTAAGTCTAACAATTTAAATTTTGCAATCAAGATAATTAGCAAGTCAATTTACATTTTCCATGTGACAATCCCCACCGCATTTGCCCTAACCCTGGAATTGACTTAAGGCCACCTTCTCAATCCCGAGCTAGGTGCCTGGGATTCACCTCTCATGGTGCTCCATAGTCATGCCTCATCGACCACCTTCTCATTCCCAAGCTTGGTGTTTAGGGTCACCTATCATGGTGCCCATTGGTCTACCCTCCTGGGCCTGACCTTTATGGCTTCTTCCATCAGGGTGGCATGTAAGTGAGGGAATACACATTTAAATTAAAATGTGATAGTCATAGTCATTTTATAATTGCAATATGAACATCCAAACATTTTAGTTGCATTCAATGCGATTAAACATCTGGGAATCTGTCGGGAAACTAAAGCGGGTATTCATAAATAACCACATACCTGTTAAGAAGACTTGAATGGAGAAATAACCAATCAATCAGGAATCAAGCAATCACACCCACACAATTATTCCTGAAAAATGCATCCAATATCTCTATCATTAATTATGTTATCATGATCTATCACTCCTAGCTGTCTTCTAGGGTTATTACTCATTTTTAGGGTTTTACCCATAATTAGGGTTTCACTTCCTTGTTATTACCTTTACCTTACTTTTATCAAATATCCATCAAACCCTAATTATTTTCCATTAAGGTCCTTAAGATCAGGCTTGGACCACGAAAACCCTAATTTTCATATTACTATATCTTTTCTTTTCTTTTTCTCTAATTTAGGGTTTCTAAGCATCTTAACCTTTATATTAAGTTTAAAACCCTAAACTTTGCAATTCTACTATCCAAAATAGGTTAAAAACCATCTTAATCATTAATCAAGTTAAACATGCTCGAATTAACCTAACTGCAAGATTAAAACCATCTTTAGTTAACAATTAGGGTTTTCTAATTACAAATTAACACTTTTCCCATAAAATTATATACTTTTGCAAAGATATACATATTTAGATGTCCAAACCATTTTTTGCATGTTCCTCATATTTTTCTGATCATTTTTCATGCATTAACTTTCCCCATCTGAGGTTCCTAGCTCAAGATACGATTTTTAACAGGAAAACTCTTTTTATTAATTTACTTGCTATTTTACTGGAAAAAGCAGGACCGCCCGATCCATGGACCGCAGATCCACTGAGGATTTGACGGTCGTGGATGCGCATGCCTTTTATGTGTGATCAACAGAAGAGAATACGATTCTAACCTCGGTGCCACTGAAGGAGGCGAGGGGCAAAATGGTCAATCTATGATTCTCTCCTTCTTCTACCTCTCGACTTCGTTGTTGTATCAACGACGGTCAACCGCGAGGTTGACTCTAGGCTCCTCTCTTCCTCTGCTCATGCCGGTTGTCCAGGGAGCTCCGCCTCTGCTTTATGAACTCGATGATGCCTCCAATTTCTTGTTGAGGACACGCTAAAGTCGTCCCCTACTCGCCGAACTCCGGTGATGGTCTCCGAGTTGCTGAGGATGCAGGTCGAGACGAGCAGGCAATTGGACGTACCAAATCACTCTTAGCCTCCATCCGCAGAGCTTGGGCTAGTGATTAGGGATGCTGGTTCCCTCCATAACCCTCCCCTATATATAGGGTCCGAGCAAGGTCATGCCCAGTTGGGCGTTTCCTGGATTGGCAACCAAACCCAGTCGAACCAGGGATGAATCCCTTCGGTTTGCTTTCTCGAATACAGTGGAAATATTAGCTGGCTCCCATCTGCCTTGGATCTCGAGAGAATAGGAGAGGAAAGTTCCTCTGCAACCTGGTAGAGTCCAAGTCCGCTTGGGACTTAGGCGATGACCATCAGCCGTTGGATTAAAATCTAACATACCTCACTGCTCCCAATCAGAACAAAGGAAACATCTATTTCTTTTAATTCAGAAATAATTTCCAAATTTATGATAACTTGCAAAAACGATTTCTCCCAAACCATAACTCCTTTATAGCTCAAATTTTAAGGGAAAGTTTCTTTTAATATTTCCTAGCTTTTTACGAAATTTGGGAAAGAACTTGCAATGGATGAGAAGGTTTCCTTCTCTCCCAAGTTACTCATCAAATTATTTAAAATTAATTTTTATTCCTCTTTCTTTTGTAATTATCTTGTTATTTTGGGTCCGTTGGACCTCAAGAAAACCCAAAGGCACGGATTCCCACATTGGGGAATATTGGTTTGCCTTTATTTTCTTTTAATTGTCAATTACTCACATTTCCCTTTTATTAATCAATTTCTTTTCCTTACGAATTCTCTTTTCTTTTCAATTGGGCTCAATGGCCAACAAAGCCCACCATCTATCAAGCAAGGCCATTTCACAGAAAATCCTTCATAAAACAAAGAAAGGGATTTCATTTACTCATTAAAAGAGAAATACACTTTATATTACATATTCAAGAAATTGAGGTTATAACATCCTCCCCTCCTTATAAGAATTTTGCCCTCAAAATTCAAACAATCAAACAAACAATTTAGGGTATGCTTTCTCCATGTCGGCCTTCAACTCCCATGTGGCCTCATCCTCTCCATGATGCTTCCAAAGAACCTTTACCATCTCTATATTCTTGCATCTGAGCTCTTTCACCTTGGTATCTAGAATTCGCAAAGGTGACTCAAGATAAGTCAGCTTCCCTTGAAGCTCAATAGGTTCAATGCTCAGCACATGGCTTGGATCTTGCACATATCGCTTCAGGTTGGACACGTGAAACGCATCATGCATCATGCTATACTGAGGGGGTAACACCAAACGGTATGCAGCTTCACTAATTTGTTCTAATACCTCAAACGGACCCACATATTGGGGACTCATCTTCCCTCTATTCTTAGCTATAGCTCAGAGCAGTTGGATTTTCAAAAACACATGATCTCCTACAGTGAAATGCATATCAGTCCGCTTTGCATCAGCATACGACTTCTGTCGATCCTGGGCTATCTTCAGCCTTTGCTTGATCAAAGCCACTTTATCAACATACACTTGGAGCTCATATGACCTCAAAAGGGTCCTCTCACCCACGTCATCCCAGTGAAGTGGGGACCGACACAATCTTCCGTACAAAGCTTCATACGGAGGCATCTCGATACTGGATTGGTAGTTGTTGTTGTAGGCGAACTCTACTAAAGGTAGGTATTGCTCCCATGAGCCACCCCAATCGAGTACACAAGCTCTCAACAGATCTTCTAGCGTCTGGATTGTCCTTTCTGACTGACCATCCGTTTGGGGGTGATAAGCGGTACTAAACTTTAACCTGGTACCAAGTTCCTCTTGTACTTCCTTCCACAATTTGGAAGTAAACTTTGGGTCTCTATCTGAAATGATCGATCCTGGTACACCATGCATCCGCACTATCTCTCTGATGTACAAATCAGCTAGGTCTGTCACCTTAGCAGTGGTCTTCAAGGCAAGGAAGTGTGCTGACTTGGTAAGACGTACAATCTACCATGACCCATATCGCATCATGACCCTTCTTGGTCCAGGGTAGACCCACCACAAAATCCATGGTGATCTGCTCCCATTTCCACTCTGGAATTTCTATTGACTGTAAAAGTCTGCCGGGTCGTTGGTGTTCAGCCTTCACCATCTGGCACGTAAGACAACTGGCCACCCATAACGCAATGTCTTTCTTCATTCCTGGCCACCAAAAAAACTGTTGCAGGTCTTTGAACATCTTGGTAGTTCCTGGGTGTACTGTATATTTGGATCCATGGGCTTCTTGCAGAACACGCTCCTTTATTGGTGAATCCACAGGAACCCATATGTGATTCTCAAACCGGATTCCTCTGTCTACTCCCACGGATAGATGAGTCTGTGGCTTCATCATCAAACCTTTCATCTTATCTAGCTCTCCACTGGTCAACTGTGCAACTATGATCTCACTCAACAACTCAGATTGAATCTAGATATTAGCCAACCGAACTCAGTCCTCTACCAATTGTGGAGTCCATTCCACTAGCTCCTATAAACTCTTCCACTGACTGGATAGAACAGTTGCGCATTTAAGCTGCTTCCGACTCAAAGCATTAGCTACGAAATTTGCCTTACCAGGATGGTAGGCGATGGTGAAGTCGTAATTCTTCATGTACTCCATCCATCGTCATTTTCGTAGGTTTAGGTCTCTTTGTGTCAGTAGGTACTTCAAGCTCTTATGGTCAGTGAAGATCTCAAAGGTAGCACCGTACAAGTAGTGCTGCCATATCTTCAAGGCATGGATGATAGCAGCTAACTCTAGGTCATGTGTCGGGTAATTCACCTCATTCGGCTTGAGCTGTCGGGAAGCATATGCAACCATATGTTGATCCTGTTCCAACACACAGCCAAGTCCCATCTTGGAAGCATCGGTGAATATCATGAAACCCTCATTGCCAGAAGGCAATGTCAGCATAGGTGCGGTAGTTAACTTCTCCTTCAATTCCTGGAATTGAGTTTCACAAACTTCCGACCACACGAACTTCACATCCTTCCGGGTCAACATGGTTAATGGTAGAGAAGTCTTGGAGAAATCCTTGATGAAGCGACGGTAGTACCCGACCAACCCCAAGAAGCTACGAATCTCAGAGGGGTTCTTTGATGCCAGCCATTCTTGAACTACTGATACTTTGGCTGGATCTACGGTGATCGTTCCTCATGAGATGATGTGTCCAAGAAACATGACTCGATCCAACCAAAACTCACATTTCGAGAACTTTCCGAAAAACTTATGCTTTCTCAGGATATCAAGGACTCTACCCAGGTGGTCACGATGTTGGGCTAGGTCATCTGAGTACAGCAAAATGTCATCTATGAATACTATCATAAAAGAGTCAAGGAAAGGTTGGAACACACTGTTCATGAGGTTCATAAAGACACTAGGTGCATTGGATAATCCAAACGGCATGACCACAAACTCATAGTGGCCATAACAAGTTCTGAAAGCCGTTTTGGGTATATCCTCACTTCTCACTCTCACCTGGTGGTATCCTGATCTCAAATCGATCTTGGAAAAGACTCAAGCTGATTTGAGTTGGTCTAACATGTCATCTATTCTAGGCAAAGGATACTTATTCTTAATGGTTTCCTAATTGATCATCTTATAATCAATACACCTTCTAAGCGACCCATCCTTCTTTTTTACAAAGAGGACTGGTGCTGCCCATGGCGATGTACTGGGTCAGATGAACCCCTTATCCAACAACTCTTGCAACTGGGTTTTCAATTCAAGCAACTCAGTAGGGGCCATTCTATAGGGTGCCTTAGATATAGGGTTAGTCCCAGGAGCTAACTCAATCGAGAAGTCTACCTCCCTCTCAGGGGGAATCCATGGTAGATCATCTGGAAACACATCTGCGTACTCCCAAACCACCTCTATGTCTTATAATGATTGCCCTTTAACCTCAGGTATGATAACTATGGATAGGTAGACTCGACAACCCTTGGATAGCATCTGTTCAGCTTTCAAAGTGGATATGTAAAGACTGGTTGTCACATCTTTCCTTCCTCTAATGGTGAAGTGTGGATAGCCGGATTTTCTAATGAGAATCTTCTTCTCTCTATAGTCAATTTGGGCCCTATAGGTGGAAACCCAGTCCATACCGATGATTACATCAAAATCATTCATATCGAGAAGGATGAAGTCAGTTGGAAGCTCATGGTTTAGATACTTAACTGGAAACACAGGGGTTTTCAAAATAGAAGTATAAATACGACCACTCAAGGTTGTGACATCCAAAACATAACCCAAATCCTTGATATCCAAATCAAACATAGTCGCCAGATTTCTGGAAATAAAAGTATTAGTAGAACCAGAATCAAAGAGTGCTTTTACATTTTGTCCCATGACTTCCAGAAAGCCTACATAGTTATTCCATATCAGAAAGCTATTATATAGTCTACTTAACTAAAAGGAAAAACTCTATGGGTTATTCCCCTTGATCAACTTATTAGCATTCACTCGAGCTTCTTCATTGTCAATGGAAAACACTCTAGCTTGTCTCCTCTCTCCAGCTGGATGTGCTCCGGCTGGTGCTCCTACTGGGGGTGCTGCAGCTACTGGCTGTGCTGCCACAGGCTGTGACCCTAAAGTTCCTCTTGGGTCAGGATGAGGGTAGTTGGCGATGAAGTGTCCCTCTTGTTGACATCTGAAACACACCTTCTTCTCAAAGTGGCACTTCCCAGGATGTGCCCGTCCATAGGTGCGACACTGCTGGAGGCGACCATGGGGCTTGCCTTTGTGCCCATGCTTGTTCTTGTTGTGGTTGCGTCCTTGTCCCTTCTTGTATTCATTCCTCTGCCCTTAAGCTCCTTCAGTGAAACCCAAGTACCCTCTGGATTGGTTCTGTGCAGGCATCACTATCCTTTCCATGTCCAAGGCGGTGTTGGCGGCTTCAGCGAAGGTCTTTCTCTTACTAGCCATCACATGAGGCTTGATGGAAGGGTGTAGACGTTCCATGAAGTGGTCCACCCTCCTCTCTTCATCCATCATGTGTCCAAATCATTCCAGGAGGCGGAACCTACGACCAAAGTCTGCAACTGAAGAACTTACTTGAGTCATGCTGATGAACTCTCTTTCTTTCTCTTTCTTTGCTGAGATGGGGAGGAATCTGGCGGTGAAGATGGTCTTGAAGTCAGTCCATGCCATCATTTCCTCACCTAGGTCTCTTCCTGTGATATGGTTCTCCCACCATATCTTGGCTGCACCTTCCAAAAGGTGAGTAGCAAACAGAACCTTCTTATTCGGTTGTACCTCGAGCATACGGAACCCATTCTCGATTGCAAGCAGCCAAGCTTTGGCCTTGTCGACCACTTCAGACTTGTCTTCTTCCCAGAACTTCTCGACGTTCAGCTTGACAAAGTCCAGGATGGTGGTTCCAAGTCGAGGAGGAATTGGAAGTGGCTCACCATTCTCAGCCCTAGCTATGTCCCTAAGGGCCAGGGCACAGATAGCTTCAGTTAGTTTCTTTTGTTGCTCCATCCAAATTGCATCTATTGTGTGAACCACCATGGCTGGTTCTTGTCCACTGGGTTGATCTTCTTCCATCCGGGCTTCCTCTTCAAACCCATGGTATTCCTAATATTCCAGTCCTTCCCCTTGCTCTTGGTTGACGTCGGGCATAGGTTCAGGGTTGGGGGCCTCGTGCATAGCTTCCTCAGGCCTCTTTCTCTTCTTAGAGGTCTCTCCACCGTGGTTCTGCTTCCTCTTCTCGGAAGACCCATTCTCCTTATGGGGTGGTCCACCATCACTGGTGGAAAAAGGGATGGCCACGACTTTGGTACGAGCCATCTTCTCACAAACAGACTTTTAGTTTATCTTTAAACTAATTATACTTATGTCAATGACATCTTAATTATGTATCTTTTATTAATTTCGTGGAGGATCCTTTAGACCTTATCAACCTTACCCATACCTCAAGAGGGGGGAGGAAGAGAGGCAAAATCCTAATCCTTAAAATCCTTAAGAAAATTTTGAGTTGAGGAGAGATGAACAAGATGAGAGAGTCCTAAAGGTGTCTTATTTTGAGTCATATCGTAAGACATCGTCTAGGCAGTCACACAATCCAGGAGTCCTCATATTCTGACTAGCGGTGCGGAGGAAAATCTTGCCAGCCCCCAGAAGTGATCCTTTTCTAGACACCTCAGTCTTTCACACACTCCTCTAATAACTCCCTCGGTTCTATGGAATTTGTAAAATTTAATAATTATTAATGATTAGATGAAGAACCTACGCTCTGATACCAATTGTAACGACCCCGCCCCCGGTAACCCCCAATTAAGGGAGACCCGAAGGTCAGAGCCATTTTCAATTAGCAGGATCAAAGGTTCAACATATAATCAACAATAATTATGAAATTCTACTAACTAAACTGGAATTGGGTACAAAAAATTTAAAAATTTACTTACCTTTTTAAAAATTGGAAATCTAACTATCCACAGCTTGAATTTCTCTATCTAATCCTCCTTGCACTTTATTTCTTAATTTCACGATATGTCACTTTACTATTTGTGTTTTTAGGATTTTTACCTAAAACACTGACAAACAAAACATCGGTCAGCAATTGTTGGTATGTGGAGGCAACCAAAATTTCACAATTAAGTCTAACAATTTAAATTTTGCAATCAAGATAATTAATAAGTCAATTTACATTTTCCATGTGACAATCCCCACCGCTTTTGCCCTAACCCTGAAATTGACTTAAGGCCACCTTCTCAATCCCGAGCTTGGTGCCTGGGAGTCACCTCTCATGGTGCTCCATAGTCATGCCTCATCGACCACCTTCTCATTCCTGAGCTTGGTGTCTAGGGTCACCTCTCATGGTGTCCATTGGTCTACCCTCTTGGGCCTGACCTTTATGGCTTCTTCCATCAGGGTGGCATGTAGGTGCAGGAATACACATTTAAATTAAAATGTGATAGTCATAGTCACTTTATAATTGCAATATGCACATCCAAACAGTTTAGTTGCATTAAATGCGATTAAACATCCGGGAATCCGTCGGGAAACTAAAGTGGGTATTCATAATTAACCACATACCTGTTAAGCAGACTTGAATGCATAAATAACCAATCAATTAAGAATCAAGCAAGCACACCCACACAATTATTACTGAAAAAGGCATCCAATTTCTCTATCATTAATTACGTTATCATGATCTATCACTCCTAGTTGTCTTCTAGGGTTATTACTCCTTTTTAGAGTTTTACCCATAATTAGGGTTTCACTTCCTTATTATTACTTTTACCTTACTTTTATCAAATATCCATCAAACCCTAATTATTTTCCATTATGTTCCTTAAGATCAGGCTTGTACCACGAAAACCCTAATTTTCATATTACTATATCTTTTCTTTTCTTTTTCTCTAATATAGGGTTTCTAAGCATCTTAACCATTATATTAAGTTTAAACCCCTAAACTTTGCAATTCTATTATCCAAAATAGGTTAACAACCATCTTAATCATTAATCAAGTTAAACATGCTTGAATTAACCTAACTGCAAGATTAAAACCATATTTAGTTAACAATTAGGGTTTTCTAATTACAAATTAACAATTTTCCCATAAAATTATATACTTTTGAAAAGATGTACAGATTTATATGTCCAAAACATTTTTAACATATTCCTCATATTTTTCTGATCATTTTTCATGTACTAACTTCCCCCATCCGAGGTTCCTAGCTCAAGATACGATTTTTAACAAGAAAACTCTTTTTATTAATTTACTTGCTATTTTATTGGAAAAAGCAGGACCGCCCGATCCATGGACCGCGGATCCACTGAGGATCTGACAATGGTGGATGTGCGTGCCTTTTATGTGCGATCAACAGAAGAGAAGACGATTCTAACATCGGTGCTACTGAAGGTGGCCAGGGGCAGAACGATCAATCTGCGATTCTCTCCTTCTACCTCTCGACTTCGTTGCTGTAGCAACGACGGTCAACGACGAGGTTGACTCTAGGCTCCTCTCTTCCTCTACTTACGTCGGTTGTCTAGGGAGCTCCGCCTCCCCTTTGCGAACTCGATGACGCCTCCAATTGCTTTCCGAGGACATGTTAAAGTCATCCCCTACTCGCTGGACTCCGACGATGGTCTCCGAGTTGTTGAGGATGCAGGTCGAGACGAGCAGGCAATTGGACATACCAAAGCACTCTTAGCCTCCGTCCGCAGAGCTTGGGCTGGCGATTAGGGATGTTGGTTCCCTCCATAACTCTCCCCTATATATAGGGTCGAGGCAAGGTCCTGCCCAGTTAGGCGTTTCCTGGATTGGCAACCAAGCCCAGTCGAACCAGGGATGAATCCCTTTAGTTTGCTTTATCGAATACATTGGAAATATTAGCTGGCTCCCATCTTCCCTGGATCTTGAGAGAATAGGGGAGGAAAGTTCCTCTGCAACCTGGTAGAGTCCAAGTCCGCTTGGGACTTAGGCGATGACCATCGGCCGTTGGATTAAAATCCAACAGACCTCGCTGCTCACGATCAAAACAAAGGAAACATCTATTTCTTTTAATTCAAAAATAATTTCCAAATTTAAGATAACTTGCAAAAATGATTTCTCCCAAACCATAACTCCTTTATAGCTCAAATTTTAAGGGAACGTTTCTTTTAATATTTCCTAGCATTTTACGAAATGTGGGAAACAACTTGCAATGGATGAGAAGGTTTCCTTCTTTCCCAAGTTACTCATCAAATTATTCAAAATTAATTTACATTCCTCTTTCCTTTGTAATTATCTTGGAATTGTGGGCCCATTGGACCTCAAGAAAACCCAATGGCACAGATTCCCACATTGGGGAATATTGGTTTGCCTTTATTTTCTTTTAATTGTCAATTACTCACATTTCCCTTTTATTAATCAATTTCTTTTCATTATTAATTCTCTTTTCTTTTCGATTGGGCTCAATGGCCAAAAAAGCCCACCATCCATCAAGCAAGGCCATTTCACACGAAATCCTTCACAAAACAAAGAAAGGGATTTCATTTACTCATTAAAAGAGAAATACACTTTATATTACATATTCAAGAAATTGAGGTTATAACACCCCTCAACGTGTTTCAATAAGTTGAGGTGTTAGATATGTGGGGTATTGATTTTATGGGATCCTTTGTGTCCTCAAACTCTAATTTGTACATTTTATTGGCTGTTGATTATGTATCGAAGTGGTTAGAGGCAATACCCACTAGGACTAATGATGCTACTATCGTGTGCAGGTTCGTAAAAGACTATATTTTTTGCAGATTTGGTGTATCGAGGATGATTATCAGCGATGGAGGTACCCATTTCAGAAATCAAAAGTTCGCTACTTTGTTGAGAAGGTATGGGGTAAATCACAATATTGGTACCCCGTACCACCCGCAGACACAGGGGAAGGTTGAAGTCTCCAATAGAGAAATTAAGAAAATCCTGGAGCGCACAGTGGCTTTGACAAGAAAGAACTGGAGTACTTTGCTTCCGGACACCTTATGGGTGTATAGGATGGCGTATAAGACACCTATAGGCACTATGCCTTTTAGGTTGGCTTATGGGCGGGCTTGCCATTTTCCGGTCGAGTTGGGGCATAAGTCACATTGGGCGCTAAGGAAGATGAACTTGAATTATGATGAGGCAGGGAAGAAATGCTTGCTGGAGCTAAATGAGCTAGATGAGCTGAGGATGAATGCCTATGAAAGTTCAAGGATTTACAAGGAAAGAACAAAGCTGATTCACGATTGACACATTCAATTGTGTGTTTTCAAGAAGGGAGATCGTGTGTTGTTGTTCAACTCAAGGTTGAAATTGCATCCCGGGAAATTGAAGTCCCGGTGGAGTGGACCTTTCATTGTAGAGGAGGTACGGCCACATGGTTCCATCATGGTGCGTGATGGAGAGACAACATTCTTGGACAATGGACAAAGGTTGAAGCTGTATTTTGGTGAGGATTACACGAGGAAAGTGCATGAGGTCAAACTCATAACACTTAAAATTGCATGATAAGCTTGGTTTTCTCTAGCCTAAGACGTTAAATAAGGGTGCTTGTTGGGAGACAACCCAACCATTGGTAGTTTCATCTATTTTCGTTTGTTTTTACAAATTAGTTTGGTTTAATTTTGTTTTTAGTGTAAAAAAGGTACCTTGATCATTTGTTCGGTGTGTAGGGTTGAGGCAGAGTCAATAGTATCGACCTTTGTGTCGATGGTAGCGACATGGGTACAGTTAGGTGACTGTAGATATTTTTCCGAGTCAATACCATCGACGGCCTCATCGATGGTATTGACCTACCATCAGTAACGCCGAGGAAATCACCAGATCGGGGTCGATAGTATCGACAGGGGTGTCGATACTCGCGAGATCCCTGAAGATTTATAGATGAATTTGTCTCAGTGAAGTCGATACCATCGACGGGAATGTCGATGGTATCGACCCATAACAGTGAGAGAGTGGCGGTCGGGCCTCGCGAGGATGTTTGACCTACAAAGAGTTGATACTATCGACTCGCGTCGATGGTATCAACGCGACATGTCACCGATCCACGAGAGGAAATCAACGACGATTGCTACATTAAGGAAATCGATCTGTGGGATGGGTCGATACCATCGACACCCGTAGATGGTATCGACGCATCATCGATCCGGGCCCCCACATCAGGCTATTGATAGCGGTCGATACTCGAAAAACCCAGATTGTGCTACAGGTTTTGATACCATCGACACCCCGTCAATGGTATCAACGGGTCCACAGCAGTGACATACAAGGTTATAAAAGGAGGGATCGATTGTCAATTCTCTTCACACCTTCAGAGCTTCTTCCCTCTACTTGTGCATTGAGCATTGTTGTGTGACTGGAGGCCTATTACGAGCATCCACAGATCATGATCTCTTCACCGAGCCCTGCACTGAGAGGAGATCATCTTCTCCGACCTTCACTGAGCTCTCGTTTCTATTCCCTTTCTCTCTGCAACAATGGTGCACATAGCGGGAGCCTCATCTTCACAGGATGCACCTATGGAGATCGAGCCTTCCGTTCCTCCACGACATGAATCTATTCTGCATCCACGGATCGTTCACCCTTCAGCAGAAGTGTGGAAGGTATACGAGGAGCTAATGAAGAGAAAGATCGAGCCGACCTGCTACGTCAATCGGACCATGATCCGCGACCTTGGGTTTGAGGCTAATCTCAATTATGTTCTCCAAGGTCAGGTGCACCAAACTAATAGGAGGCCAGATGAAGTCCAATACTACGTCGAGGGCCATCCATTTTTCGACGAGTGGCCAACTTACAAAGAGCTCATGGCAGAGTTTATGGCGTTACTTGATATCAATGCCGTGCCCAATGACTTGATCGCCACTGATCGGGAGTGGAAAAAAGGACGCGTGTCTTTTAGACTCTACAACAACAATTACACCCTCACTCTCAACCAGTTCAATTCTATATATAACTGTGCTCGTCATGACTATGAGCAGAGGAGGTCGGACAACCGGATTGATTATGAAGACATCTTTGCCCAACTAGTGACCGCGCCTCCAGGCCAATCTGTCAGTTACCACAACACGGCTGTCGCTGCCTTCGAGCATCTGTTCGTGTGGGTTCTACATCGTATGCTTTGCACAGTGCTATTTGCTCACGGCGATCTCTCGCTGAGTAAATTTTAGGAGACATATTTGTTCTTTATTTATAAACTGCTGAAGCGCGAGGAGTACAAAAGGGCACATTCTTCTTGACGCACGTGTTGGCTGTGTGGAGGAGCACAAGGAAAGGCTCCTATCACTTTGGAGGGCTCATCACAACGTTGGCTCTCTACCTTGGGTTGGATTTCTCCAAACTCGCTCCTCTTTCAAATAGGAACAAGGTCAACTTACAACATCTACACCGCTCCAACCTCCTCATGCTCCGTGATGGCATGGCTTATGCACTTTGCCATGTCAATCACGAATATCAAGAATGTGCGCTTCTAGACCCCATTTTCAACATCGAGGGCGTGCAACACTTCCGGTGGCCTATCATCGCCATCGACGACTCTGATGAAGATGGCGGAAATGATGATAATAGTGATGACGAAAAAGAGCATGAAGAGGAAGAGGAGGCTTTCACTCCTCTTCGGGCATGAGTAGCACCACGGAAGTGCCCCCGCATGCACTCGGGTGCATCTTCTTCTTCGTAGCCTCTGCCACCTCATCCCTCTCAGCAAGGAGAGGATGTATATTCGATGTAGGGGATGTATTCAATGCTGTAGGAAATACATCAGACTCAACAACAACATACTGAGTCGTTTGCTGGTATTCCAGATACCACGAACTGAATTTTTGTGAACCATCATGCTATTTACGAGAATGAGCATCTTCTCTTTGCCAACCAATAAAATATCCATGACAGGTTGCATAGGATGGAGATGTAACAAAAACCCTTTCTACAACAACTACTGGAGCCAGAACTATTTTGGGGGGTATCCTCAACCTCCGCCGATGCCCCAGTATGATCTGAGTTTCCAGGGCCAGTACCCATCTTGGTACCCCACAGCCCCACAATACTCGCCCCCACCTACAGAATGATCGGTATCATTGTTCCACCTTTTAAGGTTGTTTTTTACTATGCGGCCATAGTCGAATTCAAGCTTAGGGGGGAGTTGTAACAACTTCTATCCTTTATTTTTCTTAGTTTTATCATTTAGTGCTTTGTCTTTTGTCATTTATTTTTCTTAGTTCTTAGTTTTTTGTAGGATCCACACTCTATCTAATGTAATTGTGGGTGTCTAAAGTCATGTGTCATCTCTGCGTTTGTACATGGGAATCAAGGGTAAATTTCAAATTTTTAGTGCTTTTGCAAGTTTGTGTTGTTCAACCTTGAGCACATGATTTAAGAAAATAATTGGGTTTGTCAACTCTAAAACAAGAAACCACAACTGTACATTCCTATGATTCACGAAGAATGGACGGAATTGGTTGTTTGAGCCTAAACTAACCAAATGATAATGAGACCTTAATTTGAAATAAGAGAGAGAAACTTCTTAATTATTACACAGGTCAGTAAGGAGGGACACATAATATTTTCTAAAGGTTTAGTCAATTAATCTTGTGATCTGTCCACCCCATTGTTTTCATACCCCACCATAAGAACTGGAAGCACATTATGGTTTTCAACTCTTTGATTGCATCCCATGTAGATAGGACTTGCATTACAACTATTCTTACATATTTTTGCATGAAAAAAAACAAAAATAGAGTAGTTATACATGCACATTATCCTTAGGTGTGTGTCATTTAATTTCATAACTATCATTGTGTAGTTGCATTCACATATTTTGTGCATATAGTACATCATGCATCTTATGTCTTCTGAAACATTAAAGGTGCTTAACTTGTTCCATACCCACCAAATAGAATGCTTCATATGCACAAAGTATGTAATAAGAAGTGAGCCCGACAAATAATTCATTGTCACCTACGAAAATAAGGGCTTGAAAAAAAATATAAAGAAAAGTTTGAAAGAAGAAAAAAAAAAGAAAAAAAAGAATTGAGAAGTAAGTAGGAATGAGAGGGAGAAAGGAACATGTTCTCACTTTCATACTAAGAAGAATAAGCACTTGGTGTAGTTTTCTTAGATATTCCATCTCACCTTGAGACGGAATGATAGTGCATGCATCATTCCACCCAAATGTAGGCATTAGGGCATTTTCATTTGCATATGCATCCTTTAGATCATTTTTTTTGTGCATGTTAAAACTATATTATGCTTCCATTTATTCCACAACCACCTATTCCATCTACCCGTTGCTCGAATTGGTAGGCCACCGTGATCATCTCTTCACTCATTAATACTAGGAGAGATGCTTCCATTTAGATGGTAGTTAGGATGAGCAATGTAGATAGATGATCACAAGATGCACCGAGTCTGGACCATAGGATTTTATTATGTTAACTACTTTATGTGATAGTGTTCATCAATTTTGAGGTAGATATCTTTTATGGATAATTATTGTCGCCTTGAGGGTAATTATCATTTTGTGGTTAGTAAGGGCTGGATTGTGAATGTATGGTAGGGATCATATGGCGAAGTCTGTTGTGATAATCTATTCTTTAGTTGACCTTCGCAATTCTATTCTAAAGTTATGTTGCTCGAGGACGAGCAAGGTTTAAGCTTAGGGGAGTTTGATGCGAGGATTTTGAGTCGCATTTATAGACTTTTTTTATATGCATTTTATGTGTTTATTGGTCACTTTTGTGGGTAATATCACATGATTCCCTTATTCTAGTCTATAATCTCAATTAGTATCAAATCTCTCGTATTTTACCTTTTTTATCATAAATGATTATAATAATGGGTTTTATCTTATTTGATTTGGTTTTGTCTTGCGATTTTAGGAAAAACAAGTATACACATTTGTCGATACCATCGACCTGTGTCGATGGTATCGACACAGTCATAGGTAGACAATCGAGATGAGCCAAGATGAGTCGATACTATTGACACTACAGTCAATGGTATCAAGATACCTTCAGACAGGTCACGATCAACCGGTCAATACTATCGACACCAAAGTCGATACTATCGACGCGTCCCAGATTTAGCGATGGAAAGGTGACAAAATTGACACCCAAGGGTGTTGATACCATCGACGCGGGTCGATGGTATCGAGTCAGCATCAGGCGGGATGACAGAGAAGAAGGAAGGCTTGCCGATATCACGAGGGGTCGATACCATCGACCCGCGTCGATAGTATCGACGCCGTCAGATTATTGTTTGTTCCAGATCGGCCCGAATCTAATGGTGGTGATATTTTGGCAACCTAACTTGGTGTTTATACCTAATGACAGTGGCCAAGAGTCATCTATGACGTCATTAGCCACTGCACACGTCCCGAGAAGGTGTGGAGAGAAGAACGGAGCCAAGAAGCACGCCCCGACCGTTTCGAGAGCCGAAGAAGACGTTCTCCACCACTGAAAGGCTGTAGATCGTGCACTCTACGCCGAGGAATGCTTGGATCTTCTCCGTTCAGGGGTTTACATTACTTCATCCACGTTTTTCTTCAGGTTTCCCCTTTTTTCCCACCATGTCTTGCTCTGAGATGAACATGCAGGGCTATTCCCCTTTGTCTTTAGGACCAGGAGTAGCCCGGGTAATTATTGTATGACGTTTTTATCATAGTACTTCATAATTTGTCTCTTAAATCCGTGGTATGATTTCATTTTCTCCATTATATCATTATGCTTGATCACGCTAATGATAATCTAATGCCTTTAATTGCTTTGAAAGAAGAATTAACTGTTGAAAAGAGACGAAATTCACATTAACTCATAAATTCCTTGAACAAGGTGATGTACGATTAATGGTGGAAACCCAGAGGTTGATTCTAATGCACTTAGTTTAGGATATAGGTTACTACGATGGTGGAACTGACCTAGACTTAGGTAGTGAATTGTATCACGATAGTGAATAATTCAGACTACAGGCCACTACTCGGAATAAGAGGCGAATTTGATTAACTATGTGGAAATTCATACAATGAAAACCCGCGGTGAAACCGCAATCCTAAAGATTCCCACCTGAATTGATTAAACTAAACACTTAATCGATTGCTCTATTTTATTTTATTTTATTTTATTTTTCAACAACTCTCAAAACCTTTTACTCAGTTTAGCTGATTGCGAACAGTTAGTAGTAGTCTACCGATAGTTTAGTATCCCTGAGTTTGACTCGGACCTCACAAGGGCCTATATTACATTGACGCGTGCACTTGCGTTATACGCATGGTAAAATCGTGTCAAAAAGGTAGAAAGATAAAAGGATTGACTTATGCCTTAAATAATGACATAAGGGGGAGACTTGGAGACTAAGAAAAAACCTTTATGTTGAGTGTTTTGGTCTCCAATGTAGTCAACATCTAGATAAAAGTATTTAAGGCTTTCCTTTAAAATTTGGAATAAAAATGATATAAGGAGAGAGAGATATTCATTATTTTAGAAATCTCTAAGTGAATGGCTTATGGGAAGTATACATTAAATGTAATGATTGATTTAGGAATAAAATTAATCCTTTACTTTTTCATATGGCATGAAAAGCACTTGTTGGGATCTGATGATGACCAAGTCATCATCTAGCTCATGTGAAATAGGCAAGCCAGGGAAGTAAACTGACTTTTTCCATTGCTCTCTTGTCCCTCTTAAATGATTGAGAAATCTTGGAAAATTGTCCATTAGATTCCTCAGATCAATGCAAACCTACCTACCCTAGGTTTTCCCTAACTTGCAGAACTCTAGAAGTATTTCTCGAATCACTAACATGAAGATAATTGACCCCCAACCCCAGAGCTATATAAAGGCATGTGCATCCAATGCGACATCACCATTACACTAGCAAGGCTCTACACGATCTTAGACTCATTTCCTTGGCCTCAACTCATCCTCTAGCACCCTTTTCACCTCTAACCCTCTCTGGATCATCGTTGAAGATCCTTCATGTCGTTCCATCAACTTTCATCAATACATGAGCAATGAGAACTATCAGTGAGATTGTGGAAACATGGTAGAGACCTTGGTAGCCTAGTTGATCACAAACAAGACTTGGATCTCAATGTCAACCAGACGGTTGACCACCTACTCACATGAGAGGAGCAGAGGTTGAAGATAACCTGTAGGGATTTTACCCCTTTGCCCTTGTGTAACGACCCCGCCTCTCGGTAACCCCCAATTAAGGGAGACCCGAAGGAAAAAACCGTTATTTATTTAACAGGATCAAAGGTTCGACAAATAATCAATAATAATTATGAAATTCTACTAACTAAAATGAAACCTGGTAGAAAATTAAAACTTTTCTTACCTTTATAAAACTTTGGAAAACTATCTATCCACAACTTGAATTACTCTATCTAATCCTCCTTGCACTTTATTTCCCAATTTCACAATGTGTCACTTTACTATTTGTGCTTTTCAGGGTTACACCTAAAACGTTGACAAACAAAATGTCGGTCTGCATATCGAAATATGCCGGTATGTGGGGACAACCAAAATTTTACAGATATGGATAACAATTTAATAATCACAATCAAATTATTTAACAAGCCAATTTACATTTTCAATGTGTCATTCTCCACTGCTTTTGCCCTAACCCTGGCATACCCCTCTAGGGTTTCTCTTTTTCCATTGACTTAAGGCCACCTTATGAATCCTGAGCTTGGTGCCTGGGAGTCACCTCTGATGGTGCTCTATAGTCATGCATCATAGAACACGTTCTCATTCCCAAGCTTGGTGTCTGGGGTCACCTCTCATAGTGCCCATTGGTCTACCCTCCTGGGCCTGACCTTTATGGCATCTTCCATCAGGGTGGCATGTAGGTGTGAGAATTCACATGTATATATAACTGTGATAGCCAGAGTGACTTTATAATTGAAGTATGAACATCCAAATTGTTTAGATTGCATTCATTGCGAGGAAACATTCGGAAAATCCTCAGAAAACTAATGTGATTAATCATAATTAACCAGATACCTGTCAGGCTGATTTGGGATAGAATAATCCAACCAATAAATCCAATCATGAAAGAACATTATGAGATCCTCAAATATGCATACAATTTCCTACTATTAATCATGCCATCAAGATCTACTAAACCTAGCTTGCTTCTTAGGGTTTCTAATCCACTTTTAGGGTTTCCATTGCAATTAAGGTTTCCTTTCAGTTTTCACTATTTTAAACCCTAATTATTCATATATTCTTCACAAAAGATATTAAGGTTATCCCTTAACAACATTTAACCTTATTTTTGAATTAAAGGCATCATTATCCATCAATTAAACACATTAAACTTATTTTACATTAAAACTACCATTTTTATCCTTTTTATCCATGACAAGATCATTATGCTTATTTATCATCAATTCATAGTTCGTCATGGTTTAATTCACATATGAACTCTATTTGTCATTAATTCCATCTTGATTCATTCAAAAAGCCTAATTTCTATATTAAGGTTATTTATCCACAATCTAGGAACTTTAATGCTTGAAATAGTTTAATATCATTATATCTCATCTTTATTCACCACTTTGAATAATTAAAGCTATTAAGAGTCAAATATGCCAACATTAGGGTTTCAAGGCCCATTAAAGTATATACATGCACATGAAACTCTAAATTAACTAATTATATGCAAAGTTCATCCTTTTTGTTCCTAATGTTCCTTTTTATCATTAACAGGCTAATATCAACTTTAATCATCCATTAAACCCTATTAAAAATATTAATCAACTCAAAATAGGGTTCTATAAACATTAAAGTATTAAAGTAGCTAACTTCCATTACTTTTCGAATTACAAGATGAATCAGCTTCTAACTATATTTTTTTTAAATTCCTCTCATTTTTCTGAGCAAAATTCATGTATAATGCACATCCATATGAGCTACAATTAAATAGATATGATTTTCACAAAAATACTTACTTTGGGCCAATCCAGGAGCGCAACATGTCCTTCTCCATGCAACATGTCACGGCTTGTTGAAAACAAAACCAAATGACCATTATACCCTTGGTTACAAGTTGGATTCTTTATTGTTCGGAGGGGCATAATTGTCCAGCGATACCTCTCCTTTCTTCTACCTCTCGCAGCCCTACGCGGCCGCTGTAGCTGCGAGGGTCGCGCCTCCTCCCTCGCTCTCCGACTCCATTAGGCACCAGAGAGGAGTCCCATGCCTCCGTCATGCCCCTGCGCAGGCGAGGCTGCCATGGGCATGGCCGTAATGGCCGGGATCAGGCCCTACACCTCCATAGCTCACAGCCACGATGCAGCCGTGCTGTAGGTTCTGCATGAATTTGGATGCTCGAGGGCATCATCTGATCATGCACAAGCCTTCGAGGAACATCAGGCCTTCCTCCAGATGACTTTGCACCTCCCCGTTACTCCCGAGAAAGCACCACTCGAGGATTAGGGTTTTGCCCAAGAAGAAGAAGAAGAAAAAGGAAGAAAGGATACATGCAACTCCTCAGAACTCGCCCCTGAGCTCTACTCCTTTTATAGGGGAGGGTTTCCGCACCCTAAGCTGTGCATCCACCAAGATGTAAGATCTTGTGCCAATAGGAATCCAATTCCTTCTTTAGAAAGAAAGCTTTCTCTCTCTTCTTTATCCTTTGGATATTCGTTAATATATGTATATTAGGAATTCAAAATTCCTCTTTCATTTTCTTTATACTTTCCCTTTTTAATTCATTGGCCACATATTTCTATTTTCCTTTAGTAGGAAATACTTTCTTTTTAGCAATGCCACCAAAATTCATTAATAATGTATTACATTATTCTCTTATTTTCTTTTATAGGTATTTTATCTTTCCTCTTTCTTTATTGGGACTCCTTGGATCCCAAGAAACTCTAATAATTCGAAATTCCTTTTTTAAGGAATACTCATTATCCTTAAATGCATCAATATGCATTATTTCACATTATCTTGTTTATTTCTTATTAAAATACCTCTTTTTGAGAATTTCTCTTTATTTCTCTTTTATTTTCCTCATTTGTATTCCTTCCGACATTAGGAATCCTTGGGATACAAAATTCCACCAAGGATTACTCAATTATACCTCTTTTCACTTATTTCCCACATTTCATCAATATTTTCAATTTATTTCTTAATAAAGAAATTGTAACGACCCCGCCTCCCGGTAACCCCCAATTAAGGGAGACCCAAAGGTCAGAGCCATTATTCAATTTACAGGATCAAAGGTTCGACAAATAATCAATAATAATTATGAAACTCTACTACTAAATTGAAAACCGGTATAAATAAAAACTTTACTTACCTTTTCAAAGTTGGGATTTCTAAACTTCTATCCATGAAGATACTAATCTAACTAATCCCCCTGTGTATGTTATTTCTCATTTAGTTCCACATATGCCACATTACTGTTTGTCTTTTCGTTGGTACCTAAAATGCCGACAAATAAAACAAGAAGCTGGTATGTGGGGGAAACAATAATTGTGCAACTATGTTAACACTGTAATCAACCAAATATCATTTAACATCCAAGATTACTATTTAAGCAATACTACTCAATCCTTGCCTATCCCCTTACTTTGTAACGTCCCTGCAGTGGACATGGATACCACCTATCTCATATGGTAGATCCTTACCCCCATGGCCCTACCACACAGGTAGCCAAAACCTAGGGTTAGGGAGTCGCATGGCCCTACCCAAAGGTAGCCCAATCCCTGACTCATGATGACTTGATGGTCCTACCCCATTGGTAGCCATTTACTACGTCATTTAATGACCTAATGGACCTACCCAATTGGTAGCCATTTACTAAGTCAATTTATAAAGCTACACAGGGGACTAGGATCTGAGCTAGTAGGCACATCTCTTATGTGATAGTCATATTCACATTATAATTTGCATGAATTAAATGCAACCAACAGTTTAATTCAAGTCATCGATAAAACCTCGAAAATCCTCGGGAATCTAATTCGGGATATTCATAGGCGTAACCACATACCTTGTTAAGCAGATTGGATGCAGAAATAACCAATCAAGAATTCAAGCAAGTATGCACAGGTTGAACCTAAAAAGACATCCAATATCTCTATCATTAAACATGTCATTATGATCCATCAATCCTAGTTGTTTCCTAGGGTTATTTGTCCTTTTTAGGGTTTCGGGCATAATTAGGGTTTCACTTTCTTTTTATTAATTTTACCTTACTTTTATCAAATATCCATCAAACCCTAATTATCTTGTCTTATTTCCATTAAGGTCCTTAAGATCAGGTTTGGACCACGAAAACCCTAGTTTTCAGATTACTATATCTTTTCCCTTCTTTTCCTCTAATTTAGGGTTTCTAAACTTGTTAATCAACATATTCAGTTAAAAACCCTAAACCACGCAATTCTATCATCAAAATAGGTTAAAAACCATCTTACTCATTAATCAATTAATTAATGTTTGAATTAACTCCTTTTCAAGATCAAAACCATCTTTGATTAACAATTAGTGTTTTCTCTTTACAAATTAACTCTTTTTCCATCAAAATATGTACTTTTGTAAAAGTATACAGATTTAGATGTCCGAACCATTTTTAACATATTCCTCATATTTTTATGATCAGTTTTCATGTATTAACTTCCCGCATCTGGGGTTCCTAGCTCAACATACAATTTTTAACAAGAAAACTCTTTTATTGTCTATTTGTTATTTTCTAGAAAAACCAGGGCCGCCTGATCCATGGTCCGCGGATCTACTAAGGATCCAACGACCTTGGTTATGCGTGCCTTAACACTGCGATCAAAAGAATCAAAGGACAGGAATGTCCTTACCAGCAAAGGAGGCGTAGAGGGGCAACTTGGTAAAAGACCAAGGGGTCTTCGTCTTCCACCTTGCGCCACACACAGGTGACCCGATGGTCAACGTGGGAGTTGACTCTGGGCTGTCATCCTCATGCGAGCAAAGAGATGGGTCAGGGAGCTTTTCCTTGCTCTGTCGAACGCGTCGAGGTCCTCAATTTCTTACCCAAGCTTCGCCAAGACTGTCCCCTACTCGCCGGACTCCGACGAGGGTCACAGAGATGTTGGGGGTGTAGGTCAGGCCGAAGAAACCAATTGGGCGTATGGAAAAGTTCCTCGCTCTCTTCCGCAGAGGTCAAGCTAGCAAAAAGGGATGATGGTCCCCTCCATAACCTTCCCCTACTTATAGGGTCTTGGTTAGGTTTGGGCGAATTGGGGGTTTCCCAAAACGAAGATGAATCTTATTAAAAGTAGGGTCGATCCTTCGCGGTTCCATCTCCTAAATCTAATGACACCATTATTAAGCGATGAGTCTCCTTGAATCCCGAGAAAATCAGAGGGGAAAATCCTCTGAAATCTCACAGAGTCCTAGTCCCAGGGGGACTTAGACGACGACCGATCATCGTTGGATCAAGATCCATTGGTTCAAGTTATTTGTGTTTGATGAAAAAGGAAATCTTTTTTCCCAATTATGAATAAATCCAATTTTTAGCAATTTCTTAGGAAATTCGGATCTCCCAAACCCTTACAACTTTTTAACTCAAATTTTAAGGGAAGGTTTGTCTTGTCATTATATAGCTTTGTATGAAATTTGGGAAACAAATTGTAATGAATGAGAAGTATGCCTTCTCTCCCAAATTATCCCATTAATTAATTCAAATCAATTTCTATTCCTTTTTCCTTTGTGATTATCTTGTTATTTTTGGTCCCTTGGACCTTAAGAAATCTCAAAGGCACGGATTCCCATATTGGGGAATAGCTATTTGCCTTTATCTTCTTTTAATTGTCAATTACTCATATTTCCCTTTTATTAATCAATTTCTTTTCCTTTTTAATTCTCTTTTCAAGTATTTCCCTTTATCTTTCTTTTTGTTTTCCTTATTGGCATTCCCTTTTATCCTTAGGAATCATTTGGATATGAAAATCCACCAAGGACAACTCAATTACACCTCTTTCCACTTATTTTCCACATTTTATCATTGTTTTCATTTTCTTTCTTAATAAAGAAATTCTTAATTGATCTTTTCTTTTTAATTGGGCTCAATGGCCAACAAAGCCCACCATCAATCAATCAAGGCCATTTCATACAAAATCCATTTATTCAAAAAAGATTACATCATTATTTGTTCATTTATCCTTATTATGAGAAATTACATTTCTCAACAAATGAACCCAAAATTGGGGTTGCAACATCCTTCCCCTCTTATAGAATTTTTCCCTCAAAATTCCACCAAGCAAATAAACAATTCAGGATAAGCCTTCCTTATGTCCATCAGGGCTCCCATGTGGCTTTACCCTTTCCATGGTGCTTCCCAAGAACCTTTATCATCTCATATTCTTCCGTCTGAGTTCTTTCTTACCTTGGTATATCGTACCATCATAGGTGACTCAGGACATTTCAGCCTCTTAAAGGCTGAATAGGTTCAAGGCTCAGCAAATGACTTGGGTACCTCACATAGTGGTCTAGATCGGACTCATGGAACACATTACTCACAATGTTATCCTGAGGGAAAGGCTAAACACAACTATCTCCACCAATCCATCTCAAATGGACCCATATATCGGGGACTCAGCTTTCTCAGGTGTAGCTTAGAGGGGTCAGATTTTCACATCACATATTCTCCCATAGTGAACTGCATGTCAGTCTGCTTTGCATCAGCTCATGACTCATGTCACCTCTGGGCTCTCTCTCTCAGCCATTGTACGATCTAAGCGACTTCATCTACACACACTATGGTTCTCTTCTGACCTTCGCGAGGCCTCCTTCACCAACATCATCTTAATGAAGTGGTGACCGACACAACCTCTCTATAAGACTTCTTGCATCCCGATAAAGGCAATGGTGGCTAACGTCACATCATAAGAACTATCTCTTTCTATCACCCTGAATGAGCACACATGCTCTTGTCAGACCCACTAGTCTGGATCATACTAACCATTAGTATGGGGTGCTAAACTGTACTGACATCGAGTTCTTCATGTATCTACTTCCACCTAATGGAAGTGAACCCTTAGGTCATACTCAAGAACTTTGAACTCTCATTATGGTGTAGTTGAACCATCTCTCTCTCTTATAAGTAGTTCAACCAGATCTGTCCCTTGACAGTACTCCTTTCTTTCTCATGTCATCTAGGCAAGGAGATCTACCATAACCCATATTGTAACTTGACCTTCTTTGGTCTAGGGGAGACTTACAACATCTAAAGTGATGAACTCCCATTCTCTCTCGGGAACTCTTTATACTTCATATCCATGCACAGGGTTACTGGCGTTCATCCTTCACCTCCTGGCTTGTATGGAAACAAGTCATGTGCCACTTTATCTTAAGCATATCAAGTACTACTGTCACTTACTACCTTCGTAGTACGGTGTATCATGATTTCCTGTATCGTCATGATTCCTCGAGACTGATTCCTCGGAAACCCTAAACCACTCTCATCAGGGTTTTATTACCTTCCTATCCAATGAAGTGTATCCAAGGTTCTTTCACTATATCAAGGACTAAAATGGATAACCAAACAACCATTAACTTGCTCAACATCTCTTGTTACCTCTTTGTGTTAGCCAAAACACATCTTCCTTCCAAACTTAGGGTTAGTCGAACAACCTCAACTTTTTCTAGCCTCTAGCTAAACTAGGCAGGTATATCTCAATTAGAGCATCCATTACCACTTCACATCCTTACGTACTAGGTAGTGTTGAAGACATGCATTGTCTCAACCTCTAAGTCTATCTTCATCAGAACTCTCTGAGCTCATCCTCTTGGTTATCAAACTCAACCTTGTATCACTTGCAAATTCCACATAGCTCATGATAAACATTCTCACAAGTTGATTATCTTAATACTCTTATCGTTTTTACCTGTCCATGTATCATTCATTCTACCAAGGTATGTTATCATCTCTATCCTCATACCTCGTAGCAACGTTCCAACTCACATCATATTTTATCCTTGGTGTATGACATGCGTACTGTCCCATCTCTCACTCTTATAACAAGAGGAAATAAGCATTTGGATGCAGTCCAAATACAGAGTTCTTCCTATTCCAAGAGTAGAGATGATACATCCCACATTTCCAGTACACCTTCAACTCTAAGTTGAAATGTGCAACTTATGTCTCTACTTCACAACCATCTTGATATTAAAGATTACTTCCACAAAAAAATGATCTGAAACCTACTTGGGTCACCACACAATCCTTGGTCATCTCCTCTAGGTCTATAGGATGCCGACACTTTTGGGGTCATCCCCCTTCCCTCATGCATCCAGAGAGTGCCCTACTCATCTGCCTTTTGGGTCCCATGAGTTCATGAAGGTGATCAATCTCCTAACCCATGGCCCTCAGACAATGATAGATGTTACCTCCCGACCCTATGGTCATGTGAAACTAGGGAATTAGGCAACTCCTACTTCCATCGGCCTTATCCCTACTTGACCCTAGGATAGACTTAGGATTCTCTTATAGTACATGTTCAACTTAGAACCTTACCCAAGCATTACTCATCTCTCTTCCTGCATTCATGGGCTAGATTTCATCCTTTCATAGGGATCATAGCAACCTGCCTACCTTGGTTAAGCCCCATGCTGGTTACCTCCATGGTAACACATCTACATGCACATAGAGATGGTTATCTATGGTCTAGAGGTTCATTCCCATTCCATGTACTCTTCACTTAGCTTCCTCAAGATCATGTGAAACCTCTTTAGGTTACACCAAAACAAACAAAACTAGTAAACACCCTACCAAAGGGTCCCTCTCCCAGGATGGGAGGAAACTACAACTCTTGACAACAAGCTCACAACCATCCTTAGGGTTTGCATTCACATGAACATGCTTAAACCAACAACTACTAAGGCACAAGCGTACCTACTAAACCATGCTAGGTCACACTTGTTCTCTCCCTCAACATCAGACCAACTTAGTGGTGAGGGGTTCATCAAACATACCCTTACCTTAAGGGGTTTCCTTTACCTCTACACATGAGGAGTACCATGCTCGAAACTATAGAGACTCAAAAGTTACCATGAGCATTAGATACACTGCTTCCCTTCTTAGGCCTAGGAGCCCTATGTTCACCTTTGGGTATCCAACTGTATGCTCAAACTCTTAACCACAAATCAAGCATGTCCAATATATGTCATGTACTTCCATGATCCTTCTACTCGAGCAACACTTCGGAGTTGAGTCCTCTTGCAGGAAAACCAACTAGGAATAAAGCCTCACAACTGATTACTTAACCCTCCTCAGGGTTAAAGGCACTCTTTATCTCATCCAGTAGGTTGTTACTCATACCATGGATACCAGAAGCATCATCCTCCCTCTAAGGTTTTCTTCCTCTAAAGGCAACCAAGATATCATCAGCCTTTAGGGATCAAACATAAGGCAACCACTATCATCCACTTATATCGCATCATCCTCAACTACTCACTGTTCCTTATGTCTCAAAATCTAAGCTTCCAACCCTCTTGCTTAAGCCCCATTTTTTTCTCTTAACCAGGGTCTCATCAAGCTATACCCTACTTGCCTAAGCCCATAGGGTAACTATAGGTTCTCCTATGACCTCATCCATGAAGGAGCTATCCTTCGCTCTATCATGCACGACCCTCTCTAGGGTTGGGTCGCCAAAGGTACTAGGTCATCTACCCTCTTATGGCATCCAAAGGCATGTCCAACCAAACACTCGGTCAACCATGACATTTAACTCATCATGTCATCTTCCTCTCTAACCTTCACTTAGGGTTAGGGTTACCATCATCCTCAGAGGAGGTGCTAGGTCCCTACTTTTAATGGAGGTCTCTACCTCCAAGACTAACTCTCTCTAATCATCCTCCTACCAAGGACATCTATCCTCAGGTCTCTCATGCGGGAAAATACAACTCATTTCATACGACCTAAGCATGTATCTATTCCTTTACGCTTACTCTATTAAGCTTATGTCCATGACATCTTATTTACATGCTTTTTATTAATTTGGTGGAGGATTCCTTAATCCTTATCAACCTTACCCATACCTCAAGAGGGTGAGGAAAGAGAGAAAACCCTAATCCCTAAGGTCCTTAACAGAATTTGAGTTGAGAAGGGATGAACAAGATGAGAGAGTCCTAAAGGTATCTTATATCGAATCATACCCTAAGACTTTAGCCAGGCAGTCACACGGATCCGGGAGTCCTCGTATTTTGACTAGCGGTCTGGAGGAAAATATTGTCAGCCCCCGGTCGTGATCCTTTTCTAGACACCTCTGTCTTTCAGATAATCATGTAATAACTCCCTCAGTTCTATGGAATTTGTAAAATTTATAAAGATTAAATGAGGAACCTACGCTCTAATACCACTTGTAATGACCCTGCCTCCCGGTAACCCCCAATGAAGGGAGACCTGAAGGTCAGATCCGTTATTCAATTTACATGATCAAATATTCGACAAATAATCAATAATAATTATGAAATTCTACTACTAAACTAAAAACTGGTATAAATAAAAACTTTACTTACCTTTTAAAAGCTGGGATTTCTAAACTTCTATCCATGAAGATACTAATCTAACTAATCCCCCTGTGTACGTTATTTCATTAACAATGTAATCAACCAAATATCATTTAACATCCAAGATTCCTATTTAAGCAATACTACTCAATCCTTGCTTATCCCCTTACTCTGTAACGTCCCTGCAGTGGACATGGATACCACCTATCTCATATGGTAGATCCTTACCCCCATGGCCCTACCACACAGGTAGCCATTACCTAGGGTTATGGAGTCGCATGGCCCTACCCAAAGGTAGCCCAATCCCTGACTCATGATGACTTGATGGTCCTACCCCATTGGTAGCCATTTACTAAGTCATTTAATGACCTGATGGACCTACCCCATTGGTAGCCATTTACTAGGTCAATTTATAAAGCTACACAGGGGACTAGGATCAGAGCTAGTAGGCACATCTCTTATGTGATAGTCATATTCACATTATAATTTGCATGAATTAAATGCAACCAACAGTTTAATTCAAGTCATCGATAAAACCTCGAAAATCCTCGGGAATCTAATTCGTGATATTCATAGGCGTAACCACATACCTTGTTAAGAAGATTGGATGCAGAAATAACCAATCAAGAATTCAAGAAAGTATGCACAGGTTGAACCTAAAAAGACATCCAATATCTCTATCATTCAACATGTCATTATGATCCATCAATCGTAGTTGTTTCCTAGGGTTATTTGTCCTTTTTAGGGTTTCGGGCATAATTAGGGTTTCACTTTCTTTTTATTACTTTTACCTTACTTTTATCAAATATCCATCAAACCCTAATTATCTTGTCTTATTTCCATTAAGGTCCTTAAGATCAGGTTTGGACCACGAAAACCCTAGTTTTCAGATTACTATATCTTTTCCCTTCTTTTCCTCTAATTTAGGGTTTCTAAACTTGTTAATCAACATATTGATTTAAAAACCCTAAACCATGCAATTATATCATCAAAACATGTTAAGAACCATCTTACTCATTAATGAATTAATTCATGTTTGAATTAACTCCTTTTCAAGATCAAAACCATCTTTGATTAACAATTAGGGTTTTCTCTTTACAAATTAACTCTTTTTCCATCAAAATATGTACATTTGTAAAAGTATACAAATTTAGATGTCCGAACCATTTTTAACATATTCCTCATATTTTTCTGATCAATTTTCATGTATTAACTTCCCCCATCTGGGGTTCCTAGCTCAACATACAATTTTTAACAAGAAAACTCTTTTATTGTCTATTTGTTATTTTCTAGGAAAACCAGGGCCGCTTGATCCATGGTCCGCAGATCTACTTAGGATCCAACGACCTTGGTTACGCGTGCCTTAACACTATGATCAAAAGAATCAAAGGATAGGAATGTCCTTACCAGCAAAGGAGGCACGGAGGGGAAACTTGGTAAAAGACCAAGGGGTCTTCGTCTTCCACCTTGCGCCACGCACAGGATACCCGATGGTCAACGCGGGAGTTGACTCTAGGGTGTCGTCCTCATGTGAGCAAAGCGATGGGTCAGGGAGCTTTGCCTTGCTCCATCGAATGGGTCGAGGTCCTCAATTGCTTACCCAAGCTTCACCGAGACTGTCCCCTACTCGCCGGACTCCGACGAGGGTCACAGAGATGTCGGGGGTGTAGGTCTGGCCGAAGAGACCAATTGGGCGTACAAAAAAGTTCCTCACTCTCTTCCGTAGAGGTCAAGCTAGAAACAAGGGACACTGGTTCCCTCCATAACCTTCCCCTACTTATAGGGTCGCGGTCATGTTTGGGCGAATTGGGGGTTTCCCAGAACGACGATGAATCTTATTAAAAGTAGGGTCAATTCTTTGCGGTTCGATCTCCTGAATCTAATGGGACCATTATTAAGCGATGAGTCTCCCTAGATCCCGAGAAAATCAGAGGCGAAAATCCTCTGAAATCTCGTAGAGTCCTAGTCCCAGGGGGACTTAGACGATGATCGATCTTCGTTGGATCAAGATCCAACGGTTCAAGTTATTTGTGTTTGATGAAAAAGGAAATCCTTTTTCCCAATTCTGAATAAATCCAATTTTTAGCAATTTCTTAGGAAATTCGTATCTCCCAAACCCTTACTCCTTTTTAACTCAAATTTTAAGGGAATGTTTGTCTTGTCATTATATATCTTTGTATGAAATTTGGGAAACAAATTGTAATGAATGAGAAGTATTCCTTCTCTCCCAAATTATCCCATTAATTAATTCAAATTAATTGCTATTCCTTTTTCCTTTGTGATTATCTTGTTATTTTAGGTCCCTTGGACCTCAAGAAATCTCAAAGGCATGGATTCCCATATTGGGGAATAGCTATTTGCCTTTATCTTCTTTTAATTGTCAATTACTCATATTTCCCTTTTATTGATCAATTTCTTTTCCATTTTAGTTCTCTTTTCAAGGATTTCCCTTTATCTTTCTTTTTGTTTTCCTTATTGGCATTCCCTTTTATCCTTAGGAATCCTTTGGATACGAAAATCCACCAAGGACAACTCAATTACACCTTTTTCCACTTATTTTCCACATTTTATCATTGTTTTCATTTTCTTTCTTAATAAAGAAATTCTTAATTGATCTTTTCTTTTTAATTGGGATAAATGGCCAACAAAGCCCACCATCAATCAATCAAGGCCATTTCATATGAAATCCATTTATTCAAAACAGATTACATCATTATTTGTTCATTTATCCTTATTATGAGAAATTACATTTCTCAGCAAATGAACCCAAAATTGGGGTTTCAACAGAAATACTTAATTGATCTTTTCTTTTCTTATTGCACTCTTTATGAAACTTTGGACTCCTTGGAACCCAAGGAACCCAAGAGGCACGAAATCCCTCTTTGGATTTTCCTTATAGAGGTTTCCACATTTTTCTTTTCTCAAATATTCAATTATTCATTCACTAATTGAATTATCTTGTTATTTGGGCCCAATAGCCAATAAAGCCCACAACACAAACATCAAGGCTATTGTAAACAAAATCCATTTATTCGAACCAAATTATATCATTATTTGTTCAAATATATTTAATATGAGAAATCATATTTCTCACCAAATGAACCCAAAAGTTGGGGTTGTAAAATCCTTCCCCTCTTATAGAAATTTTGTCCTCAAAATTCCATCAAGCAAACAAACAGTTCTGGATAAGAATTTTCCATGTCCATCATTGGCCCCTATGTGGCTTTACCTTACCCATGTCGCTTCCCAAGAACCTTTATCATCACATATTCTTTCCTCTGAGTTCTTTCATCCTGGCATCTATAAACTGCACAGGTGACTCAGGCCATTTTAGCCTCCCTTGGGGCTCACTAGGTTCATTGCTCAGCACATGGTCGGGGTACCTCACATAGTGCTCTAAATTGGACACCTGGAACTCATCACACATTTCTTTATCCTAAGGGGTAAGGTTAACCTTCTCCACCAATCCATCTCAATGGACCCATGTTTCAGGGACTCAACTTTCTTAGCTATAGCTCAGAGGGGTCGGAATTTCATGTCAAATATTCTCCCATAGTGAACTGCATGTCAGTCTGTTTTGCATCAGCTCACGACTCATATCGTCTCTGGGCTCTTTCTCTCAGCCATTGCATGATCAAAGTGACTTCATCTGCACTCACTGTGGTTCTTTTCTGACCTTCTTGAGGCCTCCTTCACCAACATGATCTTAATGAAGTGGTGACTGACACAACCTCCTTCTTGCATCCCAATAAAGGCTATGGTGGTTAACATCCCATCTTAAGAACTGCCTCTTTGTATCACCTTGAATAAGCACACTTGCTCTCATCGGACCCTCTAGTCTGGATCATACTAACTATTAGTTAGGGGTGATAGGAGGTACAGACACCGAGTTCTTCATGTACCTACTTCCACCTTATGGAAGTGAACCTTTAGGTCATACTCAAGAACTTTTGAACTCGTATCATGGTGTAGTTGAACCGTGTCTCTCACATGTAGTTCAACTTGATCTATCCCTTAATAGTACTCCATCTTTCTCATGTCATCTAAGTAAGGCGATCTACCATAACCCATATTGCATCTTGACCTTCTATGGTCGAAGGAAGACTTACCACCACATCCATAGTGGTGCACTCCCCTTCCTTCTCAGGGATTCTTTAACCTTAAAGTCAAAGTACTGGGTTACTGGTGTTTGTCCTTCGCCTCCTAGCTTGCATGGCCAAATTCTACATGCAACTTCACCTTAGACATCCAAAATACTACTATCACTTACTATCCTCGTAGTACCAATGTATATCATGACCTCCTATATTGTTATGATTTCTCAAGCTTGATACCTTGAAAACCCTAAACCATTCTAATCAAGGTTTCATCACATTCCCTTCCAGAGAAGTGCATCTCATGCTCTAAACCATCCTTTCATTACGTCAAGGACTAGACTGGCTAACCAAACAATCATTAACTTGATCAATTGATACATCTGAATGTTAGCCACATTTATCTCTTTTTCTCAACTTAAGGTTAGCCTAGAAACCTCAACTTCTTCTAGCTTCCAGCTAAACTAGGAAGCTATACCTCAACCCGAGCATTCATTACAACTTCTTATCCTTAGGCATTATGTAATGTTGAAGACATACACTTCCATGTATTCCTCTTATGTCTCATCTCGAGCTCTAAGTTTATCTTCATCAAGAAAACTCTGAGATCATCCTCTAGGTTATCAAACTCAACCTTGTATCACATGCAGATTCCACATAGCTCATGCTAAAATATTTTCACAAGGTGATTATCTTAATACTCTTATCGTTTGTACCTGTCCATGTATCTTTCACTCCACCAAGGTATGTTATCATCTCTGTCCTCATACCTCATAGCAACGTTCCAACCCACATCATCTTTTATCCTTGGTGTATGGCAAGTGTACTGTCCTATCTCTCACTCCCATAACAAGAGGAAATAAGCATTTGGCTGCAGTCCAAATGTAGATTTCTTCTTGTTCCAAGAGTAGAGATGGTACATCCCACCTTGCCAGTACACCTTTAAATATGAGTTGAAATGTGCCACACATGTCTCTACATCACAATAATCCTGATATCAAAGTTACTTCCATGGAAAATTGTTCTCGAACCCACTTTGGTCACCACACAATCCTTGGTCATCTCCTCTAGGTCTGTAGGGTGCCGGAATTTTTGGAGTCATCCCTTTTCCCTTATGCATCCAGAGAGTGCCCTACTCATCTGCCCTTTGGGCCCCATGAGTTCATGAAGGTGATCAATCTCCTAACCCATGGCGCTCAGACAATGATAGTTGTTACCTCCCAACCCTATGGTCATGTGCAACTAGGGAATTAGGCAACTCCTTCTTCCATCGGTCTTATCCCTACCTGACCCTAGGATAGACTTAGGATTCTATTATAGTACATGTCCAACCTAGAACCATACCCAATCCTTCATCATCTCTCTCTGCATTCTTGGGCTATCTTTCATCCTTTCACAGGAATCATGGTGACCTGCCTACCTTGGTCGGGCCCCATACCGATTACCTCTATGGTAACACATCCATATGCACTTAGAGATGGTTAACTATGGGTATAAAGGTTCAATCTCATACCATGTACTTTTCACATAGCTTTCTCAAGATCCTATGAAACCTCTTTAGGTTACCTGAACATCAACAAAATTGGTATACACCCAACCAAAGGGTCCCTCTCCCGGGATGGGAGGAAACTACTACTCTTGACAACAAGGTCACAACCGTCCTTAGGGTTGACATTATCATGAGCATGCCTAACCCAACAGCTACTCAGGCACAAGCAGACCACCTATTAAACCATGCTAGGTCATACTTGTTCTCTTTCCTCAACATTAGATCAACTTAGTTGTGAGGGGTTCATCAAACATACCTTTAACTTAAGGGGTTTCCTTTTTCCTCTATGCATGAGGAGTACCATGCTCGAAACTATAGAGACTCAAATCTCATTATGAGCATCAGATACACTGCTTCCCCTCTTAGGCCTAGGAACCCTAATTTCACCTTTGGGTATCCAACTGCATGCTCAATCTCTTAACCATGAATCAAGCATGTCCAAGGTATGTCATGTACTCCCATGATCCTTTTATATGAGAAGCACCTCAGAGTTGAGTCCTCCTCAAGGACAACCAACCAGGTATAGGGACTCACAACTTGCTACTAAGCTTCTTCAGGATCTAAGCAACTCTTCGTCTCATCTTAGTAGGTATACTATAGACACATAGGTTCCAGAAGCATCATCCTCTCTTTAGGGTTTGGTTCCTCTAAAGGCAACCAAGATATCATCAAGCTCTAGGGATCATGCATGAGGCAACCACTATCATCCACTTAGGTCACATCACCCTTGACTCCCCATTGTTCCTCATATTTCAGGGTTTTAGGCTTCCAACTTTCCTGCTTGGGTCCTACTTTCTCTCTCCACATCCAACCTTACTACTAGAGGTCCTTTGTCCAAGAAGGATCAAGCTTATAAGCATACTCCTACCTAGGGGAAGTCTATGTTCAAGTTTATGTTTGCTCATGATTATCCATAGCCCCTTATTCTTATCTCATAAGCCCTCCATCCTATCCTTCTGGCCTCAGTTTTAACTTACTACTCATACTACTGATGTACTCTGGGTGCAAGATATATCCTACTTGCAACAACCCATACAGTTTATATGGGTTCTTCTCTAATCTCATCCATGAAGGAGCTATCCTTCACTCAAACATGCATGACCCTTCCCAGGGTTGGGTTGCCAAAGGTGCTAGGTCATCCAACCTCTCATGGCTCGTATGGCATTTAACTCATCATGTCCATCCAAACACCCAGTCAACCATGACATTTAACTCATCATGTCATCTCTCTCTAACCTCCACTTAGGGTTAGAGTTAACATCATCCTCAAAGGATGTGCTAGGTCTAAGACTAACTCTCTCTACTCATCCTCCTGACAAGGAGGTCTATCCTCAGGTCTCTCCTGAGGGAAATGACAACTCATGTCATACGACCTAAGCATGCATCTATTCTTTAGTTTGTGCTTAATCTATTAAGCTTATGTCAATGACATCTTATTTACATGCTTTTCATTAATTTGGTGGAGGATTCCTTAGACCTTATTAACCTTACCTATACCTCAAGAGGGTGAGGAGAAGAGATAAAACCCTAATCCTTAAGGTCCTTAATAGAATTTGAGTTGAGAAGGGATGAACAAGATGAGAGAGTCCTAAAGGTATCTTATTTTGAATCATATCCTAAGACATCAGCCAGTCAATCATACAATCTGGGAGTCCTCGTATTCCGACTAGCGGTGCGGAGGAAAATATTGCCAACCCCCGGACATGATCCTTTTCTAGACACCTCAGTCTTTCAGACAATTCTCCAATAACTCCCTCGGTTCTATGGAATTTGTAAAATTTAATAATTATTTCAAGATTAAATGAGGAACCTATGCTCTGATACCAATTGTAACAACCCCGCCTCCCGGTAACCCCCAATTAAGGGAGACCCGAAAGACATAGCCGTTATTTATTTAACAGGATCAAAGGTTCAACAAATAATCAATAATAATTATGAAATTCTACTAACTAAACTGAAACCTGGTAGAAAATTAAAACTTTTCTTACCTTTATAAAACTTTGGAAAACTATCTATCCATAACTTGAATTACTCTATCTAATCCTCCTTGCACTTTATTTCCCAGTTTCATAATGTGTCACTTTACTGTTTGTGCTTTTCAGGGTTACACCTAAAACGCCGACAAACAAAATGTCAGTCAGCATATCGAAATATGTCGGTATGTGGGGACAACCAAAATTTCACAGATATGGATAACAATTTAATAATCACAATCAAATTATTTAACAAGCCAATTTACATTTTCAATGTGTCATTCTCCATTGCTTTTTCCCTAACCCTGGCATACCCCTCTAGGGTTTCTCTTTTGCCATTGACTTAAGGCCACCTTCTCAATCCCGAGCTTGGTGCCTGGTAGTCACCTCTCATGGTGCTCCATAGTCATGCATCATAGACCACCTTCTCATTCCCAAGCTTGGTGTGTGGGGTCACCTCTCATGGTGCCCATTGGTCTACCCTCCTGGGCCTGACCTTTATGGCATCTTCCATCACGGTGGCATGTAGGTGCGAGAATTCACATGTATATATAACTGTGATAGCCATAGTGACTTTATAATTGTAGTATGAACATCCAAACTATTTAGATTTCATTCAATGTGAGGAAACATTCAGAAAACCCTCGGGAAACTAATGTGATTAATCATAATGAACCACATACCTGTCAGGATAATTTGGGATAGAATAATCCAATCAATAAATCCAATCCAGCAAGCACATTATGAGATCCTCAAATATGCATACAATTTTCTATTATTAATCATTCCATCCAGATCTACTAAACCTAGCTCGCTTCTTAGGGTTTCTAATCCACTTTTAGGGTTTCCATCACAATTAAGGTTTCCTTTCATCTTTTACTATTTTAAACCCTAATTATTCATCTATTCTTCACAAAAGATATTCAGGTTATCCCTTAACAACATTTAACATTATTTTCGAATTAAAGGCATCATTATCCATCAATTAAACCCATTAAACTTATTTTACATTAAAAATACCATTTTTATCCTTTTAATCCATGACAAGATCATTATGCTTATTTATCATCAATTCATAGTTCATCATGGTTTAATTCACATACGAACTCTATTTGTCATTAATTCCATCTTGATTCATTCAAAAACGCTAATTTCTATATTAAGGTTATTTATCCACAATCTAGGAACTTTAATGCTTGAAATAGTTTAAAATCATTATATCTCATCTTTATTCACCACTTTGAATAATTAAAGCTATTAAGAGTCAAAGTTTCCAACATTAGGGTTTCAAGGCCCATTAAAGTATATCCATGTGCATGATACTCTAAATTAACTAATTATATGCAAAGTTCATCCTTTTTGTTACTAATGTTCCTTTTTATCTTTAATAGGCTAATATCAACTTTAATCATCCATTAAACCCTATTAAATATATTAATCAACTCAAAATAGGGTTCTTTAAACATTAAAGTATTAAAGTTTCTAACTTCCATTAATTTCTTAATTACAAGATGAATCAGCTTCGAAATATATTTTTATTAGATTCCTCTCATTTTTCTGAGCAAAATTCATGTATAATGCACATCCATCCGAGCTACATTTAAATAGATATGATTTTTGCAAAAATACTTACTTTGGGCCAATCCAGGAGCGCCACGTGTCCTTCTCCATGCAACGTATCACGGCTTGTTTAAAACATAACCGAATTACCATTATACCCTTGGTTACAAGTCGGATTCTTTATTTCTCAGAGGGGCATAATCGTCTAGTGATACCTCTCCTTTCTTCTACCTCTCACAGCCCTACGTGGCTGCTACAGTTGTGAGGGTCACACCTCCTCCCTCCCTCTCTAACTCCATTGGCCACTAGAGAGGAGTCCCATGCCTCCGTCGTGCCCCTGCGCAGGCGAGGCTGCCATGAGCACGGCCGTAATGGTCGGGATCAGGCCCTACACCTCCATAGCTCACAACCATGATGCAGCCGTGCTACAAGTTCTGCATGAAGTTGGATGCTCGAGGGCATCATCTGATCATGCACAAGCCTTCGAGGAACATCAGTCCTTCCTCCAAATGACTTTGCACCTCCCCGTTACTCTAGAGAAAGCACCACTTGAGGATTAGGGTTTTTTCCAAGAAGAAGAAGAAGAAGAAGAAGAAGAAGAAGAAGGAAGAAAGGATATGTGCAACTCCTCATAACTCGCCCCTGATCTCTACCCCTTTTATAGGGGAGGGTTTTCGCACCCTAAGAAGTGCATCCCCCAAGATGCAAGATCTTGCCCCAATAGGAATCCAATTCCTTCTTTAGAAAGCAAGCTTTCTCTCTCTTCTTTATCCTTTGGATATTCCTTAATATATGTATATTAGGAATTTGAAATTCCTCTTTCATTTTCTTTATACTTGCCCTTTTTAATTCATTGGCCACAAATTTCTATTTTCCTTTAGTAGGAAATACTTTCTTTTTCGCAATGCCACCAAAATTCATTAATAATGTATTAAATTATTCTCTTATTTTATTTTATAGGTATTTTCTCTTTCCTCTTTATTTATTGTGACTCCTTGGATCCCAAGAAAATCTAATAATTCGAAATTCCTTTTTTAAGGAATACTCATTATCCTTAAATGCATCAATATGCATTATTTCACAGTATCTTGTTTATTTCTTATTAAAATACCTCTTTTTGATAATTTCTTTTTATTTCTCTTTTATTTTCCTCATTGGTATTCCTTCCAACATTAGGAATCCTTGGGATAAAAAATTTCACCAAGGATTACTCAATTATACCTCTTTTCACTTATTTTCCACATTTCATCAATATTTTCAATTTCTTTCTTAATAAAGAAATACTTAATTGATCTTTTCTTTTCGTATTTCACTCTTTATGCAACTTTGGACTCCTTGGAACCCAAGGAACCCAAGAGGCACGAAATCCCTCTTTGTATTTGCCTTCTAGAGGTTTCCACATTTTTCTTTTCTCAAAAATTCAATTATTCATTCACTAATTGAATTTTCTTGTTATTTGGGCCCAATAGCCAATAAAGCCCACAACACAAACATGAAGGCTATTGTAAACAAAATCCATTTATTCGAACCAAATTATATTATTATTTGTTCAAATATCTTTAATATGAGAAATCACATTTCTCACCAAATGAGCCCAAAAGTTGGGGTTGTAACACCTTGTCTCCTCTTTAGTACATGTAAGGACTCTTTGGTCCTTTTCCCTTTTTTCTCATATGAATAAGTGGTGATCCACGCGAGTGAGCCATGATGCATTGGTGTGAGCCCATTGGATCAACCTAGTGAAGTTTGCAAGGTTGGGACCCGATCTCACTACCTAGGTGGTAACTTGTGATTGGCCAAAATTATTTAATTTTGTCAAAATCATAGTAATTAATGGAATATGCAATGATGACATGTTATATATTAATATTGATAAAAAAAATGCAAGGAATGTAATTAAAATAGTTTTAAGCCTAGATATGCTAGTAATCCCAAAAGTACCTAAAGTTACTAACTTTAATGTGTTAAATGTATAAAAACCCTAATTTCTTAAGCTTAGTGATTATAATATGCTACATGGCTTTAATGAATAAAGTTGGATCTTTTTGGGTTAAAAATACATATTTGACTTAATTTGAGATTAATAATGCTCAAAAAATCAATTTTAAGGTTTGTAAGTTAAGAGGCATTAATTATTTTAATTAGGTTTGGGAAGCCAAAACCCTAAGGAAACCATAGGTTGATCCCAAAACCCTAACTTGGAAGCCAAGTCAGTATTAATGTGAGTTTATGAACAAATCAATAATACTTTGGTGTTATACTTTAATTTTAGGGTGATTTCTTTCTTAATATCAAATTGCACTTTTTGCCTAGAGTTTGAGTTACATTTGATAATGGTATGTGGTTAAGCCTATGACTACTCGACTTAAATGAATTCTGTTATTTTTTGAGGTTTCCCACATTGATTGCAGATAAAATGATGGTTGTTTAGTTGATTCCAGCAATATTTAAAGCCTCTATGAGTATCATAGTATATAAGTATAACTTGGTCAACTGTCTCTGGTGGATTTAAGTGATACATGTGGGATATATGAAATGCCACTATGGTGACAAATGATCAATATGGGATAGGATGATCATCAATAAGCCCAAGATGGGACCATATGGTCATTATGAGGACAAGCCTAGATAGGATGCCCATTATGAGGACAAGCCTAGATAGGATGTCCATTATGAGGCCTAGCTGGGAAAGGAAAGCCATAACAAACTGAGCCCAAGAATAGGAGGTTATGAGAAGTCCACTATAGGTAATGAACCCTAAAGAGAGGGTACCCCACAATGAGTACTCTAGATAGGGAGTGTACCATAGAGATTGAGTTGAGAAGTTAGAAAGAAAATGCATGTTCAATTTTATAATCATAATTGTTTCTATGGTTATTATGTTGTTATAACTACATGTGAATATCATGTTTTGCCCACATACCAGTATAACTTGTTATACTTATCGTTGTTTTGTTTCATGGATTTATAGGTTGAAGTGATGTTACTCTGTGAAATGGACATCCAAAGAAGAAGGAACAAAATGTAAAGATATCTAAACATACAATGGAAGAATAGTTAGATAGATTTTATTTCTAGTTGCAAGCAATAGTTTCCCTATTCATGTAACTCCTTTGTGGTGAGTTTATCTTTCATAATGTATCAAACAATTTTCCTTTGAATGAAATTTAATGATTATTCTTAGTTAATTGCTAAAAAATCAATCTTGTATTATGGTAATGGTCCTTACCCTCTCAGTCCAACTTAATTGGGGATAACAGGGGAAGGGGGTCATTACATGCACTACCAATCCTAAGGAAATATTGCAAGTAGAATCAAGAGAAGTTAACAAAAACATGAAGAGGAGGAAATTTTTTGAAGATCTAGAGGACCATAAGCCAAAGGAGGAGGAAACTATTCATGGGGAGGATTTGTATGTTATTGCAGAGTCATAATAAATGGAATTTAATGTAGTGAAAGATAGAAGAGAACAAGGAATTATGAGAATCAACAAAAAGAAATTAGAGAAGACACCTAATGGGGACTCCAAATAATCAAAACCATATAGAAAGTAATAGAAGTGAAGCACCAGGACAAGGTGCTAAAGAGATTAACAACATGGAAAATTACCACTTTACATTGATTTTAACACACGATGAGATAGTTCAAGGAGGGGAGTTACCAGGCACACCATTTTTACCTTGTTATTTCCATATGAGATAAAGAGGGGCCTGATGCCCCATAATCCTTACTCATAAGAAATAAGAAGCATAGGGATTTACAGATGCAATCATAAGGTATTCTTGGTAGGAGACCACCCTAGAAGATGCAATAATAAGGTAGCAAGGACCTTGGATGTATGGAATAAAAGAGTGATGTTCATAACCTGATGTGTAATGAGTGGAAGGATGAACCATGATTCTTGCACTGTCGATAATTTTGTGAATGCATCCATGTCTTGAGATGACCATAAGTGAATGAAGGCCATAAGAAGAGGAACTCAATCTATGTCATATTCCTATTATCCCAAAAACAACTAGAAAAATCATAAATCTGACAGGGAAGATCGGGTTATTGATCTACAAATTGAAATGAAATAAGAATTATTGCATGAGGAAATAGAATGGAAACTGGAGTCCCATTGTGAATGGATAAATCATGGTGATGGCAACATAGATCTCCTCCATATGTAGCTAACAATCAAAGGAATCAATGTAAAGTGGACAGACTAAGGGATATCAAAGGCTTATACACTAATAATCCATGCATGCTTAGAGCATAAGTTAGAGATTTCTTTAAGGATCACATCATTTACATCATACACGGTTCAAGGATATATGTGAATAGCATCTACCCAAGATTTTTCCCTAATATGGAACCACTACAACACTTTGAATTAAAGAAGAATCCTGAAGGTGAGAAGATATATGACTACTTACAATCCAATATACCCCTATAGGTGCCTAGCCTGGATGCATTGATGAAAATTTTGTGTAATCAAATTTGGAAATCATCTGATCCTTTATAATAAGGTTTATTTAGAGGCTTTTTAATGGAGAACATTTGAGGAAGTAGTTATGAAATTGTCTATAGTTCTAGTCTCTAAACTACACAACCTGAAACATGTAGCCAATTAAGAAAAATATCCCTTAACAAAGGATGTGTCAATCTTATTTCTAACGTAATTGTAGAAATTCTAAAACCCTACTAAAATCATTGGGTTTTTCCTTCATACTTGAGCTTCATACCAGTGAGGATGATTACTAAAAATGTAATTCTAGTTCAATATACTAATCACTCAATGGATAAAGTGAAATCAAGGAAGCACACTACAACCGTCAAGTTAGATGTAACTAAAGTTTGTAAACTCATGAGTTCAGTCTATACTAATGACACATTTCAAAAAATGACAAATACTAATATTTTAATCTCTATCTTTAAATAAGTAATCAATACAAGGAATTCTACCATCCTATGGGCAGATGAAGTGTTAGATGCTTTCAGACAATCAAGGTGATTTAAGCAAGGTGATCCATTTTCACCAACAATCTTCATCCTTTGTTTAGAAAGGTTGACCCAAGCCATGGCATTGGAAGTCGAACATGATAAGTGGGATCCTTCTATTTTTACCAAATATAAACTAGCCTTCAGGCACATATGTTTTGTTTGATGACATATTTTTCTTCGGAGAAGTGACCATTAGAGAAGATAAGGGGGTGATTGACTACTTGAGAAAATCTGAAGAAGCCTCAAGACAGAAATTAGAAAATGTGAAATCAAAACTTGTTTTTTCTAAGGACACAGATGTTACACTCAGAAGCCAAATATGTTGAATAAATGAAATTCTAAGTTAAAAAGTCAGCCAAGTACATAGGGGTCCCAATAGCCCATGGAAGTAACTCATAGGATCTGTACATGTGGTTAGTAGGGAATATTCAGAAAAGGATTAATGGTTGGATGCACCATACTCTCTCCTTGGACAAACACATTACACTTGCAAAATCTATGTTCAACGCATCTAATTCTTGTTTTATGTGGTTAATATTGATCCTAAAATTAACATACGAAAAGGTGGATCAATTGGTAAGGAACTTCATTTGGATAGGTGGGAATTAAAATAAAAGAACCAATCAAGTATCCTAGAAGAAGGTGGTGGCACCAATACATAATGGTGGTTTGGGAATCTATTCAATTAAGCAGTATAATGAAGAAATCATCATGAAATCTACTTTGGATTCCACAAAAAGGATCCATGTCAGGTGGATAGAATTACTAGAAAACAAGTATCATAACCACAATGAATATAGAACTACACATTGTAATTTGTGGTGGTGCATTTATAACCAAATGAATCCAATCAAGAATAACTCAAAGAGAGTTTCTTTGGTACTACCATCATGAGCCTATGATACGACCACTATGTAGATCTAAATCAAATACAATCCTCCTATCCCAAAAGATGATACCCTTAAACATTGTTGATATGATAGTCGTGAATGTTGAGAAGGATGATGGTAAGTGGGATGATGAGTTTCTAAAATATTGGTTCATTGTTGGATGATATATCAAGCATGCAACCCCCATATCATTCTTATGGGAAGTTTTGTGTGTGACCAAAAATATCTTATGGATCCTATGACTCTGAATACAACAAAAAAGAAAAAATAATAATAAATGCATAAAGGTCAGAGCCACCATCTTGTTTTATTTGCAAAGAAGGAAAAATTAAATTGAAATTTAAATCAAACAGGAAAACACATAAACATTGTCTTTTGACTCCACCCAACGGTGGATAGGAAAGTTATGAATTGATTTATTGATTCAATTCAATAATCATATTATGAGTGAGAAGTTGTTATAACCCACATATGACCTGAAGATCTGTACATCATCCTTTATATTCACCTTAGGTAAAAATAGCAGTGATCGAGGTTGTTGTTAATGAGCATGGCAAACAAATTTATAAAAAGTGATTTTATGTTAACAGTCCTTTTGGACATAGAGATGACAATGTATTTCCCATCATAGTCGTAATGGTCCCAGTTCTTAGGTGTGTTTTGGTCTGAATAGCCTCAGGACCTCCCATTTAGGAGATCCACCATTGGCGTTGAGGACTGATTCATAGGAATAGTGTCACGGAACTGTTCTTACCCCAATCCCAATCTCACTGCCTAGACAGTGGTAAAGGGATTGAAGCACCCATCCCTGAGTGGCCTGATAGCATCTATCACACTGGCATATACAATAAGAAATAATAACTCGAAGAACTAGATATTTAAAGAACAACTAACCCAATATGGAGATATATCTAATTTGTCTTTGTCATTAGAGTATGTAGAGTGCAGAAGTGATCTTATTTAGTATTCTATTTGTATTGCCTAAAATTAAGAAAATCAAGACACAATCATGCAATTGCTTGGTACACTATCAAAATCAAGTAAATCGGTTTATAACAAAAGAATATACTTGGCATGACTTATATTTAAAAGAATAACAAAGGATTTACAAAACCAATATCATTCGAAAAAAATGTTTGTTATTCAACGATTCAATTTTTATTACGAGTTCCCATTATGCTGTAATCAAATAAGAATGCTTATATATTTTGTGTGACTGTTACCCCAACGCGATGGGGAATGTCACTAGGCTCCATCTCACCATAGTGAAATAGGAGGCCAATGTACAAGTCCCACCTCTAAATGAGGGGGTTGTTTCACTCAATATCAACATTATCAATATCATAATCATTATCAATATACGGGTAGTCATAATGGGCATGCAATTTATGTTTTCATGCTTTTCAAAATGTAGTATAGAAAAACAGAAGACTAATCATAGGGAACAATAGCTCATCCAAGTAAGTATCCAAGTATACAATCAAGAGATACATAAAATTATCTTCAATACAATCAAGGAGAAGTTATATAATAGTGTACCTTTCATAGAGGATTTTGAGTACATATCAACTGATAATAGGTCGACCCTTAGAGTTAGATCCTAAAAAACAATATTTGAGATTAGGGTTACACTTTCCTAGGTCAACCTTAGGGTTAGGTCATCCACTTATAATTCATATTATATCAATATGTTTAACATTATTCAAGTGTAAAGAATATTTCAAGTGTGTATGACCTACTTAGGTTTTCTAGGATCATATGTGTATACCATAGTTTTACGGTCATTATCCAATTCATCATAAATTTCTAGATTATCATCATGGTACTTAATATAATTTGAAATCAAGATCAGATTGATGGGTCAAAACTATATCAAGTGTTTTGCAAGATTGGGATCAAGATTACTCATTATAAAAATTATAACCAAGATTGATTCTAGTAAAAAGATATAGATCACTAATAATTCATTTTCAAGAGTAGATGATTCAAATATATTAGATCTAGGTTACAAGATAATCATTAGAGTCCAAATCTAGGGGTTCCAAGGATTGGACATCATCATTGAATCATTTGATAAACTAACTAAGAAAGAGTTCAAGTATAGGGATATCAGAAAGATCCATATTGAAATAGGTTCCAAAAGTATTTTTAATCAATTCATTAAATTGTTCTGATCAAGATTGACTATTTAATTAAATTATTTGGAGTCAACATGTATTTTCTATGATTAAAGAAAGATTCATCCCGTTATTTGATTTTTGAGCAGAGAGGGAGAAACAATACCTTTAATTCAAAAAAGAGGGGTTGTTCGATGTGTAAAGGATGACCAAGATTTGTCTACATAGGTGAGGTAGCCTTCGTGCTTGCCGGTCTGATTCAGAGGCTAAAAGGGCGAGTTCACACTCTTGAGTGGCTGGTTCACTGGCAACTTGACCAAGCCTTGGACTTGCTTGGGTCCTTCTTGGACCGAGCGGTCTGGGGACCTTCTCCTCTTCAGATAGTACTTGTGTGAGCCTACAATAGAGGTAGAGGACCTCACCGGAAAGGGGGGGGGGCTTTGGGAGCAACAGTGATTGAGGGAGGCTAGGGAGGTGTCGTACATGATTAGCGTGATCTCGCAAAGTGGACAAACATCTTAGGTGGTGTCCTGGCACTGTGAGAAGGAGACTCCCAATCTGGGCTCTGTAGCGGTGCCACACAAAAGTAAGAAGGTCAGGGAGCAAATCAAGGCGTTTGGGGCTAAGGTCATGAGCAAGGAAAGGGTCTCGTTGCTTGGTGTGGTGTATGCAATACTTGGGGGGGGTTATATACATTGAGGGCTAGGTTTAGGGCTAAGAAACGTTGAGGTAGCAGACAAAACAAGTTTTTATTTCACATTTTCTAGTTTCTATCTTGAGGCTTCTTCAAATTTCCTTAAGTAGTCAATCACCCCCTTCTCTTCTCTAATGGTCACTTGTGACAAAGTGGAATTTTGTAGAAGTTTGAATTAAATCCAATTTTGCCCTCATTATACTAACTTATGGTCCCAATTCATTTTTCTTGTCTACATAATCAAAGTTGAGACTTATATACGAAATATGGTGAACAATGTGAACTTCATACACATCATAACACCTTATATTTGATTAATTCATCACTTTGTCCAAAGAAGAAAATTGATACATTAAACTTCAAATTTTTGCTCTCAAACTTTTTGTAATGTTCTCCACATTTTTGTGAAGCTATGGTCCAAATTGTATCTTATTTGGACATTCCTACAATTTTCTATGAATTCTTGAAGTTAATGGGTTAAAAACCCCTTTATTTGCTCTTTAATTGGCTTTACCATGTCAGCAATCTGTGGGGTGTGTAAGGGGGGCAATTTAGGGCCCTTCGATCTGCCCCTCACAGATCAAGGCCCAATTTGATGGCCACTGGTCATTTCCTACCTCCCTCAATCAGCGGGGAGGAGTAAATGAGGTCCTGATTGATAGATCTCGTGCTCTTCACTATGATTCAAAATTTTGAGCAAGCCAAAACCCCCACCTCACAAATTCAAATTCGGCAAGCCCTATTTTGACCATCATACATGCTCTATTCAGCTGCCTAAACATTTCCCTTGCTTTCCCTTCTCCTTTTGGTGTCCATGGCTGCTACCTCAACTTTTTTTAGCCCTAAACCTGGCCCTCAATGCTATATAAACCCCCCCCCCCAAGAATCGCATACACCACACCAAGCAACGAGACCATTTCCTTGCTCATTCCCTCAAGTGAAAACACCTTGATTTGCTCCCCAACCTTCTTGCTTCTATCCAGCACTACCGCAGAGCCCAGATTTGACGTCACCTCCTCGCAACATCGGGCCACAACCTAAGACATTTGTCCACTTTATGAGATCATGTTGATCACATACGACACCTCCCCGACCTCCCTCGATCATTGCTTCTCCCAAAGCCCCCCCCTCCCCGTTTGGCAAGGTCCTCCACTTCTATTGTAGGCTCGCGCGAGTACTGTCCAAAGAGGAGAAGGTCCACAGACCGCTTGGTCCAAGAAGGACGCAAGCAGGTCCAAGGCTCGGTCAAATCGCTAGTGAACCAACCACTCAAGAGTGTGAACCAACCCTTTTAGCCTCTGAACAAGACCACCAAGCAAGGAGGTTGCCTAGTCTACATGGACAATTCTCATCCATTCTTTACACATTGAACGACCTCTCTTTCCCCAATTAAATGTATTTTTTCTCCCTCTCTTCTCAAAAATCAAATAATTGGATGAATCTTGCTTTAATCATAGAAAATGCATGCTGACTCCAAATCATTCAAGTAAATGGTCAATCTTGATCAGAAAAATCCAATGAATCGATTAAAAATGCTTTTGGAACCTATTTCATTACGGATCTTTCTTATATCCCTATACTTGAACTCTTTCTTAGTTAGTTTATCAAATGATTCAATGATGATGTCTAATCCTTGGAAACCCTAGATTTGGACTCTAATGATTATCTTATAGCCTAGATCTAATATATTTGAATCATCTACTCTTGAAAATGAATTACTAGTGATCTAGATCTTTTTACTAGATTCAATCTTGGTTATAATCTTTATAATGAGTAATCGTGATCCTATTCTTGCGAAACACTTGATATAGTTTTGACCCATAAATCTGATCTTGATTTCCAATTATATTAAGAACCATGATGATAATCTAGAAATTGATGATGACTTGGATAATGATCATAAAACTAGGGTTTACACATATGATCCTAGAAAACCTAAGTAGGTCATCCACACTTGAAATATTTTTGACACTCGAATAATGTTAAACATATTGATATATTATGAATCATTAATTTAATATACTCTTACCTCCACCTATGTGATTAAAAGACTCACAAATCAATATACCTTGTAGATGGCCCCACAAACCCATAGTCAAAAAGCAAGATCCCTTAGAACCAATGATGATCAAGGAGAAAGGATTGATAAAAGGAAGATTGATGAAGAAAAAGTCAAGGATGATATAGACAAAGGAAAAAGACCTAGGCTCGATGATGATAATAGTGATGATGCTTAGGAAATGCAAAACACGTTACTAATGGATGCTATGACAAAATGGGTGAAATACACAACATAAATAATTCTTGGAGGAGTCCAAGTCACCATGACTACCTTTACCCCTACATCCAAGCCTGTAGTCATGGAGATAGAGAAAAAAATAGAAGTTGGAATTTCAAAGGAGGATATGTGCAATCACAACCTTTGAAAGTCACCACTAGATCAACATTTTGATATGGCAATTATGTAACTCTTTGTAACTTTTCCTTTTTGAAATAAAACCTTGTACTCACTATATTTTGAGAAATGGAAATGTGATGCCCTTTTGGAACCTATCTTTGGATTTGAAAATTTGTGTTTGGTTTGAATTTCGACTCCCATACTCAAATCTTGAATTTTGACTCGATCATGTTGACCTACAAATGGTCCATCCATTGTTGTAATACTGGACTAAAAATCATGAGAGTTTGACTAGTTGTATTTTTAGGATTGTTAAATTGAAAATATGTATAGGGTTAGCTTCCTAAAATGACCTAGGTCCAGACCATTCACCCACCTCGAATATACTTGATAAAGAAATTGATATTGAAATCTTGATAATATTGATAGATTATTGATATGGGTGAATTATCACACTGGTGGTTTGGTTAGGAATAAAAACCCTAGACTTGTATGTTTGGAACTCCAAATACAAATATTTGAATCTTGACTCTTGAATAACAAACTTGTTAGTGCATGACCCTTTTGGTCCATGACACTTAATCTCGACTATCTCAATTTCAGACATAATTTGAGAGTGAAGTGAGCTGGTGAACTTTGATATTTGACCCCCATATTGATCAATGGAATTTATGAGAGACTATTGATGAATGATAATGTTGATGACATAATTTTGATTATACAGTTGACGATGTGCTTGTAATTGAGGATATGATTTGGATTTCGATAATTCTAAACATTGTTTGAATTTTGAGGACAAAATTCCTTTTTAAGGAGGGAAGGATGTGAAAAAGTGGAATTTTGCATAAGTTTGAATTAAATCCAATTTTTCCCTGATTATACTCACTTATGGTCCCAATTCATTTTTCTTGTCTACATAATCAAAGTTGAGACTCAAATACAAAATATGGTGAACAATGTGAACTTTATACATACTATAACACCTTAAATTTGATTAATACATCACTTTGTCCAAAAAAGCAAATTGATCAATTAAACTTCATGTTTTTGTTATAAAACATTTTATAAATGTTCTACACATTTCTGTGAAGCTATATTTTAGCTCATTTGGACATTCCTATAATTTTCTATGAATTCTTGAAGTTAATGGGTTAAAAAACCCTTTATTTGCTCTTTTATTGGCTTTGCCATGTCAGCAATCCATGGGGTGTGGAAGGGGGCGATTCAGGACCCTTGGATCTACCCCTTGCGGATCAACACCCAATCTTATGGCCACTGGTCATCTCCTACCTCCCAAAATCAACGAGGAGGAGTAAATGAGGACACGATTGAGAGATCTCACGGTCTTGACTACAATTCAAAATTCAGAGCAAGCCAAAAACCCCACCTCGCAAATTCGAACTTGGAAATCCCTATTTTGACCACCATACATGCTCTGTTAAGCCACCTAAACGTTTCCCTTGCTTTCCCTTCTCCTTCCGGCGGCCATGGATGCTACCTCAACTTTGATTATGTAGACAAGAAAAATGAATTGGGACCATAAGTGAGTATAATGAGGGAAAAATTGGATTTAATTCAAAATTATGCAAAATTCCACTTTGTCACAAATAGAGAGAGGCAAGAGATATTTAATAGAGCAAGACCTTAAAATTTTAAAGTGGTGTCAAAATATGAACTTTTAATAATATAAATGATAGAGAAAACATTAGTTATTGACATGTGTATAATATAGAAAGCAGTTGTAATTGTTGAGCAGCCTACTAGCACTAGCTGAGCAGTTGGTGTAAAAGGAAGGATCCATTGATCACATTTATAAAAATAAAAGGGAGAGGTAGTCATTTCTCTAGCTTCAGGATAGATAAAAGGGGCCTAGAATATCTTGGGTGTGGGAATCTATTCAGAGGTGGATTTTAGGGTTCATAGTAAGAAATTGCAATGATTTGTAAGAGGTGGAAAATAGTGTAGATGCATCATGAGTTGTAGCATGCGGATCAAGGCCACCTTTGACGTGTCACTAAGAAATTGCTTTGATCCACCCAGTGGATTGGGAGTGGATAATGTCAATTTTCTAATTTTCTAGATATATCAAGAATATCAGAAGAAAAATGTGAAAAAGGAGTATTTCAAATAAAATTCATATAAAATTATGAAGTGGAAAAAAATCCAATAATTTAGGATTATACTTCATTTTTAGGAGGCCCATGTATAAGTTCCACCTCTGAATGAATAGGTCACTTGCACTCAATATCAACATTCTCAACATTATCAACATAATCATCATCATCAATATACAAGCAGTCATAATGGGCAATATTATTTATGTTCTCATGTTTTTCTCAAAATATACTATAGGAAAAAACATAGGACCAATTAATAGGGAACAATAGTTCAAACAAGTATATAACCAAGTATACAATCAAGAGATACATAAAGGCTATCTTCAATAATATCAAGGAGGAGATATAATGGCATACCTTTCACAGAAGATTTAGAGTATATATCTCAACCAATAATAGGTCAACCCTTCAAGTTAGATCCTAAATCACAATATTGGATCAAGGGTCAAGATCATGATATTTATAAGATCATGTTTTATGATTCAAGATTAGGGTTACTCATTCCTATTTTACCTTGGTGTTATTTCATTCACTTATGATCAACAATTCAATATGTTCAACATTATTCACGTGTCAAGTATATTTCAAGTGTGAATGACTTACTGAGGTACTTTCAGGAACATATGTTTTAACCCTAGTTTTCATGATCAATATTGAAGTCATAGTCAAGTGCTTAGATCATCATCATGTTCTAACATCATTGGTGTTTAAGATTTGATCAAGTTTTGATTAGTATAATGAGTAAATTAGAGATCAAGTTTTAGGTCAATAGATCATAATATGCCACAAGATTTAGATCAATCATATTATAAGATGTCATCATCGAGATTATCTTCAAGGTACATGTCTCATATTCAAAAGTAACTAAGACAACAAGATTAGGTCTGGTCTAGTCTGGTCTTATTTTAGTGTCTCAAGATATACATCAGAGTCAAGTATTTGGGTTTCCAAAATCTAATCTTGCTTATGGATTCATTTAGACAAAAGTATAAGAAAAGGAACAAGATCAAGGGATATCAGTGAAATATATCAAGAATTAGCCTTCACAAGTATTTTTCAATGATTCATTGGACTTTTCTGACCAAAATGAACTACATGTTCATAATTTTTTGAGCTGTGATGCATTTTCTATGATTAAAGCAAGATCTGGACATTAAAATGAAGTTCTGAGTAGAGAGGAGATAATTACCTTATTGTGGTAAAAGTGGACCGTCCGATTATATGATCAGAGGAGTAGGATTGTTCCTTATAGGCATTGTGGTTTTCTACCCCAGTGGTCTGGTTTGATGTTTGATTGGTCGGTTTAATAGCTTGGTTCAACTAAGCCTTGGACTGGGGGACTCTCTCCTGGACCGGCCGGTCTACCTCTTGTTCCTTCCCCCATTCCTCACCCACACAGAACCCCACACAAAGCCAGAAAGGAGGTGGAGCAGGGTCACTGGTGTGGAGGAGCTCCAAGATTAGGGAGCATTGTTGGTGGTAGTGAGGTGGTCGTTCGAGTTCGCCTCCAAGCCGAGTGTTGAATGTGAGCTAGAACTTGGGGAGAGGAGGTGTGTAGCATGAACACCCAATTTGGGTAGGGTGGTGGCACAAACAAATAGAAGAGGAGGTCAGGAGTTTGGTGTGATGGTGTTATGACACATTAAATGGGGGCAAAGTTGAGCTCATTGAGTTCGAATTCACGAGACAAGCACATTTTGGCCATATTAACACCTCCCCGCAATCAGCGGGAGGTTGAAGATGACCTTGCGGTTGCTGGATTTAGGCCTATATCTTCAAGTGGTAGATACAAGGGTTGGGGTTTGCCCCTGATCCCTTGCATAGATCCCTAACATGGCAAAGCCAAGAAAAAGACCAAATAAAAGGGAAATAAATGGATTTTCAATACATTATCTTCAAGAAATCATAGTAAATAACAAAAATGTCCAAATGAGTTGAAATTTGGACCATAGGTTCCAAATAATGTGAAGAATATTTTTTAAAAGGTTGGGAATCATATGAAGAAGTTTAATTTACAATTTCTTCTTTGGACAAGGTGATGAATTAATCAAAATTTTTATGTTATAATGTGTATAAAATCCACATTAATCACCACCATTGAATTTGAGTCTCAAAATTGATTATGAAGTTGATAAACCATCCCAGGGATCTACCTCTTATGGATCCAAGCTAAATCTAGTGGCCATGAGGTCGTCATCAACCTCCTACAATCAGTGGGGAGGTGTCTTTATGACTGAGACTTGCAATCTTGTGTTCTAGACCACAATTCAAATTTCCATCTGAGCCAAAATGATCCCCTCACAAATTCAAACTTAACAAACCCTAGTTTGACCAACATTCATTCTTTGTCCAGCCGCCAAAATGGGATCCTCCCTCCTGCTCTCAATCTTCAACCACCAACCAATCCGTGAAGTCGTGGCGAGCTAAGGCGGTCATCTCAATGCCTCCACCAGCTTCTCCTACCCCCGAGCACCCTAACATACCAGTGAGGTCCACCGATGAGCTTCTGGCTTACACGAGGCCTGTGCAGGAGGGGAAAGAGTTCCAAAACCACTGGTTCATAGGAGGAAGGACCCGGTCAAAAGGATCCATCTGAATCGCAATTGAACCAAGAAATCAAGAAGAGAACCAACCAGTCAGAGATTGAACCGGACCCATAGTTATGCTAGCTGCCTCACTGTGTGGTGCAATACAGACCACTTATCTTGAATCGAACGATCATGTATTTTCACTATTTAAGGTACTTTTTGTTCTCTCTCTAACAATTAATCACTAAAATAGCCAGATCTTGCTTTAATCGTAGAAAATACATCCTAGCTCCAAAAATTACAAACAAATAGTCAATGTTGATAAAAAACATCTAATGAACATATTCAAATACTTGGGATCCTAATTGATAATACTTTCATTGACATACCTAGATCTTAAACCCTTGCTAAATTTGTTTGACAAATGGATCAATAATGATATTTGATCTTTGAGAAACCTGAATTCCGACTCTAATGATCATATGAAATCAAAGTTGACTTGATAAGCCTCTAGATCTAATCTTTTTGACTTGTTCATATCTAGAATGTGGTTTCATGATATAACATGATGATTAAGCTTGATGATAGGGTTCTAACCCAAGAATTGTGATATTGATATCATGATTGTGCTAAATCTTACAAAAGCCTTGATCATGTGTATGATCCATGATCCTACTTTTATAAATCTAATCTTGAATTCCAATTATGCTAAATATCATGATGATGACTTAGTAATGTGATGATGACTTGAATATTGATCATTAGGGTTAACACATATAATCCTAGAAAACCTAGGTAAGTCATTCATACTTCGAAATATACTTGGCACTTGAAATAATGTTGGACATATTGAAATATTGGTTGATTATAAGTGGATGACCTAACCCTAAGGTTGAACTAGGAAAGTGTAACCCTAATCTTGAATATTGAAACATGATATTCAAATATCATCATCTTGACCCTTGATCCAAACACTGTGATTTTAGGATCTGACTCGAAGGATTGACCCATTACTTGTTGAGATTTGTACGCAAAATGTTAGGTGAAAGGTACGCTACTATATCTCCTCCTTGGTTGTATTGAAGATAGTTTTTATGTATCTCTTGATTGTATACTTGGCTATATACTTGGTTGAAGAATCCTATTGATTAGTCTTCCATTTTTCCTATATCATATTTTGAGAAAAATATGAAAACATAAATGATATTGCCCATTGTGACTGCCCGTGTAGTGATGATGATGATGACAGTGTTGATAATATTAATAATGTTGATATTGAGTGTAAGAAATCTCCTCATTCAGAGGTGGAACTTGCACATTGGCCTCCTACCTCATATTGAGAAAAGGAGCCTAGTGACCTCCCCCATCGCATTGGGACGATGGAGTTACACAAAATATATAAGCACGCTTCTTAATTATAGCATAATGGGAACTTGTAATAAAAAAATGAATTGTTTGAAATAAACATCTTATCAAATAAAATTTTTGCATTTGGAAGAATCATGTTTTGTACTTTTCTTACTTCCTCCAAGTATACTCTTTTTCTATTAACTATTTTACTTGATTTTGATAGGATACCGTGCAATTACATGATTGTGTCTCGATTTTCTTGATTTTAGGAAAAACAAATGAAACACTGACTAGATCACTTCCCCACTCGATATACTCTGATGGCAAAGATTGATCTGTAAAATCTCATAATTGGGTTAGTTCGTTCTTTAAATCTCCTATTTTTGAGTTATTATTTCTTATTGTATATGCCAATGTTTGAGATCCTATCAGGCCACTCAAGGATGATTACTTCAATCCTTTTACTATTGTCTAGGCAGTGGGATTGGGATTGGGGTAAGAATTTTTCTGTGAAAGGTTCCTATCTCATTATAGGGATTTGGTATGAATACATACCTAAACATATGGATTTTTTAGAGTGATTTCTACTCATGATATTTATTATAAGTAGGGGCCTACTTATATGTAGGGCTTAAAATAAAGGGTATACTTCTTTGAGATAGGCTCATACAAGGGCATCTACAAGATGTAGGGCTTGGACTGGAGGAATACCTATTCTAGATAGGGCTTAGATAAAGGTGCCTACTGAATGTAGGTCTTAAATTAAAGAGATGCCTATTCCACTAGGGTTTTCTCAGATCCTTATCTGAATGTAGGGCTTGGATTGGAGGGAATGCCTATTCGAGATAGGGACGGGGGAGATGCCCACCTAAATGTAGGGCTTTTAAAGGGATAGCTACCATGTTATAAATTTTTTTTGGGAGTGCCTATATGGAATAGGGTTTTTGGTAATGCCTATGTCTTTAATGAAGGGAGTATCTCACCTAGTATGGGGCTTTCAGAAGGGGAAATACCTATTCGGGGTACGCCATGAAAACATGGATTTATTAGGGTTAAAATGGATCATGAACTTTTAATTTAAGTAATATGGACCATAGTCTAAGAATCATGATCTAGATGATAGTTAGGCCTAAAGGGAGATCAAGAGATTGATTTGGGAGTCCAACATGGTGTAGGGCTTAGATCGTGTACATGCCTAACTCAACATCGGTCTTCAAGAAATGAAATGCCTATTCTGAATCAGGATTGAAAGCAAGGGTTACTACTAATGATAGGTCTTAAGTGTGGGTGTCTTCCTGAGCATATGGATTTTTGGTTAGAAGGGAAGGCACCTATTCAATATAGGGCTTTGAAGCATGAAGTTACCATTCTAGACATGGCTTTGAAATTGGCAAGTGTTGACTCGTGGTGGGGCTTTTGAAAGTGTAAAGTGACTATTTAGGGTAGGGCTTGTGGAATTAAGGTTCCTACTCTGAGGATTGATTCTTGAAATGCCCATTCATGATAGGGATTTTGAAAAAAAGGTTCCTATTGAAGGTAGAGATTTTTAAGGAAAGGTTCCTACCCAAGTTAGAGATGTTTATAGTGTAAAGTTTTTAATCAGGATAAAGCTTGATAAAGCAAAGTGCCTACTCAGGATAGGGCTTTCTGAAGGGTTGCTAACTGGGTGTAGGTCTTCAATTTAGAAGATGTTCTTATTTTGGATAGAACTTTGAAGCATATTGGCTACTCATGGCAGGGATTAAAAATGTTATTACATATTCATGTTATGGAATTGAAGAGGATTGCCTACTAAGGTACACCTTTAAAAATGAATGCATTTTTAGGATAAGGCTTTTGAAAGCAAGGTTCCTACCCAGGGTAAACCTTTAGAATACATGGTGCTTCCTCAAGGTAGGACTTTTGAAAGAGAGTTTCCTACTAAGGCAGGGACTTGAAAAATTGTTAGGTTAATGTATTGAGGATAAATATTTGAATACTTTAGATTTCTCACTCGACAAGACTAAAAATTGTATGGCTCCTACTCAGGGTTGGGATTTAAAAATGAAGGGTACATATTCGGGGTAGGGCTTGATATGATGAGACTCTATTTGGGATATAGCTTTAAAAATGATGATTGCCTACTCTAGGTAGGGACTGAATGTGGGTTAGTAAAATTTAAGTTGTTGATCTAGGACCCAAACAAAGTTTGCCACCAAAAAAGTAAGGAGTCTATTGAGGGCAAGGCTCGTGAACTAGTTTTAAGTTTTAGTGCAGGACTCAAAAGAGATTGGTAGATAAAGAACGTAATTGGTTCAATTTTATGTCATGGTCTAAGAACCAAAAACGGTTTTGAAATGTAACTGTGGGTATGGTTCAGTTTTAGGTCATGATCAAGGACAATAAAAGGATGATATGTGATATCATAGTGGGTTAGGTTCAATTTTAAGTCATGATCTGGGAGTATAAAAGGAGTTTGAAATGTCATTGTAAGTTTTATTCAGTTTTATATCATGATCCAGTACCATAAAGGGATTTTGAAATGTGAGGCACTTAGTTAGTCCAATCATAGGTCATAGTCCAGGACCCAAAAGAGATTGGAAACAACCATCCAAAAAATTAGTCATGTTTGAGGATGCCTAGAAGAGTGTAAGCACTTTTACATTAAAGTAAAAGCTCAATTTGGTGTTCTTTCACTAATCACATGGTTGATGTTTGGGGTTCATGCTTTATTTGTGAAGTTTGATGCATGTTGTACTAACATTTGAACTCCTTAGCTTCAATTAATTTTCATGTATGGAATATCATCAAAGAGATTTGATGATGAATGTCTAGAATACAGTCCCTACGCATCATTCAATTTGGTTTGGTGATGTGGCCCTGATGTCGTGTTTCTGATAGGTCACTGGTGACATGTAAAAATTGATCAATGTATCTTTCTTATAGGTAGAGGCTTAAATATTCTCAAAGGTTGTCCTCACTAGAGGTTGTATTATGTTCTATCAATTGTAAGAGGAGTGTTATGAGGTTACATTAGGTCATTGTATCTGAATTATACTTATACAAGGTCTTTGGACCATATGTCCTTTGCTGATTTAGTATCTACTACATAGAGAGCATTCCATGTAAGGCCACACCAACTAATAAGAGGTTACAGTCATTCATGAGTTTTGGTCTATCTTGGAGTGCATGTAAGGTTTTCAGGAGATGATGTGCCTTATTGAAATATTTCTATGAAGATGTATGCAAGTGTTGATGGAGATGGATTAGATTTATAATTTGTCTCTATATTGAATAGTTCATCCAATCTTTGCTACCTAGAATCCTCTACCAATGATACCCTAACAAACCCTATTGGTGGAGATATACCATGATATTTGAAGGAGTCCACCTTGATGTTGAAGTTATCCATGATGTATACATAGAGTGGGCCATTATGATCTAAAATTTCCCTTCTTCATTTGTCTTTGTTGAAGAAACATGTTATCAAGATTTGAATAATGGTGGTAGAAATTTGCCCCATTGTTTTGTTTTAATGATTTTGAATTCTTCTTTTGACATTAATATAATCACGCTAATGAATAAACAGTTGTTTTCAAATTCATTTTTGATTCAATTATTTATTTGACATACCATGGTTTGTGGCTTCTTATGTTACTATTTACCATATTTGGCATTAATAACTTGACCATAAAGGGTTTGTTTTGCTTCCCTTGAGCTTAGGCTTCTAGTCAACATTTAGGATTTTTGGATTGAGACTTGTTTGTCTAGTTAGCGGTAACCCAAGTTAATCATAAGGCATGTCGTCATATGTGAGTGGTGGTAATGCAATAAGTGTAGCCTCTCTAATGGAAAATAACAAGAATTGTTCTCAACCTACTTTCCTACCATAGAACTATTCTTACTCGAATTCCAATCACACTACCTGGGTAGGCAGTGTTAAGGGGATTAGAGTGCCTGTCTCTGAGTTTCCCAAAAATCACATGCATATTATGTGAAAAAAGAAATAACATTCCATTTATGGGAAAAAAAACATAGTGCTTATTACATTTGATCATGTAGGAAACAAGGAAAATGAAAAAGATAACAAGGTGAGAGAACTACAAACTAGATGCTATATCCCATTTACATGTAATCTCATGTAGTAAGCATTCATCATTCTGGCAGATTTTGACAAGAGTATGGTAGATCAGCAAGTATCAAGTCTTCAAGTCTTCAAGCTCAAATCAGGTAAATCGAGGTGCAATCAATGTAGATGCATTGGTCAGCTTTAAAAAAAACAATATTGAAAAATTGAAAACATTTCTATCAAAATATTGTACTTCGCAAGACCTATAAGAAAAATATTCAATGTAATATTCAAACTCATCTTAATTTTGAGTAATTCATTTTTTATTATAGACTTATCCATTATGCTAAACTCAACTCACATGAAATCATAAGGGGCATTATCATTTATGTTCAATGATTTTCAAGAATACATTTACAAATCAAAAGATGACTCATTAGGGAACATTGTAGCTCAAACAAATACATAGCCAATATTTTCAACAACAGTACATATAAGATTATCATTTAATGTAAAGAGGAATTCATATAAATGCATAACTCTTGTATTTTAGAGTATTAGAAATATCCAAATCAACACTATAAAAAGTATAAGATTGTGGTAGAATATGAGAACAACCTTGTATCAAAATATATATAGTTCATTGTTCTAATGACCTACTAGGGCATTTGTTGATGTATTCTATTGCTCATTGTATTTTTTCCCTATGGTCATGAAGAGTATAGATCTAGGATCATATGACTGAGATCATGAACTTATATTTTCTGTTAGGTCTGATATGATGTGCAAAATATCAAGGTCTAATGCGATTAAATTATTTAGTGACTTTCTTGTACAAATATGTCATGAGTATATTACATTATGATGTAGTAATTATAATTATGTAATCAAGTCATCACTATAACATCAGAGTAATACAATGTCAAGTTGTGATCATGTATATGTTAATCTATCTATTACAAGATTAGGGTTCGAAATATTAATAGAAAACCCTAATTAATATCTATGAAAGATATATTAAATATGATAATAAAATATTACTATAATAGGGAAAGATAGTAATTTCAAATTAATCTAAGAATTTTTTGAAGAAGATTTTTAAATTGTTGGAACTTTTCTGATAACTTATCTACTTATAATTGATTTTAGAAAACTGGCCAATAAGAAAAAGGCTAACATTTAAGAGTGAAAATGAAAAAATAATTGCCATCTTGGCTTCGTGGTTCAGGAGAGGGATCTAAAATTGTTGATCCTCCTGCTGACATGTGAACCATATCTTGGCTCAGGGGGCAACAACATGGCAAAAGGATGTAATGTACATGCTAAAAATATTTGACCACATGACGAAATCCAGATATATTAGTAACACTTAGCCCTTGAATGTTTTGATCTATAGGAACCCTACTCGTGCGTGCCATTAAATGTCTAGTGGAGAAGAAGAAGACTGGGCATCATAAAACATGTGGGCCTATTTCTATTATCTATACAATTACATTACAAAGACAACAGATCATTTGGTGAGCCAAAAGATGAACCAAATACCAAACATTGCGTCGAATCAAAGGTGAAAAGAGAAAAAATAATGGTGGGTTACTACTTCCTACAGTGGAATTGGGAGGTTTTAGGGATTTGGGACAACAGTAGTAGTCATCTTGGAAGTCACCTACTGATCCTAGCTCCTCACGATAATGTTCGATGGTGCTCTCCACACAAGGTGTAGTTGGCGCTAGGGGAGCTTATACAATGGAGTTCCTTAAGCAAAAGTGGATCGTCACAAAGGTGGTGGGAGTCCCTGCTTTGTAATCTGATGGTTTTAGTGCAAGAAATTTGGAGGAGGTGCTCTGTGGAGAGAGGATGGTGCTCTAGTTCAACTAATCAAAGATTAAGTTAAGTGTAATGATGAGGGGTTGTTGGTGATCAATTGATAGGTTTGTTAGGCCAAAGGATGTGTGGTGGAGCCACTGGAGGTTTTAAATATAAAAGACGAGGCCTAGGGTTGTCTATGCTCTTTCTCTCTATAGACCTTAGGTTTCCCCTGATTCGGGCATTTTTGAAACTGTGAGAGAGGGAGGGTCAGTTGTTGTTTGTTGGATAGGGAGACCATTTCAAATCTGGAGAACCAATTTTGACGCGATGTGGATATGTGACAAGGGATATAAATGAGTTTGAAACTTTTTAATATAGTGCATGCGCTCACCCCTGAGAGTGGGGTGAGGGACATGATTCCCCTGATCACGTCCTCCCTAGAACTAGGTCTAGGTCTGGGATCTGGTTTGGCTAAACAAATAGGTATTTTCTTCAATTATTCATAACTTTTAGTTCCCTTAATCCCAAAAATGCAAGATTTTAACTAGAGGTTTATCAAGTCTCCCCATGTTTTACAGATAGTTTTAAATTTTTATATTGAATATTGAGTCACAAAAAAAACCATATGAGGAACAATGTTGATTGAGCAAGGTTTTGATGTCACAAGGTACATATCATGAAATTTAGACATCATAATTGCAATTTGGGTGTCCAAATCATTCAATGATCATGAGAGTGATGAAGTGAGGTCAATTGAGTAACATTAGATACTACAAAGTCATAAATTGAGATTTGGATGATAAATATGGAAAAATCCACTTCATCACATTTCCACTTTTTAGTACTAGTGATTAAGGTGATTTGAGACACCAAGAATGTTTAAGATTGTCCAAGGTGTTCATGAATTGGTCAGTTCTTATATCAAAATGATAATATCCAAATATACCATTAGGGGAAGGTTCAATTAGGGTTGATTTGATGCTCCTATGGCTCTTGATTTCATGCTTGTACAACTCTAATTGTGCTATGTAGATACACTTCTTGTTGTATGTAGTAATAAGGTGCCAGGTGTCAAATACATCTCTATGGGCTCTATTCTCGACACTTCTTGTTTATTTAGTGTATCAAAATCATTTGTCCACATTTTTGGTCATCCTATAGGACTTAGTTATTCATCATTTTTATCATTTTGCTTTCAAGTTCATGGGCATTGATGCTCAGAACCTTAGGATGGGAGTTTTTATGCTCCATTTGTCTTGGGTGTCATGCTTATTAAGCAATTAACCACATGCATATGTCCAAGTTCTGGTGCTCTTTGGTCTTCATTGTTAGTTTATAATTAATTCATTCCTTGGGGTTGTGGAAATGATGCTCATATCCTTAATATGGAAACTTGAATCATGTATTAAAAAAAATTTCATAGAGAATTTTCCCCATGTGTGGTCCCCAAGCTAGATAATCGTGGAAGATGGTGAGACATGAACAATGCCTTTAGGTATCCAAATCTCCTTGTTCTCCAACCCACCTGTCTTTTTTGTGTCCCATGAGTAGGGTTGTTGTCATATTTAATTAGTAAAGTTCATGTAGGGAGTTCTCCCTAAATTTTTTTTCAAAATTTCCTAACTTGGTAGGTTTGTCACATCTCGCCTCAGGGAACTCAGTTTAAGAAGACCAAGAAGACGAAATTTATTGATATTAGTTGTGTTGTCATCTTGCAATTTTATCTTTATATGATTACATTAGTTGAGTGATTTTGATGGGTGGGATCAACTTTGTGAACCATTGGGGCCTCATGATAACTCTCATGCTCCTACTATACTAGGCCCTATGGTTCTACTTTAAAACTTTTGCTTTTGGCCTTCTTCCTTGATAAATAATGACCTCTGATTATTCATTGGATTTTTTGTCTGATAATCTTCTAGGTTGTTTAGTGGTGTGACTATGTGTGTCATAATGTCTCATGTTATAATGCCCAGATATAACATTCATGCACTAGTATGATCTTGGTGGGAATTGTACAAGACGGTGTAGTTATTCACCTATGGGTTGTATGGTGATGATAGTTGTGTGTGACCTACTGGGAGGAACACTTGTATGTGTGACTTTGGGTGACCCATGTTAGCTTTGAATGCTTTCTTACCTTCAAACTCTATTTCCTCTATGTCATGTGGTCCATCGACCCATTGTGACTACTAGATGGGTCATGTTGAGCCATTTTTTCATCATGAAAGTCTTGATCCAATGTCTCTATCACCTCATTAGTGTTGGATTGTTAGTTAGTACTTGCCATATCAAAAAGTACTTTCTAAAATTGTCAAAAAGTGAGTTCTTGCCTAATACTTTTATGATATTCTCCTCTTTGTTGAAGGTAGAATGATTGGTTGGTATGCTTGGGAGACCTATGGGGAATCTTTCCCTTGTGCAATAAGGAGTTCAATAAGGGAGAAAATGGTTGTAAACAAATTGACCCTTGTGTTAGGTGATATGATTCAACATATGGCATTCATGCTTCTTTTGTATCCCCAAAATTCATGGTAATGTTCAATACAAACATCCCCTCTTGTGGAAGAGGGTTTTAAAAAACGTGATTGAAAAAGGTTACATGTCCCTTATGTGGAGAAGGGGACAAAGATCATGTAAAAATATGAAAGTTCACCATTTTCACGGAAATGAATTTTTCATGTATCAGTGCAAATTGTTGGGTCCAATGGTATGAGGAGTGAAACATACACATATATTGAGTGATATGGAAGGATGTTTCAAGTCTTGTCATGAGATAATTCCAATAGCATCAGGACAAAGCATGTAGATAATGGTTGAGGATTGTAGAGGGTAAGTTAGGATGGTGTCCAGCGATAAGGTGGCCCACTTGGGGTAAGAGATTGTGGCCAAGGATCAATGCAGTTTCTCAATCCTAGGGAAAATTCTATCATAGAAACTCTCACAAGGAAAAGATCACCAACTCATTGCTAGATATTGTGGAAGGACACAGGTGTGTGAGATTACTATCTCCTCAGGGGATATTCTATGAAAGAATTACTCACAAAGAAAATGGCACGTAGGGATAAGGTCTCCTACTCAAGGAAAGAAAATACCCTTGGATATTGTGGGTGAGATTCCTCTATCCTTAGGTGAGATTTTTTGAGAGGAATACTCACAAGAAAATGGGTATCTAAGGATAAGCTAAGGGCCATAGATTGTGGATGATACATGTGTGTGAGATTTATCTCACCTTGGGGATATTTTATGGTACATATACTCACAAGGAAAAGGTGTATCTAGGGATAAGGTGATCTTCTCAGGGCCATAGACCATGACTAGATACGGGTGTGTGAGATTCCTCTCTCCTCTGGGGAGATCTAATGAGAGTAATTATCATAAGGAGGAAAGGGGATATCCAGGGACAAGGTGACCCTCTTGGGTCCAGAGACTATGTAAGGATATAAATGTGTGATATTCCTCTACCCTCAGGGGAGATTTTATGAGAGAAACACTCACAAATAAAAGGGGTCTCCAGGGATAAGGTGACCTGCTTAGGGCTAGAGATTATGGTTGGATGTGGTTGTGTGAGATTCCTCTTTCCTTGGGGGAGATCTTATGATAGAAATGCTAACAAGGAAAAAAGCAGATATCTAGAGACAAGGTGATCCTCTATTGGACTAGAGAATCCATCTAGATACAGGGTGACATTCCTCTCTCCTTGGGGGAGATCTTATGAGTGAAATGTCACAAGGAAAGAGTGTTACAACCCCAATTTTGGGTTCATTTACTGAGAAATGTAATTTATCATGTTAAAGATAAATGAACAAATAATGAATGAATGCATGAATTTCATTTAAAATAGCCTTGTTGATTTATTTGTGGGCTTTATTGGCTATTGGGCCCAATAACAAGGAAAGGATAAAAGAAATTCCACTATTATCGAGTAAATAAGAAAATAGAGAAAAAGGAAAAGTGTGGAAACCTCTAGAAGGCAAATCCAAAGAGGGATTTCGTGCCTCTTGGGTTCCTTGGTTTCCAAGGAGTCCAAGGTGGCATAGAGAATACAATAATAAAAGAAAAGATCAATTAAATTTTTCCTTATCGAGAAATAAATTGAAAATAATGGTAATATGTGGAAAATAAGTGAAAAGAGGTGCAATCGAGTTATCCTTAGTGGGATTTTGTATCCCAATGATTCCTAATGATAAAAGGGATACCAATAAGGAAAATAAAAGAGAAATAATGAGAAATCCTCAAAAAGGGATATTTTTTAATAAGAAATCAACCTAATAATGTGAAATAAACAAGATAATTTGAAATAATGCATATTGATGCATTTAAGGATAATGGGTATTCCTTAAATAAAAAAATTTCGAATTATTTGAGTTTCTTGGGATCCAAGGAGTTCCAATGAAGAAAGAAGAAATATAAAATACCTATAAAAGAAAATAAGAATATAATGTGAGCACATTATTAATGAATCTCATGGTATTATTAAAAGGGAAGTATTTTGTCTTCAGGAAAACATAATTTCATGATTAATGAATTTAAAAGCAAGTCAAAAGAGAATAAGGGAGAATATTTTTGTATTCCTAAAAAAAATCCAATGAATATGTTGTTTTAAGAAGATGTTAAAGAGAGAGAAACTTGCTTAATAGTGAAGGAAGCACTTTCCTAGTTGGAAGAGGGCTTGGATGCTTCGAGGGAAAGCCTACTGGGGTGTGGATACACACCCTTATATATAGGGAAGAGCCCTGGTTCGATTCCAAGAGAGGGAGAGAGAGAGAGAGAGATCTCATGCTCTCCTCCTTGTGCAAACCCTAATGGAAAGGAGGGATCTAAACCTGAAGCAATGGAGGTTCAGTTGATGGTCTTGATGGAGGAAGGAAGCCTCCACGACGACCTAGGAAGGATTGGAAGAGCAAACCCGTGCTCCTTTCTTCAAGCACTCTATCTGTAGGTCGGAAGGCTGTTGTAAACATAGCAGCAAGTGCGGATGTTTCTCCCTCAAGATTGGCCATGATGGTCACGACCTGGGGGCGCCTTGAGTGCGCCTAGGTTCTGCGACACTGGGGCAGCCATGGGCGGCGACCCTCGATCCTTAGGGGAGGAGGATGAAGGACCGCGGATGGCTGCCCATGAGCGTCAAGTTCCAGATCAACCCCGCTCTGACCAGCTACGCTAGGCATGATATGGGTGGTGCCCCAAGGGTGACGGAGGGAGACGAAGCCAAGGGAAGAGTTGGCAACAGCCATCGGGGGCCATGAAGGAAGGAGGATGCGGCCGCAACCTGCTGCAGTCGGCCGCAGACTAGGGTTCACAAGGTTGAGGGTGACCAAGGTAGGTTGGACGTTTATGCCCTCCGCGGGCTGAAGGCACAGTCGACTTACGCGGGGGTAAAGTCATAATTCCGAAATGTTTCCCAAACAAACCAATGTTGCATGGAGATGGCTACGTGGCAGATCCAGATTGGTCCAAGTAAGATTTTATTGCAAAAATCGTAGTTAAATATTCATAGCTCGGGTGATAAAAGTTTATACATGAAATTTGATCAGGAGAATGAGAGGGACTCAATAAAAATGTTATGAGAACCTAATTTTCCTTCTAATTTCAAATGTGTCAAAAGTGATCATATAATGCATTAGACTTTGATTAAAACCCCTAATTCTAATTAGAGATCAAATCAAAGGTGCTTAATGGGTTAAATTGAGTATTAGTAACCTTTGAGAAATAAAGTGAGGTTTGAGTATAATTTTGATAATGTTGGGCTTTTTTTAGGGTTTTAATCCATGATAATGCATGTAGAAACCCTAATCTAGGATCAAGAATGTAATTAACTGGGAAAATTTGGAAATAAGTCTGTTAATCATAAAGAGATACATTAAGATCGAAAAAGATGAACTTTGCATATAATTAGTTAATTTAGAGTTTCATATGCATGAATATACTTTAATGAGCCTTGAAACACTAATGTTGACTAATTCGACTATTAATGGTTAATTATGCCTTTAATCCAGAATTGAGGATTAGATGTGGAAATAATTAGGGTTTAAAATAGTAAAAGATGAAGGGAAACCCTAATTATGGAAACCCTAAAAAGTGGACTAGAAACCCTAAGAAGCGAGTTAGATTTAATAGATCTTAATGACATGAGTAATAAAAGGAAATTGTATAATTGTTTCAGGATCTTATTGAATGCTTGCATGATCGTTGTTGTTTGGATTATTCCTGCACCTGAATCTACATGTACAGGTATGTGGTTACGCTTATGACCACCAAAATTATTTTTACGGGGTTTTGTCGATGTTTCCATCGTGACTTGAATTAAACTGTTGAATGATTTAATTCATGCAAAGTATAATGTGAATATGACTATCACATAAGAGATATTCCTACTAGCTCAGATCCTAGTCCCCTCTATAGCTAAAAGGGTGACCTAATAAAAGGCTACCAATGGGGTAGGCCCATCAGGTCATTAGATGACTTAGTAAATGGCTACCAATGGGGTAGGTCCATCAAGTCACATTGAGTTAGAGATTGGACTACCTATGGGTAGTGCCATGCGACTCAACCCTAGATATTGATCTACCTGTTAGGTAGGATCATGCAGGGTTTAATAAGGATCTAGCTAGAGAGAGGTAGTATCTCAGTGTGCTGCAGGGACAACACAGAGATAGGGGATAGGAAAGGATTGAGTAGTATGGTTTAAAATGTAATCTTAGTTGTTAAATGATAATTGGCTGATTACTTTGTTACTATAGTTGCACGTTTATTGTTTCCCCCACATACCATCTTCTTGCTAACCGAAGTTTTGTTTGTTGGCGTTTTAGGTGAAAATGCAAAGAACAAATAGTAAAGTGGCAGATGTGGAATTAAATGAGAAATAATGTGCATAGGAGGATTAGTTAGTTTAGCGTCTTCATGGATAGAAGTTTAGAAATACTTGTTTATTTCCATGGTAAAAAAAGTTTTATTTTATACCAGTTTTCAGTTTAGTTGGTAAAGTTTATTAATTGTTATTGATTATTTGTCAAACCTTTGATCCTGTTAATTGAATAACGGCTCTGACCTTCGGGTCTCCCTTAATTGGGGGTTACCGGGAGGCGGGGTCGTTACAATTGGTATCAGAGCATAGGTTCCTCATCTAATCATTAATAATTATTAAATTTTACAAATTTCATAGAACCGAGGGAGTTATTAGATGATTATCTGAAAGATAGAGGTGTCTAGAAAAGGATCATGACTGGGGGCTGGCAAAAATTTCCTCCGCACTGCTAGTCGGAATATGAGGACTCCCGGATCTGTGTGACTGCCTGGCCAAAGTCTTAGGGTATGAATCGAAATAAGATACCTTTAGGACTCTCTCATCTTGTTCGTCCTTTCTCAACTCATATTCTGTTAAGGACCTTAAGGATTAGGGTTTTCTCTCTTTTCTCACCCTCTTGAGGTATGGGTAAGGTTATTAAGGATTAAGGAATCCTCCACCAAATTAATAAAAATCATGTAAATAAGATGTCATGGACATAAGCTTAATAGAGTAAGCGTAAAGGAATAGATACATGCTTAAGCCGTATGACACGAGTTGTCATTTCCCTCAGGAGAGACTTGAGGATAGACCTCCTTGGCGAGAGGATGAGTAGAGAGAGTTAGTCTTGGAGGTAGAGATCTCCATTAAAAGTAGAGACCTAGCACATCCTCTGAGGATGATGTTAACCCTAACCCTAAGTGAAGGTTAGAGAGGGAGATGACATGATGAGTTGGATGTCAGGGTTGACCGAGTGATTGGTTGGACTTCCCTTTGGGATGCCATAAGGGGGTGGACGACCTAGTACTTTTGGCGACCCTACCCTCGAGAGGGACGTGCATGCTAGAGCAAAGGATACCTCCTTCATGGATGAGGTTAGAGGATAACCTATAGAAACCCTATGAGCTTAGGCAAGTAGGGTATAGCTTGCACCCAGTGTACATCAGTAGTGCTGACAATAGGATGAAACCTTGGAAAAGGAATCATAATGGATGGCTTATGAGATAAGCATAAGGGGTTATGGATAATCTTGATTAAACATAAGTTTGAGCATGGGCTTCACTCAGGTAGGGGCATGCTTATGAGCTTGATCCTTCATGAAGAAAGGACCTCTTATAGAGAGGTTGGTTGTAGTATTAGCTCTGGAGAGAGAGTCTACCTTAGGCAAGAAGGTTGGAAGCCTAATACCCCGAAACTTAAGGAACAATGGGGAGTTGAGGATGATGCTTTTGGTACCTATGTGCCTATGGTATAGGTAGTACCTGTTGAGATGAGACAAAGAGTGCCTTAGACCCCGTGGAGGTTTAGGTAACCAGTTGTAAGGCTTTATACCTAGTTGGTTGTCCTAGAAGAGGACTCAACTCTGAAGCGTTGCTCGAGTAGAAGGATCATGAAAGTACATGACATACCTTGGACCTACTTGATTCATGGTTAAGAGATTGAGCATGCAGTCGGACACCCAAAGGTGAACCTAGGGTTCCTAGGCCTAAGAGGGGAAGCAGTGTCTCCGATGCCCATGATGAGATTTGAGTCTCTATAGTTTCAAGCATGGTACCCCTCATGTGTAGAGGTAAGGGAAATCCCTTAAGTTAAGGGTATGTTTGAGGAACCCCTCACGACTAAGTTGATCTGATGTTGAGGAGAGAGAACAAGTATGACCTAGCATGGTTTAATAGGTGAGCTTCTTGTGCCTTAGTAGTTGTTAGGTTAAGCATGCACATATGGATGTAGACCCTAAACATAGGGACGGTTGTGACCTTGTTGTCAAGAGTTGTAGTTACCTCCCATCCTGGGAGAGGGACCCTTTTGTAGGGTGTATACCAGTTTTGTGGGTTCTGAGGTAACCTAAAGAGGTTTCATAGGATCTTGAGAAGCTAAGTGAAAAGTATGTGGTATGAGAATGAACTTGTAGACCCATAGATAACCATCTTGAAGTGCATGTGGATGTGTTACCATGGAGGTAACTGGTATGGGGCCTGACCAAGGTAGGTAGGTTGCCATGACCCCTATGAAGGGATGAAAATCAGTCATGAATGCAGAGAGAGATGAGGAAGGATTGGATGAGGTTCTCAGTTGAACATGTACTATAATGTAATCCTTAGTCTATCCTAGGGTCAAGTAGGGATAAGACCGATGGAAGAAGGAGTTTCCTAATTCCCTAGTTGCACATGGCCATAGGGTCAGGAGGTAACAGCTATCATAGTCTGAGGGCCATGGGTTAGGAGATTGATCGCCTTCATGAACTCATGGGACGCAAAGTACAGATGAGTAGGGCACTCTCTGGATGCATGAGGGAAGAGGGATGACCCCAAAAGTGTCGGCACCCTATAGACCCAGAGGAGATGACTAAGGATTGTGTGTAAACCCAAGTAGGTTCGAGATCAGTTTTCCATGGAAGTAACTTTGATATAATGATGATTGTGATGTGGTGACATGAGTTGCACGTTTCAACTTAGATTTGAAGGTGTACTGGCAAGGTGGGTGTACCGTCCCTACTCTTGGAATGGGAAGAACTATGTATTTGGACGGCCGCCAAATGCTTATTTCTTCTTGTTATGAGAGTGAGAGATAGGACAATATGCATGCCACACGCCTAGGACAAAGATGATGTGAGTTGGAACGTTGCTATAAGAAATGAGGACAGAGATGATAACGTACCTTGGTGGAGTGAATGATACATGGATAGGTACAAATGATAAGAGTGTTAAGGAAATCATCTTGTGAGGATATTTTATCATGAGCATTCTCAATGAAGATAGACTTGGAATTCGAGTTTGAGATGATAAGTGAAATACATGGTAGAGTATGTCTTCAACTTTACCTAACACTTAAGGATAAGAAGTGGTAATAAATGCTCTGGTTGAGATATAGCTACCTAGTTTAGTTAGAGTCTAGAAGTTGAGGTTGTTAGGCTAACTTTAAGTTGAGAAAAAGAGATAAGATTGGCTAACACCCAGATGTATCAATAGTGGTTAATCAAGTAAATGATTGTTTGGTTAGCTAGCCTAGTCCATGATATAATGAAAGGATGGTTGTAGAACCTCAGATACGCAACTCTGAAAAGGAAGGTGATAAAACCCTGAATGGAGTGGTGTAGGGTTTCTGAGGAATCAAGCTTGGGGAATCATGACACCCTAGAGATCATGATTTTAAGATCATCATATACCATAGTAGTAAGAGATAGTAGCACTTTGGATGCTTAAGATGAAGATGCATGTGGCTTGTGGCCATGCATGATAGAGGTGAAGGACGAACACCAATAACCCAATGTATCGATATAGAGGATGAAAGAGTCCCTGAGAGGGAATGGGAGTTCATCACTATGGATAATGTGGAAAATCTCCCCTTAACCAAGGAAGATCAATGTGGGTTATGGTAGATCACCTTACCTAGATGATAGGAAAAAGAAGAGTATTGTCAAGTGATAGATCGGGTTGAACTACTTATAATAGAGAGAGAAATGGTTCAACTGCTCCATGATGTGAGTTCAAAATTTCTTGAGCATGATTAGAAGGTTTACTTCCATGCGGTGGAAGTAGGTGCATGAAGAACTCATTTTTAGTACTGCTTATCACCCCTAACTAATGGTTAGTATGATCCGGACTAGAAGGTCTGATGAGAGCAAGTGTGCTTGTTCAGGGTGATACAAAGAGACAGTTACTAAGATGTGATGTTTACCACCATAGCCTTTATCAGGATGCAAGAAGTTCCATAAGGAGGTAGTGTTGGTCACCACTTCATTAAGATGATGTTGGTGAAGGAGGCCTCGTGAAGGTCATAAAAGAACCACTGTGTGTGCAGATGAAGTCGCTTGATCGTGCAATGGCTGAGAGAGAGCCCAAGGGTGACTTGAGTCATGAGCTGATGTAAAGTAGACTGACATGCAGTTCACTGTGGGGGAATATAATGTGAAAATCCGACCCCTCTAAGCTACAACTGAGAAAGTTGAGTCCCCGATATATGGTTCCATTTGAAATGGATTGGTGGAAATGGTTGTGTTTAGCCTTACCGCTTAGGATAACATGATGTATAATGTGTTGCATAAGTCCGATCTAGAACACCATGTGAGGTACCCAAGCCATGTGTTGCGCCCTGAACATATTCAGCTTTTGAGAGGCTGAAATGTCCTGAGTCACCTATGAGGGTACGATATACCAAGGTAAGAAAGAACTCAGATGGAAGAATATGATATAATGACAGTTCTTGGGAAGCACCATGGAAAGGGTGAAGCCACATGGGAGCCATGATGGACATATGAAAGGCTTATCCTGTTGGCTTGCTTGCTTGATGGAATTTTGAGGGCAAAATTCTTATAAGAGGGGAAGGATGTTACAACCCCAATTTTGGGTTCATTTACTGAGAAATGTAATTTCTCATGTTAAAGATAAATGAACAAATAATGAATGAATGCATGACTTTCATTTAAAATAGCCTTGCTGATTTATTTGTGGGCTTTATTGGCTATTGGGCCCAATAACAAGGAAAGGATAAAAGAAATTCCACTATTAATTATCGAGTAAATAAGAAAATAGAGAAAAAGGAAAAGTGTGGAAACCTTTAGAAGGCAAATCCAAAGAGGGATTTCGTGCCTCTTGGGTTCCTTGGTTTCCAAGGAGTCCACGGTGGCATAGAGAATACAATAATAGAGCAAAAGATCAATTAAATTTTTCCTTATTGAGAAATAAATTGAAAATATTGGTAATATGTGGAAAACAAGTGAAAAGAGGTGCAATCGAGTTATCCTTAGTGGGATTTTGTATCCCAATGATTCCTAATGATAAAAGGGATACCAATAAGGAAAATAAAAGAGAAATAATGAGAAATCCTCAAAAAGGGATATTTTTAATAAGAAATCAACCTAATAATGAGAAATAAACAAGATAATGTGAAATAATGCATATTGATGCATTTAAGGATAATGGGTATTCCTTAAAAAAAGAAATTTCGAATTATTTGAGTTTCTTGGGATCCAAGGAGTTCCAATGAAGAAAGAAGAAAGATAAAATACCTATAAAAGAAAATAAGAATATAATGTGAGCACATTATTAATGAATCTCATGGTATTATTAAAAGGGAAGTATTTTCTCTTCAGGAAAACATAATTTCATGATTAATGAATTTAAAAGCAAGTCAAAAGAGAATAAGGGAGAATATTTTTGTATTCCTAAAAAAAAATCCAATGAATATGTTGTTTTAAGAAGATGTTAAAGAGTGTGAAACTTGCTTAATAGTGAAGGAAGCACTTTCCTAGTTGGTAGAGGGTTTGGCTGCTTCGAGGGCAAGCCTACTGGAGTGTGGATACTCACCCTTATATATAGGGAAGAGCCCGAGTTCGATTCCAAGAGAAGGGGAGAGAGAGAGAGAGAGAGAGAGATCTCACGCTCTCCTCGTTGTGCAAACCCTAATGGAAAGGAGGGATCAAAACCTGAAGCAATGGAGGTTCATTTGATGGTCTTGATGGAGGAAGGAAGCCTCCATGATGACCTAGGAAGGATTGGAAGAGCAAACCTGTGCTCCTTTCTTCAAGCACTCTATCTGTAGGTCAGTAGGTTGTTGTAAACGCAGCAGCAAGTGCGGCCGTTTCTCCCTCGAGCTTGGCCATGATGGTCACGACTTGGGGGTGCCTTGAGTGTGCCTAGGTTCTGCGAGGCTGGGGCAGCCATGGGCGGCGACCCTCGAGCCTTAGCGGAGGAGGATGAAGGACCGCGGACGGCTGCACGTGAGCATCAAGTTCCAGATCAACCCCGCTCCGACCAGCTACTCTAGGCATGATATGGGTGGTGCCCCAAGGGCGGCGGAGGGAGAAGAAACCAAGGGAAGAGTTGGCAACAGCCATCAGGGGCCATGAAGGAAGGAGGATGCGGCCGCAACCTGCTGCAGTCAGCCGCAGACTAGGGTTCACAAGGTTGAGGGTGACCAAGGTAGGTTGGACATTGACGCCCTCCGTAGGATGAAGGCACAGTCGACTTATGCGGGGGTAAAGTCGTAATTCCGAAATGTTTCCCAAACAAACCAATGTTGCATGGAGATGGCAACGTGGCAGCTCCAGATTGGTCCAAGTAAGATTTTATTGCAAAAATCATAGTTAAATATTCGTAGCTCGGGTGATAAAAGTTTATACATGAAATTTGATCAGGAGAACGAGAGGGACTCAATAAAAATGTTATTAGAACCTAATTTTGCTTCTAATTTCAAAAGTGTCAAAAGTGATCATATAATGCATTAGACTTTGATTAAAACCCCTAATTGTAATTAGAGATCAAATCAAAGGTGCTTAATGGGTTAAATCGAGTATTAGTAACCTGTTGAGAAATAAAGTGAGGTTTGAGTATAATTTTTATAATGTTGGGCTTGTTTTAGGGTTTTAATCCATGAATCCAGGATAATGCATATAGAAACCCTAATCTAGGATCAAGAATGTAATTAACTGGGAAAATTTGGAAATATGTCTGTTAATCATAAAGAGATACATTAAGATCGAAAAGATGAGCTTTTCATATAATTAGTTAATTTAGAGTTTCATATGCATGAATATACTTTAATGGGCCTTGAAACCCTAATGTTGACTAATTCGACTATTAATTGTTAATTATGCCTTTAATCCAGAATTGAGGATTAGATGTGGAAATAATTGGGGTTTAAAATAGTAAAAGATGAAGGGAAACCCTAATTATGGAAACCCTAAAAAGTGGACTAGAAACCCTAAGAAGCGAGTTAGATTTAATAGATCTTAATGACATGAGTAATAAAAGGAAATTGTATAATTGTTTCAGGATCTTATTGAATGCTTGCATGATCGTTGTTGTTTGGATTATTCCTACACCTGAATCTACATGTACAGGTATGTGGTTACGCTTATGACTACCTGAATTAGTTTTTCGGGGTTTTGTCGATGTTTCCATCGTGACTTAAATTAAACTGTTGAATGATTTAATTCATGCAAAGTATAATATGAATATGACTATCACATAAGAGATATTCCTACTAGCTCAGATCCTAGTCCCCTCTGTAGCTAAAAGGGTGACCTAGTAAAAGGCTACCAATGGGGTAGGCCCATCAGGTCATTAGATGACTTAGTAAATGGCTACCAATGGGGTAGGTCCATCAAGTCACATTGAGTTAGAGATTGGACTACCTATGGGTAGTGCCATGTGACTCAACCCTAGATATTGATCTACTTGTTAGGTAGGATCATGAAAGGTTTAATAAGGATCTACCTAGAGAGAGGTAGTATCTCAGTTTGCTGTAGGGACAGCACAGAGATAGGGGATAGGAAATGATTGAGTAGTATGGTTTAAAATGTAATCTTGGCTGTTAAATGATAATTGGCTGATTACTTTGTTACTATAGTTGCACGTTTATTGTTTCCCCCACATACCAGCTTCTTGCTTACCGATGTTTTGTTTGTCGGCGTTTTAGGTGCAAATGAAAAGAACAAACAATAAAGTGGCAGATGTGGAATTAAATGAGAAATAACGTGCACATGAGGATTAGTTAGTTTAGCGTCTTCATGGATAGAAGTTTAGAAATGCTTGTTTATTTCCATGGTAAGAAAAGTTTTATTTTATACCAGTTTTCAATTTAGTTGGTAGAGTTTATTAATTGTTATTGATTTTTTGTCGAACCTTTGATCCTGTTAATTGAATAACGGCTCTGACCTTCAGGTCTCCCTTAATTGGGGGTTACCGGGAGGTGGGGTCGATACAAAGAGGATGTCTAGTGACAAGGTCACCCTCTTGGGGGCTAGAAAATGTGTCAAAATATGTGTGTGGGATTCCTCTCTCTCCAGGGGAGCTTTTATGAGAGAATTACTCATACATAAAGGGTGCATAGTTTGAGAATGGGGTCACGGTCTAGGATTATATATATATATATATATATGTATATATATATATATATATATTTATATATATATATATATATATGAGAGCATGGGTAATGACCCAATATTAGGTCATGGTGTAGTGCAGGATATATATGAAAAGGAAGGCATCAAGATGGCCAAGTTTTAGGTCATAGTCTAGGACCGTGGTAGAGGTGAGCGCCGAAGTAGGGTAATTGCCAAGTTTTAGGTTGTAGTCTGGGACAAGATAGATGTAAACATGAAGGTGCATGACAAACCAATTTAAGGTTGTTGTCTAGGGCCAAAAACATGTGAGCATGAAAAGTAGTATAATGGCCCAATTTTATGTCATAGTCTGGGACTATGGCATACGAAAACAAAGATAGGTGGCCTATGTGCTACTAGGTGGCATATCAATTAAGTTTGAAAATCCTTTAGATCAAATGAAGTAGATATACTCAGGGCATGAATTGATATTATAGTCAAGATTTAGAAGGTATATCCAAGATTTTGATATTATAGTCAAGATTTAGAAGTTATATCCAAGATTGAGGATTGAGTATCCTTACAGTGTAATGGTGAAGCATTTTCTTAGATGGACCAAGCCGAGTTGTAGACCCTTCAAGGAGGTATGTTCTTTAGGAAACGTGGACATGAGCAGCTTAACCACAGAGAAAATGATGCAAAGCTAAATGTGATTTGATCATGAAATCACATAGCTTGTATGTAAAAGTTGGAATTCTTTTACTGCAAGACTAAAGTTTTTTGCAATTTATGCTTTAAAAGGTTAAAGGTATTTTGGAGAACTTCCTAAAAAGTATAGATCTTTTTTGTGGTCAAATATGAAGATTCAAGAGCATTCAAAGTACTTGAATAGTAGTTTGGCAGATGTCAAAGGTTTCAAACATGAGTGGTGGCTCATGAGAAGAGACCACAATGGGAAGTCTTTCATATTAATCAAATTGGAAGAAATTTTAGAAAGTCTATTCAAGTTTGATAACATTTTCCTTTCTTTTCTTTGAGTCTCAAGAACATTACCAACCTTTTTGGAATGCAACTCAACTTTTATTTATTTATTTTGAAAAAGATTGCTCCACCTTGTTGGTTTTTTTAAAACATTTTTCAACTATATAGAGTTTTGAAAATATTATTTTTTTCATCAACTTTGTTGAGGTTTTGAAAGATGGTTTAACTTTTGTTTATTTTCCTTGAAAAGAATTTCTTTTCCAAAACATTGATCTTTTTGGAAAAAAAATCTATTTGTAAAAATTTTTATTCTTTTTAGAAAAGATGTGTTCTTTATTTAGAATATTTTTCTTTTCAGAAAAGATCTATTCTTATTTTCTAAAAGATTGTTTTTTTTAAAAAACAAATTTGGTTGGAAAATTGTTCTTTTATTAAAAACTATATTATTCTTTGTTAAGGAATGTTGATTTGAAAAACTTGTTTTGTTTTTGCAAAATTGTTCTTTTTCTAAAAGAATCATTTTTTTGTAATTTTTCCTTTTTTCTTTGAAATTTTTTTTTTTGGAAGGTTTTTTTAAAAGAGTTTTAATTTGTATCTTGAAAAGGTTTCTCTATTGAAAAGAATTCTTGTTCTTCTTTTTTGAAAAAAGATTGTTGATTGTTTTTGGGTTCTTGAAAATTTGTTGATTTTAGAAAGAAAAGAAGTCTTTTCTTTTGAAAAGTTGTTCAACGAAGATTTTTGAGTGAAGATTGTTTAGATGACAGAGATCATTTGAGATTATTGGAGAGCAATGAAAGATTTTCCAGTTTGAAAAGATCATGGATCAATGATATTTGATGATTGAGTTCACTTGAACTTATTTGTAATCCTTTGAGATCATTGGATTTTTTGAGATCATATGAGATGATAAGATTGTTGATTTGAGATTATTTATAAATCTTGATTAGATTATTTTAAGTATGAGTATTTTAGCAAATGGTGAATAATCCATGTGTAATGACTACAATCTTAAAGCATAAATTGTTCAACAATCTTAGAATTAGAAAAGGTTGCAACAATCTTGATAATGGTAAAATAAGAAACCACAAGATGCATATGTAAAAGATAAAGTCCTCCTTTTTAGCCCCTAATATTAGATTTGATTTACATTCTCACTCAAGCATGAGATATGTAGGAGGTATTTTTTCTTATCTTCTCTATCATGTAATGGAACTCATGGTGGGGGTAACTCAGGTTCTTGAGATATGGGTACTATTTCCAATACATCTCATGGGATGTAATTAGTCATGAGTGCTAGGAAAGAAGGTTTCCTCAATGCCTTTGGATGTCTAGTGTAACACTGTGTAGATACCTATACTAACACCCCCACATCACTTCTAGGAATCAAACGTGAGTGTTGGGACGCATTTCGTGTCACATGGATTTGTAGGTGTGAATAGTGCAAGTGTGAGCATAAGCATCAAAGATAAATGATAAATATGTAAGTAAACAATCATAAAATTATATAGAAAATAAGATCTTGATCATCATGAAAGATCTCTCTCATCCTTTTCTATCTTTGCTTATTATTATTATTATTTGGAAAAATAAATAAATAAGGAAATGGGAAAGAAAAAAGGAGGAAAGTGAATGCTAACACTAAAAGGGAAGAAGAAACAAACCATAAAAGAAAAGAATAGGTTAACCTAAAAATCTGTCATTATTAGAATACATGATAGTTGTCATATTGCCAAAAAATCAAAGTGATAGGAAAATCAAACCAGCCAAAAATACTTTTTTTTTCGTAAGTAGAATGGAGGATTTCACCAACTTTTCCAAGATCTAGGAAGATAGAAGGCAACAATGAAAAAAGTTTTCTTTCCTTTATTGATGGAACAAAGTATTATGTCATTTTTTGAAAATAAAAAATTGTAGTAGATTCCACAAGTTTCACGTTAATTTTTTTTTGGAAAACATTGTATTTCACTTAAAACTGAAAGAAAGATTGAAAAATAGGAAGAAAATGAAACATCGATCAAATCAAGAAAATATGGGATGATAAAAAGAAAAACATAAATCAAATCGTATGATTATCCCCAACAAAGTCACCAAATTGTTGTATCCTACCCAAAAATTCAATGGATCTTAATGTGATGAAAACAACATAGAAGCAAAAAGAAATTGATAAATCTATAAACTGGGAGTCCCCACCCAATTTTATTCATATATCAAGGAAAAATAATATAGTGTTTAAATTAGTGGGAAAATACATAAAAACACAATCTTGACTCCACCCAATGGTAGATAAGAAAGGTTTGAATTCATTATGTGATCTGATTTGGAAATTATGTTATGAGAGGGGAAAGTGTTAGCAGCTTCATTTGTCCCAATGAACGTGATTGCATTCTTCATAGTCATACCGAATTAAAATGGTGGTGATCGAGGTTGTTGTATTGAAAAAGGGGAAAAATTATTAAAAAGTGACTTTTATGCTGGCAGAGCTTTGGGGCTGGGGACAGCCATGGATTTCTCATCATAATCCTAAAGGTCCTAAATATTAGGTGTGTTGTGATCCCTAATTTCCTTAGGACCTCGTGCAATGGAGATCCATCCCTGGTAGTTGGACGTGATGTGTAGAAAGAGAGAGAGGGAGAGGTGGGAGTTGTTTGAAAGAGCAAGATCTTCGATCTTTAAAGTGGTGTGAAGATATGAACAATATGAATATAAAAGATTAGAGAAAGAAACAATTATTGATATGGATATAACAAAGAAAGTAGTTATAATTATTGAGAAGCCAACCAACATTAGCATAGTAGTTGATGTCAGAGGAAGGATCCTTAGATCACATGTAGAAAAATAAAAGGGAGAGGTAATTGTTTCTCTAGCTACATGAGAAACGAAAGGGACCAAGAATGTATTGGGTATTGGGGTCTATATACATATGTATTTAAGGGTTTGGGGTTTTCAACTATAATATTCTAAAAGAGGTGGCTGATCAAGTTTATGTGTCATGAGGCGTGGCCCACATATCGAAGCCACCCATCACATGTCAGAGACAGATTACTTTGATCCACGCAGTGGCCCGAGTGTGCATAATGGCAATTTTTGAAGTTTTTGGATATCTCATGAATGTTCTAGAAAAAATAATGGGAAAAGTGGATATTAAATAAAAGTCAAATAAAATAATGAAGAAGAGATAAAAGTCATTAATTCTAGATTATCCTTCACTATAATAAAAAAGGATATGTATTTTTGTGTGTATAAAGAAAATCAACCTTTCTTTGGGGAAAAGGGAGAATATTTACTTCAGGATAATTCAACTGGGTAATTTATGAATAAGGCTTATAATGAATGCCCCAAATGGGTTATTATGGGTGATAGTGGGTGGATAAATTAGGTGAAAATGTGGGGAAAATATGGAAAAAAGGTGAAAAGGGATAAAATGGGTAAAATGGGATGAAGTACATTATTAGCCAAAGAATCAACATTTATGTATAAATTTCTACTGATTGAGAAATAATTGGGTGCCAACAAGAAGGATGAATGCAACTGCACTCTTGAAAAACATAGAGTTTTCATTGTTAAATCAGTGCACCACTTATTTATGGAGGGGAAGGTTTGTAAAACTAAGGGTAACTAGGATATCATCTGAGAGTGACCTATAACTACAAAGAATAAAGTGTTTCCTATTGTGATTATAGCATGACAGACTAGACTCATTATTTATCAGAACAATGACAAACACAACTACTTCTAACATGTGTTGTTAGCTAATGGAAAAAAATCAATTTGCAGTTATGACTGCCCTTTATGTTCTGTCATACAAATGGTGCTTGATTCATTGGATTCTAGCAACATCTTCAGGTCAAACAAGATAAATGAGTGGATTACTAATAATTTGAAAAAAATCCAATACGGAGGAAAACTATAACATTACCTATGCAATTGTGTATGGGATCTTGTAGAAAGAAAGGAATGAGGATAATTTTTTGAACACATCAAACAATCATTCTAAGACCATTATTAGAATCAAATATTTGACATGTAGATCAAGAAATCATTTAACAATGAATATAAAATAAATTTTTAGCATAATGAATGTCTTCCCACTCAATGAATGACACCAATGGAGTTTAGTTGACTTGTAAAACTTGATGCATTTGTGAGCACCAATCAAGGGAAATTTAGTTTGAGTTATATCATACAAGATTGTAGAGATTGATGGACACAAAGATACTCTTAAAATTTTATAGGATTTATCAAATTGAAGGGGCATTTGAGGGAAATTTGGAATAGAGTCTTAAAGAACATTGATCATGAAGGAGGTAAGTACATCAAACCGATTCAGAACTTGCATAATATATAAGAGAGATACTGGAGTGTCCAATAAAATTCAAAAGTCTAGTGGAAGTTTCCAAGGTTTATTTAGAGGCAACACATTACATGCAACTGATATTCAAGAAGAAGAGGTGTAATACCATAGTCTATAGGTTGGAGAAGGAACAATTGAAGGGAAATCAATTATAAGTTATGTTAAATGCATGTCCAACATGGATGATGGAGCTATATCTTAAAGAGGTAGATTTTGAACCAACTTGTAATAGATATTTAATGTTAGTGGATGAGGAAAGAAATTGTAATCAAAGGAGAAGGTAATACAATAGTTGTTTTGTCAAACAAATATGTGTTTATGCATATTGTTTATGTTCTAGACATCAACATTCCATTCATATTCTAGTTTTAATGGAAATGGATTTGTATTTGGTTGGGAATATATATGTAATTATGAATTATTTTCTCTAGCAGAATCTTTCTTAAAAAAATTGATGTACATGTTGATCGTATTTTAGGTTTTATGATGGTCTCATCAATGGGTTTGACTTGTCACTCTAGGATCTATCTCCTAATAGTAATGTCTCATGGTGAATGTATATACATATACCAAGCTTAAAATAAAAGTATAAACTGATACATATGGAACACTTAGAGATAAAAAAAACTTTTTGTAATGGTTCTATGTTATTAGGCCAAGAACTATACATGTGGACATTCATATATGAAATGGTAGCATTGCATAGAAATGTAAAATCATACCTATCTAATGAACGTAATATGGAAACATTATATGAAAATAAATCCATTACAAATATAACATATTATATTATCATATCAATTATATGTCATGATGGTTATTTTTGAAAAATAAAATATATAGGGTAAACTTAATCATGTTAATATAGTAATAATATTAAGAGAATACTCCACAAAATATCTACCTGATAAAATGATATGTGTTTATTTCACTTTTGGTATTATTCATCTAGAATGAACATGAAGTTGCACTAGTACAGAAAGGGTCTGTAGCGTCGGTTTTTTAAAGCCTGCAGCGTCACTTTTCAACCGACGCCTAGGTGGCCATCGCTATAGAATTTGGTCTATAGCGTCGGATTATTTAACCAAATAAAACCGACCTTACAGAGTAAAAACCGATGGAAAAGGTTGTAAAAATGTTGACCTAGGTGAGAAAAAAGGGGCCTGTAAGGTCGGTTATTCATAAAACCGACCCTGTAAACGTTCTCGGTTGAGAAAATTGTCGACCAAGAATGTTTACAGGGTCGGTTTTTATGAAATAACCGACCCTAAAGATTGAATAACATTTCAGTGGTAACTCTCGGTCGAGAAAATTCTCGACCGAGAACGTTTACAGGGTTGGTTTTTATGAAATAACCGACCCTAAAGATTGAATAACATTTCAGTGGTAACTCTCGGTCGAGAAAATTCTCGACCGAAAGTATTTCGGTCTCGACCGAGAACCCTCTATAAGGTCGGTTTTTTGAAAATAACCGACCCTAAAGATTGAATAAAACATTTCAGTGTAACATTCGGTCAACAAGTTTGTCGATCGATAGATATTCGGTCGAGAATGTTGTCGACCGAGTCCTACACTGAAATGTTTTAATCAATCTATAGGGTCGGTTATTTCAAAAAACCGACCTTATAGAGGACATTATAGACTCAGTTTTTTACAAAACCCTACGCTAGAAGTTCTATTTCGGTCGAAAATTGTTCGACCGAAGAGTGTACAATCTCTAGGGTCAGTTATTTAAAAAACCGACGCTGGAAGTTACGATTTTTTTTAAAATTTTTTTGCAGAAATTGATATAGAACAGAAGAACAAGAAGATTCATATATTCTGGGAGAGGGGAGCATTGATGCTCAACCGTCACCATTCAAAACCACACATTCATAACAAAAATGATAATAATCGAGTGCAAGTTTGAGATGACATATTACAAAAGTAAAAATATGAAAGAGTACGTACTCAAACCACATACATAAATGGAGCCGACATATTTAATCCAATACTATTTCGACTTCACTTATAAAACACTCTGACCACTCTTGTCGGAATTCATTCAAGTCCACATGTGTGTAAGGCTGAGTTGTAAAGATCTGTAATAGAAAATGCACATGTTAATATTTTATAAAAATGACTACAATCACTTGTAAATTTATGATGTTATTCTTTATTACCTGACTTATAGTCTGAATGTCATGTGATGCGTGTTTGACAATAGCTTGCATGTATTTCATTATATAGTAGCGACAATCCCAGTCATTATTTTGCATAGGACACTACAAATAATAAATTATACTTAATGTTAGTAAACTACTATAAACAACAATTGAGATAAGAGTATAAGAGTTGACATATTACAGTTGAAAATTAATAAATAAAGAGTAAGCAGTTGTCAAAGTAGCTACCTTGACATTTTTCAAAGTCAATGTCTCTAATTTTGTGGATATTTGTCCTCCAGCTTCACGAAAACCTTTATACCCCTATCAATTAAACGATAGTTGGTAAAATAGAAATTCTAAATAAAAATATCATGTTGAAGCAATTGATTAAATTTATGCTTACTCCATAGCTGACAATTTTAGTTTGTGACTCCTTGTTGTTTTACCCATTGGGTCAAGATAATAAAGAGTCATCAATTTTGGGACAATCACCAGTAATTCCCAATGTCTAGCTCTGAGTAAGAGTAAAACAAACATTAAAATAAATAGTTTCATTCATTATTAAAATTATATTGAATAATAATACTTACTGGACGTTAAAAGGAATTAGGATAATTTCCTTCCCCTCATTAGCAAAATATTTGAATGCATCAGAGAAGTACTCATTCACATCCTCAATATTTGTCTCCACCTGACTAGTGACCGAAGGAACTAAGAATGCAATATTCTTTATATCAAAGTTGGTGACCTCGGTATATAAATGGCTGTTAAACATTTGTAATTATTTTCATATGTAGAAATAAGCTAAAATGTGTATTGGAATTTTCTATATATTATTGATATATCCTTACCTTATCCATACTTCTATTATTGAAGTGTTCAACCAATCATACCAAAACAACTCTATAATATCATCAAGAAAAATAAAATTCTCAAAGTCCCTCCCAACTGCATCTTCTGTTAACTTGACCATCATATTTGATCCCGATTTTTGGTTGGCTAAGTATCGAAACAAACCTTTAGATTTGCTTCCCAATTCGTCGAATGTAGTTTCGGGAATGAAAGATGACTTGGACATAGGAGGACGACTAGCAGAAGTTTTACTTTTTGGTTTACAAACCTGTTAATTAAATTACATACTTGTATTACATGAGTTCATATATGCAGTCAAATATGAAAAATATGATAGAAATAAGGTATACCTTGTCATTGATAACCAAGTGTCTAGGCCAACCCACCATAGCACCCTCAGCTTCTTCAACTGTACTATATTCAGCATTAGGTATGGGTAGTGGTTTGTCCCCATTCTGTCATACACAAGATGGATGGACACACGGCAGATGACATCAGTAATTTGTTGGCAATGCAATGTACCACCAAGGTTGTACACTTTGCCCGCTGCCACAACATTATATTCAGGAACCTCCACTGCAAGTTTACAGTTCATACCAACCTAGATTGAAATAATATAAGTTATATAAGAAATAGTAGAACATATACATGTTACAACTATATATATTATCAATATATTTATCATATTAATAACACAACATAATCGAACAAAAACTTACTGCAGATTGTTGTGGTGGTTCATCGGGAGTGCTCCCATGACCTTCTACAACTGTAGCATGGGCTTGTACCTCATCACTTGAGAGACGTGCAATATGAATAGGTTGAGAAGGTTGAGTAGGCTGATATGTAGACATTATTTCTTTTACTTTCTGTGCTACTAATGCTTCAAGATCCTCTTGTGTAAGACCTCCTACACGACCTCTTTTAGATTGCGAAGGGCCAAAATAAGACCTGAATCCTATGCCAGCTCCTAATCCCCTAACACGGCCAGGATGCTCCTTCGTACCAAGAGCAACTGCTAGTTCATCCATGTAGCCAGTTGGGATGAACTTTCCTTCCTTCCTTTGCTCGTGGAGATCAATCTATTCATAGTTAATAAAAATATTAAATCACAATATCAAGTAGATATAAATAAATTTAAGTTTGTGGAAGTTACTATTTACTTAGTTGGGATAAACCTACCATCTTTTGTGCCACCTCCTTAGTTGCAGGGTTGACAATTTCACCGGCTCGATTCTTTCTAGCATCAATCCATGTCATGTGTCGGGGTGGTCTCTCAACTTGAGTTGTACTAGATTCTTCTCCAGAAGATGATTGCTTCTCTTGTAGTTGGCGGCGGAAGGCATAACCACTGGGTCCCAAGCGATGGTCATGCACATTTTTATCCTGTCTTTCCTTTTGAGCCTGGTGAATAGCCTGATCATTTAAAACGAGGTATTGCAATTTAGACTTGGCAAACATGTATAAAAAGATTCACCTCCTTAATTGTATAAAATATTCATACAATACATCACAATCTTTATTACCTGAAACTCTTCCAATCTCCTAGCTGCAACAAATCTTTCCCACACCTCAGGATCAATAAAAATATATGCATCTGTAGCTTTCTTCTTTTGTCTAGGATTATTTATAAATTCCCTTACAAGATATGTCTTAAAACCTCTCCATCGTACACCACAACGTTGTAGCACTCTTTTCTTGTGATCTTTTTCATTTAGATGAAAAACACCCTATACATACAAAAGAAGCAATTAATAATGTTGTTTTGAAAAGGAATTAATTCCAAGCAAACTAAATTAGAATCAATAGATAAAAAACATATTAAAATGATATCACTTCCACTCACAGATATATCTTTCCATATGAGGTCTTTTTTGGCATTAGGAACATCATGCCAATTTTCTATATCTATTGGCACCTTACTGCGTGCGGTCGCCCTTACGTAATGCTTGAAAGCACTAGCATGTTCCCCAATAGGTGCTCCTGTCATATCAAACGGGACTGGCAATTTATCCCCTTTAGCCCTGAGCTCCTACAGCCTACGCATCAATGTAGGACCTCTACTGTTCTTAGCATCACCCCTACCATCTCATGCTCAGAATGTTCATCTTCATGGTGCTCATGCTCAAAATGTTCATCTTCACTCGCCATTTTAGAACCTGTAAGTATACATGATAAAAAAAATACGTGATAATAAAAGCACAAGTGATAAGGTATACATGATAATAAAATAAATAATTCAAAGAATACATGCCTTTAGTATTGGTTGAGTTGTTAGTCAAGGAAAATTCCTTCAGCATGGTCTTGACGTTTATAATATTCATCGATGTTATCTTCAACATTTACACTTGGCAAACCAACTGAGAATGGACTAGAATCATCATACTTTTCGTAGTATTCTTCTTCATTTATAGGATCTACAGTAAACTGTCTTTTTCCATTAAGAACGACAGACCAATTTTTATTTGTCGGGTCATCAATATAGAATACTTGTTTTTCTTGGTTTGCCATGATGAATGGCTCATCTTTGAAACTAATCTTTTCAAAATTCACCAACTTGAAACCCAACTCATCCACTAAAACTCCTTTATTGTTGTCAACCCAATTACACCTAAATATAGGAACTCGAAAATTTGTATAGTCCATTTCCCATATGTCCTCAATGACACTGTAATATGACATCTCAGCTTCGCGTGGTCTTTTATCTTAGACACTAGCAAAATACAATGAACAAGCTTTAACAGTGACCCCACTATTTTGAACTACACTACTTTCATCTTTACGCTTTGTGTAGTATGAAAATCCGTTAATGTCATAACCTTCATATGACATGACATCCATTTTTGGCTTAAAGGCGAGCCATTTTATGTTCTCAACAACATTATTTGGCGATTCAGATAGTTGATTAAATACTTTCTCTTCAAACCACCTAATAAATGTTCGATTATGCTCTCTTGCAAGCCACATTGAACTGGATCGCGGATGATTTCTCTTGATAAGATCATTGTGTTCTGTGATGTAGCTACTAACTTCATCGATGTTGTGTAAAATATACAAATGTGCTTGTTCCCACAACTCATGACTGATTCCTTTCACTCGTCCTCCCAGAGTTCCTTTGCCACAATAAGATCCAGTGTGATGCGAATTTTTTTGATCGCTACAAGTTTCATTGCAATTCAAAAAATCATTACAAAAATCCATCACCTCCCTAGCCACGTAACCCTCAACAATACTCCCTTCAGGACGATAATGATTCCGAACATCACCTTTAAAAACACTCATGTAGAGTTCAAATGGATACATCCAGTGTAAGAAAATTGGACCCAACATCTTCACCTCCCTTGTAATATGTACTACAAGATGAACCATGATATCAAAAAATGAAGGAGGAAAGTACATTTCAAGTTGACACATGGTAACAATTACATCTTTCTGTAATTTATCGAGAGTATCAGGATGTATCACTTTGTTGCATATTTCATTGAAGAAGAAAAATAGTCTTGTGATTGCAAACCTTACATGCTTCGGCAATATAGATCGAATAGCCACAGGTAAAATTTGTTGCATTAAGGTGTGACAATCATGAGATTTGAGACCTATCAGTTTCAGATTCTCATTTATACCAATCTATGAATATTAGAAGAGTATCCTTGTGGAACCTTAATATTATACAAGCACTCACAGAAAGTCTTTTTCTCTTTCTTTGACAAAGTGTAACAAGTCAGTGGCAAATATGTGCGGCGACCCCTGATCTCCACTGATAATTCTTTTCTAATACCCATTAATTCTAAATCTTTTCTAGATTTGATGCCATCTTTAGTCTTTCCTGGTATGTTCAATAGCATACCGATGATGCTATCACAAATATTTTTTTCAACATGCATGACGTCAATGCAGTGTCTAATTGCCAAAGATCTCCAATAAGGAAGATCCTAGAATATTGACCTCTTCTTGTATAGAGATTTGTCACATGTGAGTGTATGACTACTTGAACTCTTTCCAAATTCATTAACAATATGTTTCACCCTATCATATACAACATGTCCTGGTATAGGTTTAGGAGCACTTCGTTCCTCAGTTGACCCATTAAAGGTTTTGCGTTGCCTTCGATAAGGATGCACTGGTGGGAGAAATCTCCGATGACTAAGATATACGATTTTACCACCATGTTTCAGTCTGATTGAATCAGTATTTTCCTCACAAACAGGACATGCTTTGTATCCTTTTATGCTATATCCAGACAAATTTCCATAAGCTGGAAAGTCATTAATTGTGCAAAATAACATAGCACGTAAACTGAAGATCTCTTTACGTGAAGCATCATATGTCATAATACCTTCTTCCCATAGTTTCATTAGGTCATCAATTAGAGGTTGAAGGTAAATATCAATATCATTTCCAGGTTGCTTGGGCCCTGATATCAATGTTGACAACATCACATACTTATTTTTCATACACAACCAAGGAGGAAGATTGTATATAACAATCATAACAGGCCACGTGCTATGTTGGCTGCTTAATGTACCATAGGGATTCATTCCATCTGTACAGAGTCCAAGTCTTAGGTTTCTTGGTTCTTTACCCAATTGAGGGTATAATAAATCAATTTTCTTCCATTGTGATGAATCAGATGCATGTCGTAGGACGCCATCATCATTGACCTTTAACTCCCCATGCCAAGACAAATTTTGCGCATCTTCTGTATTAGCAAATAAGCGTTGAAATCGTGGTATTATTGGTAGATACCACATCACCTTGGCAGGAGAGCCATTTGTAGCCTTAGCTGAATTTGTAGTCTTATACCTTGACGCACCACATTTTGGACAATTTATCAAATTACTATAGTCCTTCTGAAATAACACACAATCATTTGGACATGCATGAATCTTCTTAGCCTCCATTCCCATTGGGCACATTATTTTCTTTGCTTGATATGTTGAAATTGGAAGCTCGTTGCCTTCAGGAAGAACTTCCTTTAACAAAGACAATAGTGAAGTGAAACTCTTATCGCTCCACCGGTTTTGAGCTTTAAGAGTGTATAATCTCATCACAGCACTCAACGTCGTGAACTTAGTACAACCCTTATATAATGGTTTTTCAGCATCATGGACAATGTTTGCAAATAAAGAAGGTGGATCAATGACATTGTCCCGACAACTACGTAGCATCTCGTCAATCATATCATCCTGAATCTGGTCATCTTCAATCGGTTCATCATTAACATTATCATCATTATCTATATCTTCTATGCCACAACTATTAGTATCGACATTTTCTGCTACATAATTCAATTTCTCTCCATGCCAATACCATTCATTATAACCTTGTATGATCCCATTGCATATGACATGATTCTTAATTTCCTCACCAATATCAACTTTCAAATTGTTACAACAATTTCTACATGGACAATATAGCCTATCTGTAGGTAGTTTCCTATGTTCCTCAGCAAATCTGATAAATTCATCAAGACCTTTGGCAAACTCTGGACTGCAACAGTTCTTGATAGACATCCAACTTCGATCCATTTTCTATATCACATTAAAATTAATTATAAAACTAACAGTTTAATATTGATACTATAATAATATGTAAGTTTTTATTGATAGAAAGTGTACCACCTATCCAATTTTTGAATATTTAATCTCACTAGTAACTGTATAATGTATGTTTAGTTTTGAAGAAAATTTCAGCAGCATTTCCCCTGAGTTCTTCAAGTACACCGATGTAAATGGCAAATAACCACTCACATATGTACCCAGAGAACAAATGGAGAAATCCTACTGAAATAATCTACAAAACTAAACATACATTATACAGATACATCCTAAGTGAGATTAAAATATCCAAAAACTGTCCCAAATCGGGGACTATCCAAAGTTTACTCCTAATGAGTAAATTTTGAATGGGTTTCTAAGTTAATATATAAATGCATTATTTTCATATTAATATATTAAGTTAAACATCATGCATCAACCCTAAAGTGTCAGTCTAGGAGTACACATGTCTAATCTAGTATTAATTTCTAAAATTTATATAATGATTACATATGAAAAAGACATGCATGTTTTGATTACTTGTACAAATTAGCAAAGTAAGGCCGTTTCCAACAGTCCAAAGATTGAAATCATTATAATATTCAGAACTATTTGTGAACATTACAGCAAATATGATTACAACATTTATAGCTTCAACATAAATAAGTTCCAGGTCCATCTCGGTCGACAATTAGTCGACCGAGAGCCCACCTGCGCGCAGCGTCCAGGTCCACTCTCGGTCGACAAATTGTCGTCCGAGAGTGACCTGTACGATGCACGGAGGTGGGCTCTCGGTCGACTAATTGTCGACCGAGATGGACCTGGAAGCAGCAATGGCGGCGGGCAGAATGAAGGGAACAAGGAGAAGGAAGCTCGAACTTACTTGGAAATGGCAGCGAGCTTCGTGGAGGAAGAGACGAACTTCACAGAGAGGCGGCGACCTTCGTGGAAAAGTGGAAGGCGGGGACGACGAGCTTCACGACAACGAAAAGCTTCACGGCAAGGAAGAGAGCTTCACGGCAAAGAAGAGAGCTTCACGGCAACGATGGGCTTCGTGGAGTAAGAGTGGAAGGCGGCGATGATGAGCTTCACGATCTTCTTCACGGCGCCGACGAGCTTCACGATCCTCTTGGCAGCGTGGAGAGGCGGCAACGGCGGAAAAAGAGGTTTCGCGGCACCGCGGGAGAGATTAGAAAAGAGAAAAGGGTTTTGCGGGAGGAAGAAAGACTAAAATTTTGGCTTTTTGCACGGAGCGAAAAACTCTAGCGTCGGTTAACAACAAAAAACTGACTCTACATATAAACGGTGCCCGTGTCGGGTTGTTTAATAACAATCAATCGCAAACTCAGTCGACGAATTTGTCGACCGAAACGATCTATAGGGTTGGTTATTATGTAAAACCGACGCTACAAGTGCTAATACGAAGAAATCTGGCTGGTTTCGGTCGACGATTTGTCGATCGAAAAGGAGCAAGACTTCCTTCGTACAAGCACCTCTAGGGTCGGTTTTTTCATATAACCGACCCTAAAGATGCATATACATGTGTGAAAAACTAAACTGGATATTGTCGGTCGACAATATTGTCGATCGAGAACCTTATAGGGTCAGTTATTATAAAAACCAACCCTAGAGGTGCTTCTAAGAAAGAAATCTGGCTTCATTCGGTCGACAGATTCGTCGACCAAAGATGTGTGAAAACTGGATCGAAAATTTATTTCGGTCGACAAATTGTCGACCGGGTATTGTTCTAGAGTCGGTTATAAAGGAAAAACCGACCCTATAGGTGCTTATACACGTGAAATCTAACTCTAACTTGGTAGACAAATTCGTCGACTGAGGAGCTCTAAAGTGCTTCCACAACCCTAACAATGATGTTATGTGAAACTTTAATATATGGTGATGTCGTATGAAACCCTAATATGGGATAATGTTATGTGAAACCCTTATATGGAATGATGTTATGTGAAACCCTATCATGGAAATGTTATGTGAAACCTTAATATAGGGTGGTGTTGTGTAAAAACCCTAATATGGGATAATGTTATTTGAAAATTTCAATATGGGATGTTGATATGTGAAACCTTAATTGATAAAGATGGAAACTCTAACCCTAATGAGGGAATAGAGATGTTATTTTTGTATTGCATGATGTTGATATGAAATTGATATGGTTGATATGAAATTGAGATGATTGTGTAACAAATATCCTGAATACCTTGGTCAGATGACCTGAAGGTAATAGTTACCTGATAAGTGATAACCATGTTTAGTGATGAACTAAGGGTTTAAATACCCAAAATCAACAAATGTGATGATGGTGGTATTGAGGGATGTGAATTCCCAACAATGAGACAAAAGATTGAGATCCCAATGCTTTATAACGTTTTGAAAAATACTAAACTCTATTCAAAAATTCTGTCGGTCGACTATTTGTCGAATGAAAAAGCTCTAAAGTCATCCCCGGTCGACTATTTGTCGAACGAAAGAGCTCTAAAGTCATCCTCGGTCGACAATATTGTCGACCGAAATTAACATTGTTTCAATGTTTTAAATTAAGTATCAAGTGTGTGTGTATGAGATTAACCAAGTGATGCTTTTTCAAATTTAGCCATAATTTATTTTTCAATCATTTGAAATAACAATATTCTTATATAACATGTATATGTCCAAATGAAGCCATGGAAAACACTTTTATTCATAACAATTTAATGCCCATACACTTTATAAGATGAAACATGACATACTTGCTTTATAAAAAGATAAACATTACATCATTACAAAGATATCTCATAATCTCACTGAAAAGACCGAAGGATTACATCAATGTCTGGATCTTTTCCAAGAAAGGGCTCACCTCCATAATAATTGACCAGTGTCTGCCACTCCAAGGCACCTTTCTTGGTTAAGGCATAAGCCTCCAAGAAGGTGGGAACACGATCAAAGCAAAAGTGGGCAGCAATGTCTTGAAGTTGAATTGGGGAAAACTGAGTATGTGTGAGATCAGGAGATGGTGGAGGTGGAATTTGATAGTAGTTGTAGGAAGGATTGTATGGATTTATCATGCCAGGATTAAGGGAATAGGGATATTCATCAGGTTGGTTAGGAGAGAGAGCTTGCATCCTTTGGTTTAAATAAGTCATGCCATGGTGATTATAATCCAATTGCCTACTTAGGTGATATTGGGATCCAGCAATGTATGTCAAGGTGTTTGTAATAGGATCATGGGGTAGGTTGGTAGGAGGAGGTGGTGGAGGTATGTCTTGGGTGGATGTCTCCCCTTCAGTCCTAGCCCTTTTGTGGCCAAAGTCGATTCCCATTTTTTCCACCATATTTTTACTTATTTTTTGGGGTTTTCTATCCCATGTGTAACCTAAGTCGTCCTCAATATTCTTCTTAAGAAAATGTTGAGTGATTTGGCATACAAAGTCGGCATATGGTGGATTGCCAGAAAACTCAAACTTATTCTTAATGATGATACGAATAAAGTTTATGGGAATACTTTTGAGAATGGCATAGATAAGGTACATACGAAAGGTGGGTACCTCATATTTGTTTGCTCTAGGATGGATATTGGTGGCAACAATGAGATTTATGATCCCAGCTTCAGGTTTTAAATTTATGGCATAATAGGTACCCCTATCTTCATGACAAGTCGTATTGGATTGAAAGATGGCTGTTTTGACATCACTAAGGCTAATTGCAGTGTTATCTTGGGAGAGTTTGTTGAGTGGAGTTCCTCTAGTGAGATTAATAAAAATTTTATATTCTTCTATATCTATGTCAAGCATTTCAAGAATACCCTCCTCAGTAAAATGGAATCCATACCCACCAACCATAGAGGAGAAGGAATCATGGTCAGGATGTTCAACTAAATTGGCATAGAATTCATTAACTAGTTTGGAGGAGTAGGATTGGAAGGAGGGATTTAGAAAATCAGTCAAATGTTGCACCTCGAAAAGTTCCTCCAAATCGACAATGCTTTCGAAGTCCATGACATCGACTGGCTGTCGTGGCAGAGGAGTTTTTGAGGAGAGCCTGAGGTAGCGGTCGCCTGCAGGTTGGTCGATGAAAGGGACGTCGTTGATGAACGGCAGCGGTGCAAGGCCCGTCCTTCCTTTCCTACCTACAACTTGCTTCTTTCCGCGCGTAGATGATGAAGTCATTTCATTGCTTTGAAATGGAGAAATAGCAAGCAAGAATTGGATGTAGAGAAGCTGAAGATTTTCACAAGAATACACTAGAGAGGAGCTAGAGAAGTGAGAATGTGAAGGTGTGAAGAAATGGATCATTTTGGGTGCTATTTATAGCAAAACAGACCCCATTTCGGTCGACAATTCGTCGACCGATGCCCCCAATGGTTGTCTTCTGGATTGTTCTCGTGGTCGCCCAATGATCGTATTTATGGCCGTTACGACGGTTGAAATTCTAGCCGTTATGACGGTTGATTTTTTTAGCCATTACGACGGTTGATTTTCTGGCCGTTGTGACGGTTGGTTTTTTTAGACGTTATTCGGTCGACAAATTAGTCGACCGATATGATTCGATTGACGATTCGTCGACCTAGATTTAGCTAGAATTCATTCGCTTAAGTACCTATAGGGTCGGTTTTTAGGTTAAAACCGACCCTACAAGTACTTATTCATGTGTGAAATACTAAACTGAATCCTAGTTTATCTCGGTCGACAATATTGTCGACCGAATGTGCTTCTAAGGTCGGTTATAAAGAAAATACTGACCCTAAAAGTTGCTTATACACTTGAAAACTGACCCTTATCGGTCGACAAATTTGTCGACCGAGAAATGCTCTAAGGTCGGTTATAAGAGCGAATCTGACGCTAGAGGTGCTTGTACATGCGTGAATTATCTGGATCCAGAATAGATATCGGTCGACAAATTTGTCGACCGAGAAATGCTCTAAGGTCGGTTATAAGTGCAAATCCGACGCTAGTGGTGCTTATACATGCGTGAATTATCTGGATCCAGAATAGATATCGGTCGACAAATTTGTCGACCGAGAAATGCTCTAAGGTCGGTTATAAGTGCAAATCCGACGCTAAGGTGCTTATACATGCATGAATTATCTGGATCCAGAATAGATATCGGTCGACGAATTTGTCAACCAAGTATATCGGTCGAAATATTGGTCGACCGACGAAGCTCTAAGGTCGGTTTTAAGTGCAAATCCGACGCTAGATGTGCTTATACATGCGTGAACTTTGATCCATAATAAATATCGGTCGACAAATTTGCCGACCGAGGACGCATTTAAGGTTGGTTTTGTAGAAATAACCGACCTTAGAGGTGCTTAACTGAGGAGGACTGTAAGGTCGGTTATAAAGAAAAAACTGACCCTATAGGTGCTTGTATACGTGAAATTCAGCTCGTTTTCGGTCGACAAATTTGTCGACCGAGGTGCCCTTTAGGGTCGGTTGAAAGGTAAAACTGACGCTAGAGATCGAGGTGCGAAACCAAATTTTTGCCGCGGGAAAAATTGTCTATAAGGTCGCTTATTTTAGAAAAACCGACCCTATAGAGATGTACTACAAGGTCGGTTCTTTTAAAAAAAGTGACTCAAAAGGTCATAAGTGGTGCCTGCGATTTTTATAGACATATAAGGTCGGTTATTTGGAAAACCGACCCTATAGAGATACACTACAAGGTCGGTTATTTTAAGAAAAGCGACCCAAGAGGTCTTAAGTGGTGCCCGCATTTTTTATAAACATATAAGGTCGGTTATTTGGAAAACCGACCCTATAGAGTTACACTACAAGGTCGGTTTATTTAAAAAAACCAACCTAAGAGGTCTTAAGTGGTGCCCGCATTTTTTTTAGACATATAAAGTCGGTTATTTGGTAAAACCAACCCTACATGTAGTGACGTTATAACCCATTTCTGTACTAGTGTTGTTAAGTCAGAAAAGGAATTCCACACAAATAAGCACCTTTATTTAATGGATTAGAAAGATAATATAAACAATACATTACTTAAATTCTGATGAAAATTATGAAGATTTTTAGAGAGAAAGATTAGAGGAGACAAACTTGCATTGGTGCCTACAGCTGAAGTAGGAATTGACTGAAGGAAGTATCTTTAGATAATCCATGACCTTGTTTCTTCATATGTACACTAGCATATCTTTCTTTTCTCTTGTTATTATGCCTATTTATATTCCTTTCTCCTATTGTATGGGGAGAACTTTGATCTTGTGGATATCATATCTTTTTCTATATGATCCAAAAGTGTCCTAGCATGCTTTTATTGTTGAACCATTAACTATTATTAAATATGATTATGTATTAGGATTTTAAAATTTGAGTTTATTGTGATCAATAACCATAGTTGATTTGTTAAATAATATTCACACATGGAAGATAAGGGTTTTATCAAATTTCTTGCATTAACTAGCCTCACACCTATGAGGTTTTAAACTTTTAGATTGTGTCGGATGGTTTAGCTAAGTCACAAATACCATTGGAGTGGGATTGTTTTAACTTGAGATAGTGTTTTGGTCCAAAAGGACGCATCCCTAAAGTGAAGTGCTTTTGTATACAAATTTTTATAAACTTAATTGGTTTGACAATAATTGACTATTGTTGAGAAATTGATTTTCTAGAGATCTTGCACCATGATTCCTAATAAAATTTAGTAAATAGTTTTCTTCGTTAATCTTTCAGTTAATGGATCAAATCCAAGTAAACATTTTCTCAACTTATTTGGTTAGTTCTACATGGTAATAGTTTCTAGTTTCCCAACTCCATGTGGTTTGATAAATCAAGACTCATTCACCCTAATATTATGTGGCAACTATACACTTTTGTTTAATATTTTAGTTAATTGATTAAATCCAAATAAACATTTTCTTATCTTAGCTAGTTACTTCTAGATTTTAATAGTTTCTAGTTTCCTAACCCATGTGATTTGACAAATCAAGACTCATTCTCTCTTAATTATGTGGTGACTGTACGCTTTAGTTTATAAGCAAGGTATTGGAGTTTCATGTTTTTAGGGTCGTTGTTAATAAATTGGTAAATGATACCACAAGAAAAATGAATGATATAATTGACCACTCATTCCATGTCCTCTAATTCACATTTTTTATACGTTTTGTATTGTACATAATTGCATTTTTAAATTAGCCATTATGTTTATTCCATCTTTTTTTTCTATTTTTACCACTTGTTCCATCTAGTTTTCTTTGTTGTCTATACTCTTTTGTTTAAGAAAAGAGAGAGAAAAAAATCATGCCCATAGATCTCCATTGTTATCTATTATGGAGCTACAAATCCATGTCATAGATGTGTGAATCAACTTTTCCAACCACCAACGACCACCCATATGCTACGAGATCCTCTATCACATCCACCACATTGTGAGAAAACTTTAGAGTAAATTCACCATGAGAATATTAGAATAATAGTTTGATACATTTTGAATTATGAGAGTCCTTTTAGAGAAGATTTCTGCATAAACGTGGAGGAAGATTAAGAAATTTGGAATGAGGAAGAGGAAGTAAATAATGAATAGCCTAGTATCATAGATATTTTTTAAGTATTAGATTCAGATGTTAAATATTTTATTTATCATAAGAAGGTGTTATAGCATGAAGAACAATGCACACCCATATACCAATATTTACTACTAGTCACACTTTCACCCACTAGGATTAATTTCTAGTATGATTGTAGATATCATGAGGAAGATGTGTGAATGATGAAGGAAATAAGGTCAAAAACAATTTTGATCAATGTGTCTGGGACATGAGTGAATGAGTGGATGATATGCAATGTGATTTATATGATAGGGATAATAGATAGAAGGAATAGAGTGAACAAGATGGTATCTAGATTGATAAGGTGGAGGCAATTCACTTTATTCATCACATAAGATCACCACCTTAAGATCCATCTCTTTATTCCTATACAAAAGGCCATCTATGGGATGTGTATCTTATGATGCATACAACTATTTTTGTGAGGACATGACCAAAGTTGGGGGCATGTAATTATTAGAACATGATGAATCACTTGAATTTACCATCCATAAATTTTCTTCATTATTTGTAGATGGGATTGACACGAAGGGCTGCCATGACAATTTAGGAAGAATCATGATATTATTATTTAGGGAAGGACACTTATTCATAAAGGTTATCCCATGTCAAAATTTGAATTCCATTTATTTTCAAGATAATATGATAATATTTATATATGAGATGGCATTATTACCATACACTCAAACCTCTGCACTGTTGTTTACTTTTCATCATCATTTCTAGGAACTAGTTTTTTAGAATAATGAGGTGAAGTGATCTCCATCCTCTTGCTTGACCTCTAAAGTTTTTGTGATTGAGAGGTTGATATTCATTTCATAATTTCTAGGATGGCAAACAAGGTAGCTTTTAGGATAAAACCCACTATTCGTTAGTGTTTTTTATCTGAGTCATGATATGGTATTTCATGTGGTTGACTCATTCTTGACCATAACTGATTGGTATACATAATAGTGGCCTCATTATAGCCTTCATACATGGTCTATAACATGTTATCTTAACCACATAGTGTTGGTTACACATGCATTCCAATCATGTATCAAGGGTTCCTGACACTACAGATATTGTTAGCAACAAGCCTGGGTGAGACTACAATTCCATTCTATCTTGTCATTTTTATCTATGTTATCTAAGTATTTTCAATAGCATAACTTTTTCAGAATATGGTCCTCGTGATCATATCTTGAAAGAAATAGATCTTGATCTGAAAATTGATCACTAGGTTATTTTGACATTTTAGAGAATGATTAACTTTTGAAATAACTTGGGTTTCTCAACTGTAAGAAAACTTTTATAAATTGTGACACTTCTTTTTAATTTTATCACTTGCCAAAGAAAGGGTGTTTGAGTCCATTTGATAATTTTTTTAGTGTTTGTCATTAATGAATTTTTTGGGGATAGATTATAAGACTATTGTGGTTCATGAATATTTATCATGGTTGAATAGGATGACGACTCTTGTCATAGCATGCTCTATATACCGCCATCCCTCTTTTCTACCAACTATTAGATTCATGATAAATATAGGTTGTTATGTAGATCTTTGAAGGGTAGGAAATCATATCTATATCAATCTTACAATAGTATAAAAATAAAAAACAAATAAAAATATTATAGTTTGCATTATTAGAATCACATAAATTATGTACTTTACATTCTAGCATACACTGGACGTTATTTTTTATTGATTTTCTTACACACAATCTAAATTAGATAACCTATGTTGTTTTCCTTCTTCTATCCAATAAGGCCCCCATGAAAATAATTTATAAGTGAGAAATTTCAATTAAAAATTAATGCATAATTAAAAAAAAAAATGAACTGGAGAAAATGAAAAGTAATATTATATGTGTAAAAGTTTTCTGGTGATAAATCTATTTTTGTCCCTAAGAAATCATTTAAGTAAGTCGGGATATAGTTAGCCACAATAAATCCTCCCCCCTATTATGCTCATTAGGTTTAGCCATTTGCTTAAATGCATCATTCCACTATTACATTGTAGTAACTAATGTGCAGTTATATACATATGGAGTCATTTTTGTTGTATGAGATCTGAATTTTTTAAAAGATTTTTCCTATAAGCCCTTTTCTTTCTAATGAAATTTTAAAAAATTATATCAAAATATATAAAGAAACCTTGGTATATTTTTTGTCTAGAATAAGAACTCTAAAATTTTATACATATGGACTATACAGTTTAAGCACAAATTCTATCTACTCATTAAATCATAGAGAATGCATCCTACATGTCTCTTCTATATCTTCAATGTATCACATGTCCATGAACTCCAATAGTAATAAATCGACACATGGACCCAAACAAGGTTTTGGGTCAACAAAGCTAGTACCAAATGTTTACAATTGAGCTATTTAAAAAAATTACATCAAGAGGATATTTAATGCATTTACAAACTAGGCAAGGAATATTTGGTGGACTAAGGTCAAATAGTTAAAACTTATAATAATCAAGATGACCATAGTTTAAATTTCACGATATTGATTAACAAGGTTGATTAAAATAAAACTAAGCAATATTGTTCAATATTCAAGATATATTCATGAGATATGAAGTGTTCAAAACTTTTCAAAATACCCAAGATGCTCACAATTATATGATCAATATTGGATATAAGATTGAGCATTATAATACCAAAAAAATTTCTAGAGATAAATTTTTCATGTAGTCAATCATCTATGAGAGAATGACAAAGTATCCTAATTGACACTTCTACTAATATATTGGCGAACAACTAATCCATTACAAACTGCATGCAAGGTGGTGTGATATTAATTAGCCTCAAGTGAGCCAAAACACTAAGATCCAAATCCCTGACAGAGTAAAAACTCAAATATATCAGTCATATTGATATCTTATTATTCGAAGATATCCAATATTTGTAAAATATATTTGTAGTAACCTTTAAGAGGAAAGATATGACTAATAAAAAATTTGGTTTCACCACTAAAAGAATACCATGAACGAAATTTCAAGGGTGAGTAAATAGCTCAACAATGAAATTGAGAATCAATACCTCATGACTCTAAGATTTTGGATCAAGACATATTTAGAGTTTACTGGTAAAGAGAAGCTGTAAGGTAAAAGAAATATTGTTTCTATTTTACTTGGAATATAATGTTTTACAATTTGTCTTGTTTAGGATTAGGTTTTTCCACATTGGATTACTATTCCATATTTTCACATCAATATCATTTCCATATTTCCAACTAGTTTATAATCGATGTTACATACTCAATTGTTACATTGGTTTTCTATACTTAGATCTTAAAATGTTATTCTCTTTTTTGTATAATATTCTTTTATTTAATTCATTGTATTGATGATGTTCATTTACCATTATACGCTTATTAAAAATCTCTACGATTTATATTTAAAATTCTGTACTACAAGTTATTCATATACTCATACCTTGAATTTCAAATATGTATATAAGTATATCTATATAATTATTACTTTTTATATAATTGATAGGAAGGATCATCAATTTTATTAGAAAAAAAACCTTCGTATATTTCTCTCTCAAAAAATCTATATATTATCTTTCTCTAAAATATATCATATATATGGAGATACACATATCTAGGGTTTTCAAAGAACAATGTTAGTATTTAGGGTGTTCTCAGTTTTTTATGAAATAGTTATTTACTTCGATACATACACCAATGTAAACACTATTTTCATACTCTAGGGTAAATCAACATAATAATTTAGGTACCATTAAGTAGGTCTAGTACTCAACTCTACTACTCCTATTTCAATGTCATGTCCAAACATAGAACATTTAGTACATGGAGTTACACCACTTTAGACATGTCGTGTATAGCCTTGTTTTGATTAGTATTGACAAATTGTTCATAATATATACAAATGTGATGTACAAAATACTATTGGAATGGACAATCCATTAAATGATAAAACTGTGTTTTTTATATATAAATGTCATGATTATATTTTGAAATGTCTTTTGGTAGATGATAAAGTTATAGGAAAAAGGATTTTTACACTACATTGGGCTTGAGTTGCCCATTTGGTTGGTTCATCTTCCAATCATGATTCCCTTCATTACGATTGGTTGTTTCCCTATCACATGATTTCCTAGAACCAACATGGAGTTGGTGGCCTCATTAAGAGAATTTTCATAAATCTCCAGGGTATAATGATCGAATCCTTGTCGATAGAGGGTTGATGATTTAATCCTTGTTGTGAGACTAATGTTGCATTCACTTCATTGTAGTTACGAAGGGGAATGGAGGGTAGAGCATTTCCCTTGTTCTCACTAGCGGTGGCTCATCTTGTGTTGAGTCTGTCTCAAATATCATCCATGAATATATGAATCTAGTTGGATACATTCTTGAGGTTGGATCCCTTCAAGCTAGTAACAACATGTCACAAAGACCTTTCGTCAATTTGAGGAATTTCTTATAGTCAAGGATGTATGTATCTTGTAACAAGTAGTGGATGGTGTTGAGGTGAAGTGGAAGAATATAATGTAAGGAGTAGTTGGATATATTACAATGTGAAGGATGCGACACCTAACTATTCAGTAACAGGTAGGGTTGTTGGTGGCCACAACAACACACAAATGGTGGTATGTTCTTTCTATCATGCCAGCTCGATGCACAGAGGGAGGGAAGAAAGGTGTCCTTTAGGGTGTTGGGGTGATAGTAAGTCTACTATGTCTCATTCTTCCCAGGCTATTGGATTTAGAATGAAATAGGGTTACTTCCTCGAGGGTTTATATGGTTTTTTTGTGATTAGTTTGTCTTACAGACCCTGGAGCACTATAAGTGGTAATTATAGGCATAGTCATGATGGTTTGTTGTATGTTTTTCCATGTGGTCATCAATGACTGAGAAGCATTCCCTTAATGCATAGTCTATGGGACATCCTATGAATGTGGAGAAAGCATCATCGGGAGCCGTTTAGACCATGCAAAAGAGGGCCTCACCAGTTTGTCACCCTAGTTGTCGGTTTATATAGAGCCCTTGTTGGAGTGTTGCTTCAAGTTCAAGATGTGTAGGAGTCCATATTTTTGAGGGAGGAAATAGAAGAATAGAAAGAAATAGGGAATAGGAGGGGAACACGAGAACAGGAAGGGAAGAACAAAATGGGCATGAGTTTTAGCCAATTGAGATGTTCCCTTTATGCACTTTGAGAGGAAAAAGTGGAAATGTAGGGGGTGTTTCATGAGTTCAAATGAACTATGATAAATGAGTACAAAAAGAGTGATATTAATGGAATTAATTTCATAATTTATTGTATCAACTAGATGAAAGGATCAACAAAGTGTAGGCGAGTTGAAATTTCAAATAAAGGTAGATTAGATGGAGAATTGCCTAAATAAATTCTTAAATCCCCAATTTATGCCTCTAGTATAGTTAATTAATTTATTTTTATAAATAAATAAATCATTAATATCTAAAATTTTTGAATAAAGTGTGTAATTTATTCCAAAGCCATTTTTTTCAAATACAAGAACACTCTATGAGTTTAAAATCAAATCAAGATATTTCGGAAAAAGTGACTCAAATTGCATGTGTTTATGTCATAATGATTAATGAAGATAAAATAAGGAACTTATCTGAAAATATTTATCTAGTTAGGATATTAATACATTTAGACAAAAGGAATTCAAATGATGATAAATTTTTATCAAGACCAAGATAATTCAATAAATTGGAGTGAAGGACAATTATTGTAACTAAGCTCATGTTTTGGGAAAATATAAATTACATCTCTAATAGAACCAATGGTCAAAATTTAGAATGTACAACTCTACTCCCCATAAAATGAATTTATTCAACTAAGTATACATTTCCATGATCAATGTATTATACCATACACCCCTTAAAAGGGTTCAACTAAAAATCTATATATGCATACAAATAATGTCAACTACTATCTAGTATTCTTCACTTTGTTTTATGAATTAGTCTACCACAAAGTACAATTTCTATTAATCATGTACCCATGTAGGGTGACTTTACTCTAAGTTTTACCTTTGATTTTGACTTACCTTGGAAAATCTTCAATAAAGTTCCAGATAACTATTTGTCTTACAATGAGTATCACCATAAATTAGATAATTTCTAGATGGAAAAACTTTTCATTGTAAAACTAAAATTTGACATAAAAATATGAGAACCAAGTCACAAGCACATCATGAAAGTTACTATTATCCCATCCTATTAACTAATTTACTCATTAATGGAACCTAAAGGTTCTCTTATGTACTAATTGATGACCTAGTCCATATAAGACTTCTCATGTTCTGAAAAGATAGTAAACAATTTAAACTTATGAATATTTAAATTATTATTATCTAAATTTTTGAGTTACAATGCATAATTATTAAACAAACTAATCATTAACATCAAGCTTAAATCTTATAATTTTACTAAATATAGTTGTCACTGATATTTGAGTATGTTTTATAGAGTCAGTAATTTTGATATACTTCACTTGATCTCCATTCTTGAGTTAAGTAGGGACGTATTTCAATATTTTGTGTTGGTCATATTAATTCTCTAAAGTTTTTTATATATATGAGAGTTACAAGTTCCAAAAAAAGTTTGAGTTCCTAATTCAATATATTATTAGAATCCCATATTTCTAACAACTAATTATATTAAGTGGGGTTTTCCATTTATGCCTTAACATTTTATTAACTCTTGTCTACCTATTTAAGATTATTTTAATCAATTTTGTTTCATTATGAGTTTGGTTAGTGACTAATTCAAGTTTAATGTTGAAAACTACTAGGGGGGGGTGAATAGAGTTTTATAGATAATTTAACAATTATTGAACTCAAACAACCACAATGAAAATATTGGACAAAGAGACACAAGGTTTAGAGTGGTTCCAACTATAGCAAATACTATAGCCGTCAGTCCACTACCCGGTTGCTTACCCAACCGGGATTTGAAAAGAAATTTATTTTATTACCTCGCAAGGACTTTACATAAAATACAATTTCTTTTCCCTAAACCCTTCAAGCAGCCTTCACCTAGAAGTAATCGCCCAACCTTGAAGCAGCCTTCCCTTGAAGTAGGTGCACCAACTCCCGTTGCACCAGCCTTCTGAAGTAGCTTCCCGTGCGATAGCCTTCTTGAAGTAGCTTGAAGTCCCCTTCTCCACCTGAGAAGTCAACCCTCTCCAATCCGCAGCCTCCAACCCTAGGAGTAGCAAGGAGAGTACAAAAGATACAAAGGAACAAGAAGGAAAAAGGAAATTACAACTTATCCTTTAAGCCCAAGGCTTGATTTGCCTATCTCAAGCATGTAGATCTCCTAACCAATGTGTATGACAATGTGATTGTAGTGGATAGGAGATACTAGCCTATAGGACACGAAATGGGAGCAATAGGAATGAATGGCAAGTGTAGGAATTGCTCTATTGCTCTAAAACAGATTGCAAGTGTGTATTCAAGCTCAAGTATAGCACAAGTATAGCTTAGGTGTATTTTGGTGTCCTAAGGCATGTCCTATTTATAGGAATGGCCTATGAATACTTAAGGATGTTCTAGACAACTTCTAGGAGCTTCTAAGTGCTTAACTAGCCGTTAGGTAGAAGTTAGGTGCGTTAGTAACGGCTAGTTGCTTTATTCTGCAGTTGCTGTCAGAGACCATCTCGGTCGACAATTTGTCGACCGAGATACCTACTCGGTCGAAGTTTTGTCGACCGACAGGCTCTCTGGATTAACGTTTATTTGCAACTGTCCACTGCTGTGTCTAACGGCTACTTTTGGTCAATCTCGGTCGAGAAGTTTGTCGATCGAGAGTGTCTCGGTCGAGGAGTGTGGTCGACCGAGATTGACTCTGTTTTCAATCTTTTAGTTAACCACTAAGAATGTGTATGAGTGTGCATATGTGATCCTATTTGAAGGGGATGACCTATATAAGTGTGGTGTTTAGCTAGGAAGATCCAACGCTTGATTTACATGCAATCTAAGTACTTGTACATTATATATTTGTACAAGTTTTTACAACAGTGATTACATTGCATGGAAATATAAATATGTAAGCTCTTTGGATTTTCCCTAGTTTCTTTGTCATCCATCTTAATCCTGCACACTCAAGTAGCTCGTTAGATCAACAAGAATGAAATGTTTGTCATCATCGAAACAAAGGGATTTATCATAATGTCCAATTTATCCAACAATCTCCCCCTTTTTGAAGATGACAAACATTTCCTAAAATATGAAATAAGGAAATATAAAGCATGTGAGTTTCATACCTGAAGATTATCTTTTGTAGCCATTCTTGTTTGACAAGTGAGTGCTGGCCATCAAGATGAAACTCATTTATATTTATATTTTTGATTTTATATTCTTTCTCCCTCTTTGTCATTTCAAAAAGATATCCAGGTTAAACATTTTATTTCTTCTCCCCCTTAATTTTATATTAAGCTCCCCCTTAAATAGATATCCTATTAGGGACATGGTTTTATGTCTAATTTATCCACAATTTGTTTCTCAATCATTTGCAAAGGATGTTAAGCCTTGAAATGATATGAGATTCCCTTAAGCTTATGAATGTATATTTATTTCTCATCTATCAAGGGATGTTAAGCCCTAAATTAAATGAGAGTCCTTTTAATCTTAGAGTACTTAAAAAATAATGTCTCCAACCAAAACAAGGGATGTTAAGCCCTGATTTGTTTAGAGAGTTCCTTTAAGAGCAAGATATATCATTTTAATGAAATTCTTTTTCATACAAATTACTTTTAAGAATCTGAAGGTCATAACAAACTCCAAATGATGTTAACAATGTAAGCTTCATAATCATATAATCAAATTTGTTTTTATAATCTCCCCCTTAATCTTACAATTTAAGCAATTTAAGGTTTTTAAGGTCACAAATGATAAATTTTTGATTTTGACCTTTATCAAAAGTATACTAAGATTAAGTTAAATAAATTGATGTCCAAATAAGCATTTTGTCAAAGCTTATTTTAGGTCGCCCTTGACTGCGACCATAGTGCCCCTTGGCTAAATTTTGTTTTAACCAAGAGGCAAAAATTGCAGATTTCCAATTAAGCATTCATATCAATTTTGATGCATGTTTAAGTGATACTAAACATGAAAGCATAATGAATATTTCAAAACTTTTAAAAATATCAATTGAAAACACTGTTCTTTTTGCAAGCATTTCTAAGATATAAATCACCAATAAGTCCTTTTGCTTGCTTATGTAATGATAGAACAATTAAAAGCATGTAATGATAAAACAGAAATTTTCTTTAAACTAAGCATAATTTTGGTTTTTAAACAAATTAATTTCACATAATCTTTCAAGAATGATTTCCATAATTTATGCTTTATTTGTACAGTCATTAACCACAAATAGACAACAGTTTTGATCAATTTCAACAGAATTCAGCAATTTTATAGCATTCTGAAAAGCAGTGACATGCTCGGTCGACAGCTTCTCGACCGAGATTCACTCGGTCGACAATACCTCGACCGACCAAGTGTCTGAAAAATGTTCAGAAATCGATTTCAAGCAAAAAGAAATATACAAAGTAGAGCTCAATTGTGTTGAGATAAGACATTATGATATCAAGAATCAGTTTAGGTCAAATCTCAACAATTTATTTTTAAGCTACTAAGTTTTAAGAATCCAAGCTAACTCATCTTTCTTTTTCTTAGATGGGCATGAAAATGAATAATGTCCAAGACGCATGCAATAATGACAGCTGATAGAGTCAACTTCATTTCTAGGAGTTGTGTTCCTAGGTACAAACATAATCTTAGTCTTGGATGCTTGGACTCTTTTGGGTTTAATTCTCTTTGGATCGTATCCTAATCCTCTTCTTCCATTATATCTAGAGGAAATTTTCAGAATATTTTCAAGTATGTCATTTCCTCTTAACTCATTTACATTTCTTTGTAACTTAGCAATATCTTTCTTTGCCTGATCTAAATTGGATACTAGAAAGTTTCTTTCTTTGACAACCTCATCATAATCTAAATGTGAACATAGAATAGGTTGTTTCTGAAGATCATTCACTTGAGTTTGTAAATTTGACTTTTCTAAGGAAAGAAGATTGCAATTAGCTTCTACCGATTTTAACTTAAGACCATAATCTTCATTTTCCTTTTTGAGATTTTATTTTCGGATACAAGAGCAAGAAGTTTAGCATTTAAATCTTTATTTGCTTTCTTAAGTTTCTTCTTGCATTCAATATATTTCTGATGAGTATCTTGAAGACTAGCAATTATATCATCTTTTGGTAGATCATAAAGACTTACCTCTTCTTCGTCTTCATTTGTTGTAGCAATGAGGCATTCTGCTTCTTCATCATCGCTATCATCACTTGAATCATCCCATGCAGCTCGATATGCTTTTTCTTTCTTTTTGTGAGATGATTTCTTCCCTTTCTTGAGTGTTGGACAATCACTTTTCATATGTCCTTTCTTACCACATTCGAAGCACCTGGAAGAAGAAATACTGAAGTTTTATTAGTTTTAAAACTTTTATATTTCTTACCATTTACAATGAGAGTTTCTTCTTCACTATCATCTTCACTTGTGTCATGATTGTCTCTAGTTGAAGCTTTGAATGCAATGTCCTTCTTTTTCCCATGTTGACGTTCATGTTCTCTTCTTTCTTCCTCTTCTAGATCTGCCTCATGAGCTTCTAAATTGCCAATGAGTTGCTCCATTTTGAGTCGAGTGAGGTCATTTGCTTCTGCAATGGCTGTCACCTTTGGCTTGTATTTCGGAGGAAGTGATCGAATAATTTTTGATACCTGGTCTTCCTCAGGAACAGGTTTTCCTAGGGCACTTAAACCATTAACAATAGTAGAGAATTTTGAAAACATTTCACTAATAGACTCATTAGGATCCATACGAAAATGTTCAAATTTCGTTTTAAGCATGCTAACTTTGGAATTCCTGACTTGGGCTGTACCCTCATAAGTTATAGATAGTCTATGCCAAATATCATAAGCTGTATCACAATTAGATATTCTATTAAATTCTCCTACTGAAATAGAACAATATAAAATGCTTACAGCTTTTGCATTCATTTGGGCCTGTTTTACCGTGTTTGCATCCCATTCCGCAAAGTCATTTTGAGGAAGCACATATGGAGTAGACACTATCCTCCATAGATCCCAGTTGATGCCTTGGAAATAGAACTGCATCCTTCTCTTCCAATATTGGTAGTTTGTTCCATCGAACGCCGGAGGCCTAGCAACAAGTGTTCCTTCAATGTTGAGGTTGTTGAGCACTCCATCCCTCATTTCTTCAAGACCTTGTTAGGGTTCCTTGAAGCCTTGCTCTGATACCAATTGAAAACTACTAGAGGGAGGGGGGTGAATAGAGTTTTATAGATAATTTAACAATTATTGAACTCAAACAACCACAATGAAAATATTGGACAAAGAGACACAAGGTTTAGAGTGGTTCCAACTATAGCAAATACTATAGCCGTCAATCCACTACCCGGTTGCTTACCCAACCGGGATTTGAAAAGAAATTTATTTTATTACCTCGCAAGGACTTTACATAAAATACAATTTCTTTTCCCTAAACCCTTCAAGCAGCCTTCACCTAGAAGTAATCGCCCAACCTTGAAGCAGCCTTCCCTTGAAGTAGGTGCACCAACTCCCGTTGCACCAGCCTTCTGAAGTAGCTTCCCGTGCGATAGCCTTCTTGAAGTAGCTTGAAGTCCCCTTCTCCACCTGAGAAGTCAACCCTCTCCAATCTGCAGCCTCCAACCCTAGGAGTAGCAAGGAGAGTACAAAAGATACAAAGGAACAAGAAGGAAAAAGGAAATTACAACTTATCCTTTAAGCCCAAGGCTTGATTTGCCTATCTCAAGCGTGTAGATCTCCTAACCAATGTGTATGACAATGTGATTGTAGTGGATAGGAGATACTAGCCTATAGGACACGAAATGGGAGCAATAGGAATGAATGGCAAGTGTAGGAATTGCTCTATTGCTCTAAAACAGATTGCAAGTGTGTATTCAAGCTCAAGTATAGCACAAGTATAGCTTAGGTGTATTTTGGTGTCCTAAGGCATGTCCTATTTATAGGAATGGCCTATGAATACTTAAGGATGTTCTAGACAACTTCTAGGAGCTTCTAAGTGCTTAACTAGCCGTTAGGTAGAAGTTAGGTGCGTTAGTAACGGCTAGTTGCTTTATTCTGCAGTTGCTGTCAGAGACCATCTCGGTCGACAATTTGTCGACCGAGATACCTACTCGGTCGAAGTTTTGTCGACCGACAGGCTCTCTGGATTAACGTTTATTTGCAACTGTCCACTGCTGTGTCTAACGGCTACTTTTGGTCAATCTCGGTCGAGAAGTTTGTCGATCGAGAGTGTCTCGGTCGAGGAGTGTGGTCGACCGAGATTGACTCTGTTTTCAATCTTTTAGTTAACCACTAAGAATGTGTATGAGTGTGCATATGTGATCCTATTTGAAGGGGATGACCTATCTAAGTGTGGTGTTTAGCTAGGAAGATCCAACACTTGATTTACATGCAATCTAAGTACTTGTACATTATATATTTGTACAAGTTTTTACAACAGTGATTACATTGCATGGAAATATAAATATGTAAGCTCTTTGGATTTTCCCTAGTTGCTTTGTCATCCATCTTAATCCTGCACACTCAAGTAGCTCGTTAGATCAACAAGAATGAAATGTTTGTCATCATCGAAACAAAGGGATTTATCATAATGTCCAATTTATCCAACAAATGTTTCATCTAGTAATCTAATTCGCCTTCACTTGGTCAGTATGTCAGAACCTTCACTAAACATTATTCCTTAGACACCTCATCTCATTTCACTTACATGGTCATGGTTATTCACCATTGCTTTATTAATTAGTTATATTTTTAATAATGAATTATTTTCCTAATCTTCATAATGTTCACATTTTGTGTTCAATTATTGCAATTTATAAAATATGACAAAATTTATGTGAATTAAAATGACTTTATGGCTAATTCTACTTATTAATTCTATTTTCTTATGTTTCAAAAACTCTTATTAATATATTTCTGATCCCATAACGGTGGCAAAAGTTCTAGTTACACATGTCATGCAACTTATAAAAGGAGCAACTCAATTGGGATCAGGTGCTAAAAACTCACCCAACTAGAACATATTGGAGACAAAAGTCGTAGAGTTCCCAATTATTTATTACAATATGAGATAGACCTATAAGTTTCTCTATGAATGTTAGATGGAATAGATCTATCTCCTTTTCTGCCTTGCAGAAGATATCAACCTCATTAGTCTTCATGCCTCCATGCTTCCACTTGTTTCATTCCATCCAAATAAAATAGACATGTGTTTTTATGGAACATAGTTCCATAATACCATTAGCCTTGCTACACTTGGATACTTTCGATAGAAACTTTTGAAACACATAAGGTCTTCTTATATTTAGCTGGATTTGTGATCTACCCCATACATATCTCCAAACTTTACATTCACCAAATAGATGTTCCACTGATTCTTCTCCTTCCTCACAGAGACAAACAAGAAATATTTACATTAGGATTCCATTTTCCTATCTTATCCATGGTAGGAAGTAGAGTTTTGCAGGATCTAAAGGTGATAATGTTCCATCTCAGTACAACCATCGATAACAATAGATTTTCAGTAGCCTTATCATTCAGTTGAACCTATCTGCATAGATCCCATATTTCTTTGTCCATGTCTCATGTGAACTTAGGCCAAAGTTTAATCATCCATATCCATATAGTTGAATATCCTGACCTCTGTCTGGATAGATTTGTTCTGTATCTTTTACTCATGCAAGAGCTCCAGATATTTTCATCATACAGTAGCTTATGTATCATTTTCATTGTATAAAATTCTACACATTCATTCATATTATTCAGACTCAAGCCACCTTCATATAGAGGAAATGACAACCGTCTCTAGTTCACAGGATGAATCATACTGCCCCTCAAGAAGTCTGATAAAATAATTTCCATATGAATTAAATCAGCTTTTAAAACCTCTCGAAGCTTCATCCAATAGCTTACTAACTGCATTTCACAATATTTGACTAAAATGAGTCTATGTATCATTGAAATTTTAGCACTAGACCATCTATTAATCATATCTTTCAGAACGTCAATGCATTCATGGAAGTGTTCCTTTTGAGGTTTCCACCTTCAATGGGATAACCTAGATATATGGTAGGCCATTCTCCTCTTTGGTCCCGAGTATCTCTATTAGTTAAAATTTATTCTTGTGTCATCGTTAGAAATAGATATGGGTCTTATTCACATTATATTTCAAGCTTTATTATTTCACAAACCTCTCAAGTATATCCTTTAGTGCTCGTAGACTTCTCTCCCTTACTTTAGTGAGTATCAAGACATCATCAAAAAAGAGAATATGACTAGGGACTTTGAATTTCCTAACTGTGTAGGTACTCCTCTACTTCATACTTATGGCTGCCTCAAGCCTTCTACTAAGTCCTTCGATGTACATGGTGAAAAGAAGAGGTGAAAATGGGTCACCTTGTTCCAAACCATTAAATTTTTTGAAAAACCCCACAAGAGTTCTAGTTTTAAATCAAGAGAAAGATGGTGTTGTGACACACTATTTAACAATGTTGACCCACCTTTCACAAAATTGCAAACCTTGCACACAATCCCACAAGTAGTTCAACTTCGCTGAATTCTATGCCTTTGTTATGTCCATCTCCACATAAGCCATTGAGGTGCTTCTTTCAACATTGTAGTTTAGAGTAAACTCATCTGCAAGCAATGAAAAGTCTATAATGTTCCTTCCCTTCATGAACATGCCTTGATTAGGTGATATTAGGTTAGGTAGGATCCCTTCTAGTTAATCTGTGCTAATTTTAATGATGATCTTATATATCATAGTGAAGTAGGAGGTCAATTTGAAGTCTTCATGAGATTAAATAATTTCCTTTTTTGGTATTAAAGTATGGAATATGTGGTTGATATGTCTAACCATGCTCCCACCATGAAAGATCCATTTAACAGTAGCAATTAGAAATTCTTTGATTAGTCTTCGATTTTCTTTGTAAAAATATCTATTAAATTCATATGGCCCAATACTCCAACCATATTCTTTGATCTCCTTCTTCTCTAGAATTCTACATAGCATATAATTAGCTACATCACTTGCTTTCTTAAGCAATTCATAATTTTTTGTCACATATTCTCTGTCTTCTGCCTGGTTGTATAAGTTTTCTAAGGAAGTATTAGTTTCTTTGGAAATGTCCTCTTTGTATTCTAAATAGTTTCAATGTTCATCATATATATTAGTGATATAGTTTACTCCATATCTTCTTTTGATTATAGTGTGATACAATTTTGTGTTCCTATCACAGGTAGGTATCCAATCCATCCTTCTGCTATGTCAGTAGCAACTTTCTTCTACATTTTCCAAGGCTTTTAACCTTTCATAGGAAATTTTGTTACCTTTAGTAAGATGTGCATCTAGTGGTGTCCTACAAAGAGAAGATGTTACATCCTTCAATTTAGCTTGCTCTTTTGAAATCAGATTATCCAGATTGACATATTTCTTTGACCATGTCTTCATCTCATGTTTCATAGTTTTCAATATTTGGCTAAAGCCGTGAGGGGATTTTCACATGATTCTATATTCCAGGCATTACTGGTAATTTTTTTTACAACCAGTTCATTCTTTCCAATGGTTTAAGAAACCAATAGGTCTTTTATTTCTAATAATATCCTTGAGATTAATATTAATAGTAGAATGATTAGAGAATTAGATGGTAAGAGGTCAAGTTTTCACACTTGGGAATTTTCTTAACCATTCTTAGTTGGTCAAGGTCCAATCAAGCTTGAAAGCTATACACTTGGCAGTGCCTTGGTTATCCAATGTGAATATACTACACAATTGTATTACATCTTTTATTATGCCATTAGGATTTGAGTTGTACCACCCAAATCCAACCGACCACTATGAAGTCAAAATCAGTGCCATACAAGATCTATGGAAAAGTTGGACTCCATGATCTCACCAACAACTCCTGGTCATTGTGAGAAACAACATAAAGACATAATAGTCAACTGCCAACAATGACATATAGTCAAGTTGATAACAACTAGCCCTCCTTGGTACATGGCACAATGCTAGAGAACATGTCATGCATTCCCGTTCACAAAGAGGCATCATGTAGTTATATTGCTACCTTTCAAAAATCGCAAACATCAAGGCATGACCATAATCATCCTCCATAACAATTGTGGATGCACAAAGATACCTCGACTTGTGCCCTTACATATTCAACCATGTTCACTCTAGGTTTCCTATAGAATTTCACAATTCACCATCCAAGAAAATACTAATGGTGAAGATGGATCTATGGTATATAGAAACTACATAATTAGGGTTTCAGTTGATTAGTTATGCCAATTGGGTGAATTAACATTGTATAATAGAAGTGGACATACAAACCCTAATTGATTCTACAAAGCATAACAACAACTTTAGAAGATATAAAACGTATGAGGTATAGACTTGTCACATCATCACATGATAACACTTCCATAAAAGGTCATCAACATAATCATACCACTAGGGGATAACTATCCCTCATCACATCTCACTAGAGGATATCCCCTCAAACTAGGCATAAAGCCTCTGCCAAGGTCACAAGACCTAATCACATCATCATTATGTCATCATGCATCATCAAGGCTCATAATTATCAACCTTGTATGACATAAAGATATCACAACAGTCACAAGCTATTAAGTTCATTCAACTTGCAACATTAGGGTTATACAAGTAGGAGAGAGAAAACATCATCTCATGCTAATCACTTCAAAAAAGATAAATGTTACATCATTTACTCCTGATTATGGTTAGGGTTTTTGTATAGCACTTAGCATTATACACTATGGGACATCATTCCCACATTCTTGGAACACATTAGGGTTAAGCATCATTATGTAGATAACAAAAAAAATGCATATCATCATCAGCAACCAAACGACATGTCGACTGCCTGACTCAACATGAATAACGACCATATGGCTCAACATGAAAATGGCAACTGCAAGAGTACACCAAGGATGTCGACCATTGGGGTCACATCAAGAATGGAGACCGCTAACTATCCATCAAGAAAAGATGATCATGAAATCCATACAACATAACGAACAAATCACAATGTTGCTATTAGCAACCAAGGCACAAAAAGATAGTGACTACAATAGGGTTAATGATAACGAATGTCACAACATGAGTAGCGATCGTCACAAGAACTCAAGATAACAGTCATCACAAGGATCAAAATAACCACTGCAACAAGGGCATCATGGATAGAGACCAAGATAGCTAGGGTTAGGATTATAATGACCAAATCATAACCCAAGCGTACCATCCACAAGATCATAACAACTTCAAGAGACCAAGGAAACATGTCAATCGAAATGAAATGCTCAACATTAGGGGACTCAGGCGTCACTAAGGTGAAAATTCCATGAAAGAGTAACATCAAAACCCTAAATCAACCATCACCAAGATCAACAAAGAAACCATGCTAAGAGATATGAAAACAAATGTCCAACACATATAAACAAGGATCGAAACCTCTATCAAACACATGATAGTCAAACTATAAAAATGGTGATACAACCAACAATCAAAATGCATGTAAGAATAACAAATCCACCATCACTGGGGTTTAAGGTGCAAAAATTAGGGTTAAGGAGAAACAGAAATCTATGCAAGAATATAACATAATCTTAAAACCTAAATAATGATAGCATCATCTAGCAACATATGATCACATTTTAGAGATTAAAATAGTAACACTCTAGCAAGATATAGGTGCAACAATAGGAGAGGAGAGAGTTGTATAACCCTCCATAAAGAAGATCAACTCCAAAGCCTCGAGCTCGAAGAGAAAGAAGGAAAGAACCAAGCTTGGATCCACTTCCACGTCCAAAGAAGGTCACCTCCAAAGAAGAAGAACACACCAAGGTCAAAGGAAGCTCGAAAGAGAAAGGGTAGAAACCCTAGGCTGAAAAGAAAGAATAAAGATTGAAACCTACATCTCACTATGGTACTACCATGGCCAAACCATAGTCTTTACCTCTATGGAGAGAAGTTCCTCAATATATCCACCATGGAAGAATGATAGTATAAGGCTAAGAGAAGAATTAAGGGGGGTTGGGTTTCATGAAAAATAAGATCAAGGGTATGAAACCACTTACCAAGAAGGAACATCACCAAGAACGACCACAAGGAAGATGATCATGCCCTATATCACCACAAGCAAGATGAATTGGACCACCTTCTCCAAGAACAACACCTCCTCAAGCCCCACCAAGATCAAGGCCAAACACAAGGAAGCAGAGAGAAAGAAGAGAGCTAAAGGGGATACTTTCATGTGAAAGAGAGGGTTTCGGTACTCAAGGGTAGGAGGGAGGTAAATATCATGAGGTGTCAAGATATGAGAGCACCAATATGACACATGTTCGTCAAAGGCACGACTATGCAAGAACACATACAAGAAGGTCATCAAAACATATGTAATGTAGCGACCACTAAGGTCATCACCACATTTCGATCAAAACAAATATCAAAGGATAACACAATAGATACTGTTATTATGTCTTCAAAACATTATCCAACTGGACCATACTAAAAACATAAACATATCACATGTTATTTAGGTGCATCACAAGATTAGATTAAGGTTTACACATCTTATTAAGACAAACAAGCAAGATCAAGCACTAAGCTAGGTCAGGGGTCTTACACTATGCATCCAGGAAGTATAAAGATATTTAAAAATTGAAAAGATTTGTATTAATAATCGGGGATGAAAAATGATATGGCTGAATTCATGACACATTGTGGAGTGTGTCAACATTTTAAAATAGAACATAAAAAATAATTTGGGATGCTGCAACCCTTACCTATCCCAGAATGGAAATGGGACCGCGTCACAATAGACTTTATGACAAGACTACTACAAACATCAGGAGGTTTTGATTCTTTATGGGTTTTTGTTGATAGATTGACAAAGACAACTCATCGTTTGCCAATAAAAAGTACCTATATATTGGATAGACTAGCACATATTTACATACATAAAATAATTATACTACATGTAACTCCTTTGACAATAATGTTAGATCGAGGACCACAGTTTACATCTAAATTTTGGGATGAACTACATGCTGCTATGGGGACCAAGCTTAACTGTAGTATGAATTTTCATCCACATACTAACAGACAATTAGAAAGGACAACCAGAAATGAGAATATATATACATAGCATGTGTTTTACAATTTCCAAGCAGTTGGGATGTACAAGTAAGCTTAATAGAATTTACCTACAACAGCAATTTCCATTCCAAAATATGAATAGCACCTTATGATCCATTATACGGTAGAAAGTGTAGATCACCAATATGTTGAAATGAAGTGGGTGAGAAATAGCTAATGGGTCCTAATATAATTCAACAAACTATAGAAAAGATTGAGATCAAACAACATTTTAAAATCACACAAACCAGAAAGAAAAGTTATAATTGACAAACTACGAAGTCCTTTGGAATTATAATTAGAATAAAGGCTTTCTTGAATCATTTTCCATGTATGAGTGTTTTTAGATTGGGAAAGAAGTGTAAGCTAACAATAAGATATATAGGTCCTTATCGTATTATAGAGATGCTAGGCAAGGTTTCTGATAAACTGGAGTTACTACATGTGCTACTATCGTTAGATGACGCATTTCATGTTTTGATGCTAAGGAAATGTCACCCGGTAACAACTCAAATTCTACATGCTACAGATGCACATATAGTAGATGATTTCACCTATGAAGAGGGACCAAATTTAGATAATGAATACAAAGGCTGAAAAACATACAAACCATGAAATACCTATGGTTAAAGTTATTTGGAAACACCACATTGTCGAAGAAGTGACATGTGAGCTTGACAATGATATAAGGAAAACTCATACCCAGCTGTTCTAAGTTTTTGGGACAAAACTTTTAAGGGGAAGAAAATTTGTAACAACCAAAACTCAAGTTATTTCTAAATCTCATATTACTCACCATGATTAGTCTAAACATGGTCTCATCTGTTTAATTTAAGATTATATTCTGATGATGTGAATGAGTAAATAATAGAAATTTTCTTGAATGAATGTGTCTTATGTATGAATTGAAATTTGGAACCTTAGTAAAGGCAAAAGTGGGACAAACAAATTGCAGAAGCATCCCACACTCAAAGACTCGAGTATTTAACTTATTGAAAATTTGATATTAAAAAAGAATGGATAGTATTCAAGTTAAAATGAGAAATTTATAATATTTTTATTATGCATGTATAAAACAATCATCAATTGACACACGAACAATAGGTGGTGAGTGAGGCCTCTGTTCAAGACCAATCAAGAAAATGGCATCAATTTTTGTATGCTTGATTGATTTCAGTACAATTTGGTTCTATGGATATGTATTTTCATCCTATATCTAAGTAAAATGAAAAAGTAAGCTTTGGAGGTCTGTACGGAGACTTTCATGGTTACCAAAAGAGAATTGTAGTGAAAAGGGCTGAACAAAGCTATTTTCTTACAATTTTTTTGTTGAAGAGTTTGAATCCTCTTCTCTTTTATCAGATTACAGTTGGTTCCTCCCAGGTCTTCGATTACATACTAATTTACATTCACTTTTTTTAATTCATTTTGTTGTTGTACGAAATTGTTGGTTTATTTTCCCCTTCTACTTGTTTTTCCCAATGGTAATTTTCAGAGTAAAAATGTGTCTGATTTAAGAATATAATTTTTTTGTAAGAAAGATTCATTGTTCTTTTCTTACTAGACTTTGGATTTGTCTCTTCTAAAGCAAGGTGAGTTGATACATATTTAGACTACTTGTGCTATACCTTTCTTCTTTCTCATTTGTACAAAAATAAATTACTGTTGGAATGTATATGAAAAGGATCATTGGGAAAGTATGAAATTAGAGATGTTAAGGTTTGTATCCTTTTTTATGCATAATATAAGTTTGAAAATAGTGAAAGATGTATAAAATTTGAAAACTTAACTATTAATGCACTTGATTATTGCTGATTTCAATTTAAAGAGATTGTACCATAAATTTATCTTAAGTCTACCTTCTGAATTAGACTTTTAGAAGAGTCTACAACTAATGAAATGAACAAGAACATGACAGAGTTAATTCTTTATTTGATGTCATAAATTAATTAATAAAATTCATTATATTAATATGTTATTCTTGAGAAGTTATGGCTGAAAGAAAGCATGGGAAGGCATGAAATGAATTTATAGTTTGCTGATTTCAACCTTATATTTATATGACATTGTGGAAACACTAGTTTATGGAATACTTGAGAAATAAAGACTCAATATTTATATAATAATTTTGTGGCCCAAATACAGTTGATTTCCTTAGAAGAAGGTTGAACATTTATGTGATATTCTTATGGCATGTTAACGTTTAAATACAGTTGATGACCTTGTTAGAAGATTTACTATCATTATGATAAACTTGTGACCTGATAAGACTTAATTGCAACTCAATTCTACTGAAATAATTCTTTCTGAATTATTATATTTTTATTTATTATGATGTTATACTTTGTGTGTAATGATTTGAAAGAGGAGCTTTGACTTGAAGATGAAGCTAGGGAGGAAGAAATGACCAGAGGCAGGGGATCTTGGAGTTGATCATATTGATGTAGAGGGGGGATCTTCAACTTGTTTATATTTGTCCAGGGAGGATCCCAAACTTGCTTGATCCAGAGTGGGGCTAGGGAATCTTGGACTTGCTACAAAAGAATTTGATTTATGTTTTTCTAAAGGGAAGGAAAATTGGAGTTATTATTAGAGAAATTAATATTTTCTATATATCTATGTTATAATTCTAATGATGCCTAGTGATATGTTACTAATACTATACAACTATTTTTAATCTTTTTTTAAGAATAAGAAAAATGCAATAATGTATTATGTTTATGTATTTGCTCACTTAGACAATGACTAATTAACCAATGAAATTTTTTATGTCTTGAAGGCACGACACCAGCTAGACAACCCTCTTCTCAATCCAAGTAGTTTATTTAGCTAGGTGAAGTATTTTTTATGCATAAAGTCTAGACTTTTCCTATACTGGTGTCATGGGATGAACATGTGGTTTTTCTTGGGATTTTTAAGCTTAGCATGACATTTAGAAAGAAAAGCCTTGTATATAAGCATACCACTTGTCTTTATATGAACATTGTAAATATAGTTATCAAGGGATAAATGAAATCATGCTAGTTGCACTTTTATGATCGATGAGAAATCACGTAGATGACGAGCATTGTAATTAAATTGCTCTCCAATTGAAAAAGTTATTTTATTGATATCGTTGCATTTTCTGATTAGGGTTTATTGTGTCTTAAAACTCAGGGTCTATTTTCAATCATTGGTGTTTGGTTGGTTATTGAGATCAGGTCACGACACTGTCCAACCTTGATTTCCATGCTCTCAAGGGTCCCTTTGTGGATAGGTATGGAGGTTCATAAGAAACCTTGATCTTGATAGACTTTATTGAATATGTTTTGCATGAATTCAATCGATAGCTTTGTTTTGTGCACCTTGATAGTATGCCCTCTTGACCTACATATGTCAAGGATGAGCTTTGATAGTTACATGGAATATGACCCTCAATAATTCTATTCAATGAGGGAATATCGATAGGGCACCTCTTTATATTAAGAGGTTCACACCTTGATAACTTTTCTCTCTTTACCCCTTCATAAGTTATTATAAGTGTGATGATTGTTTTAACCTTTTGACCCTATTTCTTTTATATAACCCTATATCATTCCAATACATGCACCATTTGGCCATCATTCCACTAGTTGGAACTAAGGAGGAGAATTTGTAGATCCTTGACACCATTGCTTAAAGGTCAATATCTTGAAGAAAGTGCTTGCTTGCACTTACATGTTGATGATTCAAGCTTCCTTGGTGAATTTAGGACCTTTTAGATTCTTGTTAACCTTCATACATGTAATATCTTCCTTCTATGCTCTCTGTTCTAGTATTTTCTTTCTCATCGTATTCCCTGGGCCAATCCCCATATATCTTCGTGGTGAAACTGGCTTCATCTAACTCTAGCACCCTCTTTTCTCTCTCTCTTGCCCTACATTTCTTTGACCTAATTTGGAGGTGTCATCTTAGAGATTGTGTTGTAGCCCTTCATGCTAAACAATATTACTCAAAATCAAAACACTAATATGACACTAATTAATTATAATACCAGAAAGGTACATAGTTAAAACCAGAAGAATGCTCATAGCATTTTTTAGAATATTTTTACAAAGGTAAAACTATCACATATACTCATTCCATGTAACCTTCAACGAGTTTCATAGCCTTAGACACAACCTGTATATAAAAGATGTTACAACATTTACATAAAACATGAACCATAGCTTAGAACCACAAATATTTGTCGATATACATGATGTGAAATGCCCCCTTCCCGGATCTAAGAGTACATAGACAACTCTTAGAGTTTATCAAAACCCAACCAACCTTCTGACTCAACAAATCTTCAAACTGCTCCTCCTCACTAGGATGGGTTTGATGGCACTACTGATGACCACCTAAAAAGATTTGGTGACACATAAGGTAAGACCCATGTCCCAACAAGAGATATAACTTCAACAAAATCTATTTCTTAGTAGAGATATGTATATTTAAGAGGTCAAAACACATAATACTACAATGTTTAAAGATTAATATAGTTTACACTGAAGATAAGGCAGAGCTAGATTCATAAATACCATTGATTTCTCTTACTACATTTAAAACTGTCTACAAAATAAAGAAAACAAAGCAAGAATCATCATATAATGTGAGTCGCCAAGTAACCCTAACAAATATGCTACATGGATACATATTTTAATAAGCCTTGGGTAGTGTGAGGTGTACTACTCAAACCACTAGTTGACTATGGTGAAATCAAAACCAGTCTAGATGTAGGGTAACCAGAACCCTAAGATCTCTTCCCCTTGGTCAGTACAAGTCCATCATAGTGGCATTGTAGTCAAACTACAAAACAATCTAGTACATCCTGGGTAAACGTGACATGTCACTAGAAACCAGGTTGTTCAACCCTCAAATTAGTTATGACTACAGTCACCGTCAATGACGTTTACATTTGAGACGACCTCAACCATTCTTAAAAAACCTTGGAATTAGGATGACAATGATATACCCTCCCTACACCCGCATAAATTCAACAATATATGACTTTGAGTTCCATTTAGAATACTTATTTCACTGTTCACCAAATCCTAAAACTAGAATAGTTTTATGAACTCAGGGCACTACATGAGTAAAGTTTCATTTTATTAATTATACCAGTTCAGTGATTTTAGACTACATCAAACAAGTTACACAAGATCCTATAGTACGCTCACAAATATAATTTCTATGATGCAAATCCCAAAGATGAAGAACATATGAGATCTATTCCATGTTATTTCGTCATGGTATACTTGTCCATTGATGACCATTAATAGGACTAAACCTCTATCTAGGGTGTAAAACAACCCAAAAAGACATTTTTACCAAAATAGAAAAAACATCTTATAGGTGTATTTTTTGCATCTGGAATTTTTCATAGAGTTTAGCAAGTCAACTACAAGATATCACCCCAAAATTTCAGCATTAAAGTCCCTTAGATGTAAGAGTTATATCATTTCCATGAACTAAGCATTTATGTGACCAAAACCTAGCATGGATGAGCTACCTTCAACGATATAATTTTATCTAACTATCATTTGAGCACCAAAAAAGTAATTCAAAGAACTAAAACCACCATCATATTTAATCACGATATTTTAAGATTTAATGTGTGGGTCGTATTTTAAGTATTAGGTGCCAAGACAACACATATATGACATTTACAGGAGTCATTATACCTATATTCCAAAATTCCAGGCCATGTATGTGTTAAGAAAAGCTCATATATCAATAAAAAAACATTCATAAGGTCTAAGGAAGACCTTAAAATTCATTTTAACACCATTCACATGTCAAACAATATATAAAAGGCCATCTTCTCTTATATTATGTGTGTTTAGAGTGAGATTAAAGAGATGTACTTAGAAGTTAGGTAAAATATCTATTCAAAGTTATATAACTCAGTTGTTTAGAGATATAACCAAGAAGAGAAAAGAAGAACTCTAAAAATCCAACGAAACACTTCAAATGGACAAAAAACATTTATCTCGAACCATAAAAGCTCCAAGAACGCCTCCTCCTTCCATGAACAAAAGGAACTAGAGCAAGAAGAGAGAGAAAGAGATTTTTCTAGCCCATATGCATAGGGTTCAAGCAAGAACACCAAGAAATTTTGCCATGGAGTAAGGAGGGTGAAGAACATTAAGAAAATGAGTGATAGAGTCGAGATCTTACAAGAAAGAAGTGAGGAAGCTGATCAATGACTCTAGTAGATCAACCCAAGGAGTCTCAAATCTCGCACATGCATCCAAAAAAATACATGATCACCGACCTTGATGGATTCTCATCATCCTCTGGAAAACAACACTACAATTTCCAAAGATGAGAAGAGATAAAAGAAGATAGAAAGAGAGAGGGTATTTATAAGTGGGTGGAAGTATGTTGTTATCCAAAAATTCTATGTGATCACTGAGAATTCTATGCAACCACTAAGAATTTTGTCTGACCACTGAGAATCTTTGTGACCACTGATAAATCTATGTGACATAGGGAAATCTATGCGACCGTTGAGAATCTATGTGACCGCTGAGAATTCTATGCAACTGCTACGAATCTATGTGATCGCTGAGAATTCTATGTGACCACTAAGAATCTATGCAATAATTGAAAATCTATGTTATTGCCTAAATCTAGGTGACCACCTAAATCTATGTGACCACTAAAATCTAGATGACCAACTAAATCTAGCATGCCAACTAAATCCAGAAGACCACCCAAATCTAAGCAAAGCATAATGTGGTGTTATGGAGTTTGGTACAGCTAAGACCTTACATGGTGGCTAGGGGAATTCTTAGTAATTAGCCTATGCTTTACGTATCAAACCACCAAAGGCTTAAGTATAAAATAAGTAATCCATCCATGTAGTATATCTTCTTAGTGTTACTTGGAAATTGAAATTGTAATGTTTTGATTACTCTTATATGCCTACAAAGTATTATTCTTTTTATGCAGTTACTACTATTGATATCTCACAAAGATTATTGTAAACTTTTTTCTTCCTTTCTTACTATGTTAATAGTAGACTTGTCTATGTTGAAATATTGTAAAGGTTGTTACATCAAATTGCTGGGACAATGTATCTACCTATTAACTATTTAGATGAACTTCAAATTTTCCTCAAATATAAATACATGATATGAGGGTAGAATGGTTAAAATATAATTGATCATGGAAAAAGCTGACCCTTTGGAACTATCAATATATAAAAGGAAGGTAACTAGATGAAAAGTAGTGCCCTTGGAAAATGTTGATTGAATTCGTCCAATTATGTAAATAGTTGTAGTAATTGTGGTTCAAACCTTACCATGACTAGTTTACTAAAATGGTAACTCCAATGTTGTTGAAATCAAGTACATATGTTAAAAAAAAATATAGAATTTTTGTTAAAACAATTTCTATTTGGTTATACCATATCCATCAAGAATTGAACTATTATAAAATGTAATTTTTTTAAATAACAATCTAATACAAGCATTTAATAAGCAAAAACTATAAGTAATATAAAGCATTTTATCCAGATGACATATATGTTCTTAATTATGTAAACACATTGTTGAAAATCTTGGATGCAACATGCACAACAAGATAAATAAAAGTTTCCACTTTTCCTACAAGTAGATTTTGTTAATAACAATGTATTGGGAATGACAGATGTGAGTTATACCTTACTCAGGAGTAGATTTGGTGAAATTTCTCATGTTGATATATAGGTACACATTCCAGCTCACAAATGATGGTCATTGACATCCACCAACACAATTGTTAGATGCCATCATCTTTGCTAGTCCATACGAATGATGGGAACACCACATTGCACTATAAGAGCTAGAAAGAAGGAGCAGCCCTTCATTGGTGATGTGCTAGTATTACACTTTCTCTCATTTTCTCTCTCTCTCCATGTTGGTAATTATGACTAGGGTTCTTGCATGAAAAGTTGTAACCAAAAGCTTAGCAGTCATGCCCCTTTTTATACGAGAGACATGGAAGTAGAGTTTATAATAAAACTTGAGAAACATAAAGGCACTGGCTATGTTTAAGAAGTCTATTCACAAACATCCAGTTGTCTAAGTGGTCAGTCTAGTCGAGCTAGTGGACTGTAATGAATATTTTAATAAATGAACTTACTAATCTAGTGACTTACATATCCAGTCAAGTTGGATGACTATGCTAGCCAATTGAGTGATTGTGTTGATATCGTATATTTGACTTATTGGGATTACCTCAACTCAGTCAACTAACTAAACTCTCTATTTGATCGAGTGGTCTATCCAACATCGAAATGGACATTCCAATTGGTTTAGTGGGATTCCAATCAGTCCATCAATGATATAATTGATTACCAATACCTTTTGGTAACAATTTATCCATGTATATGTTATTATGCTCCTCTTCTCATACAACTAATGTGTGTGACCCTATAGAATCAATGTTACATTGGTAGTGATGTCTATAATCATATTATACTTTCATAGACAATGATTGGTATGTAGAAAGATTTTATTTCCATTGAAGTATTTTCACAAGTTGGGTCTCAACTTTAACCTGGTAATGTACTAGTGTTATAACTATCACATAATCTCTTTGTCTCTAATATACAAATTGAATCTGAGGCATAGAAACATCATGTTCCTTGATTCAGAGTAGACTATTTGAGATACATATGTGATCGATATCATATATGGGCTCACATGATCATGGCCATGCATTTCATAGACTCAAACATCGAGTGGTGGGATACTAGTCCAAATTTGGGGAGACAAATTCCATCTACATTACTCATAATAATGTACATGTGTCATAGTACACCAAAGCATGATTTGTATGACAATCTTATTGAAGGTCACACGGAGTAGTTTTAAAGTACACCAAACAACATATTATCATTGTAGTTACTTCAAGTTTCAGGACCACAATCCCCGTTATAATATTGAGTATCTAGTACACTAGTCCATAATAAGTACCTATGTGCTTCACTTGATATCTGAGGATCATGACCAATTAGACATTGTCATAAATCAACATTGATATTTGTCTTAATGTATTATTGTCATCCTAGTTTCCACAATAACATCCGGCTAGGGACCTAACTAAGAATGAATACTCATAGTATACATATGATCTCATGTTCATGTCCTCAACCTGAAATTACATGTCATTGAGTTATACATTCTTAGGACATTTTTATAATTATTCATTATCTCCTTTTGAAGCAAAAATCATAACTACAATTGACTTTATTAATAATTGATTTAACTGCATTGTGTGCCATCAAAATCATCATATGACCCACTCTTTGGGCACACAACCAATAGTCTTACATAAACTATCTCAAATGCCAAATAATATTTCTAAAAATATCAAATGCCTCACCTTTAAACCAAAAATGAATGTTATGTCTTATGAAGGGTTTGACATAAATGGGTTCTCATATTACACAAAGCGTCGAGATGATAAGAGAAGCATCCAAAATAGTGGGGTCACCCTTCAAGCGTCTTCAATGTTTTTTTCTAGTGTGTAAGATAAGAGTCCACGTGAAGCTAAAATGTCATATTATAGTGTCATTGAAGACATATGGGACTTTGACTACGTAGATTTTAGAATTTTTCTCTTTAAGTGTAATTGGGTTGATAACACCAAAGAAGTTATAGTGGATGAATTGGGTTTCACACTAGTGAATTTTGAAAAGATTGGAGAGAAGGGTGAGCCATTCATATAGGCATCACAAGAGAAATAAGTATTTTATATCTATGATCTTGCAAATGAAAAATGGTCGGTTGTTCTTCATGAAAAAATACAGTTCATTGAAGATCCTATAGATGAAGAAGACTACTATGATAAGTATTATGACTCAAGTCGATTCTCAGTTGGGTTGTCAGCACCAAATATTGAAGCTAACGATGACTTATATGTGCATGGAGATCACACCGAAGGAATGTTAACTGATAAAAGATGTAAATATTGGAGGCATCTTTTTATTCTTTTTAAATGTTAAATGTTAATTTTTTTGTAGTTAAATGTTAAATGTTAAAGGTTTGATTTTTTTGTATGATACTTTCAGATGGCAACCATTTAGTATGATGATCATGATAATGATTACCATAAGGGTGCGGCGTCGCCTCACAAAGTAAGTTTTACAATATATCCTATATTTGTCTATATATATGTCCATTTATAAGTTATATCATATACATGCTTTTTTCAATTTTTTAGGTTGATGATGTGCCCCTAAAAACCTTGTGGCACTTGATGAGAAGAAAAAAATAGGGGCATCACTATGATGAACAAGTTACTACAACAAAGGTGAAATGGACCAAAATTGGTTGTGGATTTTGATCATGTAGGAAATCCAGTTGGGGTCAACCACAACTCATTTGCTTCATATCTTGGGGTTCTTACTCGCAGCCATTGTAGTGTAAATGCATAATCTTGGCATATAGTTTATAAAGGGAAGAATAGCTTAGTATGGAAAGAACTATGTGTGAGATATTATCATTTGCAATTCTATTTTTAAAGTTATTTACAATTCTATTTTTCAGAATACTCTATTAAATATATAAAAATTTGCAGAGTATATTTGAACTGGATGAAAGCCTACATCGTAAAAAGGTGATGCAATGTTGTGGAAGGGTCCTAAGGAACTATAGCACAACTCTGAACTAACAATACATATGAGATGTTGATAGGAGGAAAACGTCAACCCTTGAGCAATGGAACTACCTAGACCCAACTGAATGGAAGGCATTTGTTGCCAAGAGAAATACTGATGAATTCAAGGTATTAAGTGTCACTCCCAGTTCAATTAATGTACATTCTTATGAATTCACCTATACATGTTTGACCTTGATTGTTACTAACGAATTCAATGTGATTACTAATAAGGCTATGAGTGATGCTCAAAGAGCAAGGCATGCACTGAATGTGCATGACCACATGATGGGTCCAGGTGGCTACACAGCTCTTCACCAAAAACTACATATGTCTTCCATTCAGAAGCCTGCTGCTCTAAATACTGAGACTGGTGAGTCCTTTACTATTACTCCCACACCTCTGCATCGCCATGATATGTTGATAGCGGGGAGGAAAAATAAACAAGGAGATATAACCAACCCTGCAACTTCTGAGGTGGCCGCAAAAATGGTAAAATTCAACTCTCAAAGCAATTAGTATTGATGATTGATATGTTGACATATCAATTTCTATTGATGATAATTAGCGAGAGCTTCACGAGCAGAGGAAGAAAGGATAGTTCATCCTTGAGGGCACAAGGGATGAATTGACAGTTTCTCTCAGTAACCCAGAGCATCCTAGTTGTTTTAGGGCTGTAGTGGTTGGAGTGGGCCTAAGAGCGTTCTTTGGGCCATCACAGTGCAAACATGACCAAAAACGGGGAATTTCAAAAGCTGAGGTAACCTATTCTTTTATTAAATTTTATTGGCAAGGGAATTCATGAATCAAAAAGGGTTTCTTTTGGCCATGTATAGGTAGATGAGATAGTTGATAAGAGAGTCCAAGAAACATTGACGAAGTGGCAGTCATCTCAGTCTACCACTCAGATGGTACCAGCGGCATACTACTCTTCCCCTATGATGGAGGTGGGTGGGAGTGATCCTATAGAGGTGGTTGGGAGTAATCCTATTGACCCACCACCTAGCACGTCTACTGTAAGTCTTTTAGTGACATAGTAGCTAGTCTTTTCAAGGTGATGTGTTTATTTATGTATATAACATACTCTATGTAAATTTGTAGGGGTTGAAGCCATGCCATCTAAAATTGAAAGAATTCATCATTGCAGAGGGTGAGTCTTACCCACACTTTCTATGGCACACAATTCATGGCACTCCAGTACCCAATGGTGTAGTTTGTGTGAGCCTGAGACTTGTGTTCACTACTTGGAGGCAACATCCATTGCCATATGCCCATCCAGATGCTGACACACTTGGTGAAGAAGAAGGCAAAGTGATCTTGTAGCCCGAAATGGATGTCATCTATACTGATCATGTATGGTAAATTTACATTACGTTAAGAAAGGAAATATATATAGGACAAAGGAAAGAAACTTACTACAACTCATCCTCCTCTACCTCCACTTCTTTCTAAAGTACCTGGTTGGCTTGCAAAGGACCTATATGACTCATTAGGTCCTCAATGTAGGGGTATGGCAATATGGATTGGCAAGCATCTTGAAAATTGTCCTATGATTATTTCTATTAAGGAGGAGGCTGATAGCCAAGCATACGATAATAATATATTTATACAAGATATTTTAGAGTTGTTTACTTATTCTTAGCTAAATATATATATGACAAAACTATGGATATGGTGAGATCTTGTTTATATATCTATATACCTTGTTTTATATACGGTGATCTATTTTCTTATATATTAATTCATAGGTAATTTAAGTTTTGCAGCCACTTACATAGGGTATTTACTAAATTTTCATTTACCCATGTGGGATTTCTAATTCAATCCTTGATTAGTCGTATGCATAAAGATTGTTACGACCCCATAACTTACGGATCAAAGGTTCATCAATTAACCAAGAATATTTATCAAATTTTAACAGACTATACTTAAAAGCTGTAAGAAAATAATTTTTTTTGCATACCTTTTTTAAAACTTGGATCTCTAAACTTCTATCCACTTAAGGATTCTACTCTAACTAATCCTCCTTGTACTTTTCTTCATGTAATTCACAATATGACAATTTACTATTTGTCCTTTTGGCTTTTTCCTAAAACATCGACAAACAAAACGTCAGTCAGCCGAAGTTGGTATGTGGGGGAAACAATAAATGTGCAACTATGATAACAATGTAATCATTCAATTAATCATTTAACAATCAAGATTATGTTTTAAATATAACTCCACGATCCAAGAGTACCCTATCCTCTATGTTGTCCCCATTAAACCCCTCATGATCCACCTATAAGTGAACCAATTTCTAGGGTTGAGTCACATGACACTACTCGTAAGTAGCCCACTCCTTAACTCATGGCAGGATAATGAGTCTAATGGCACTACACGTAGGTAGCCCAATTTCTAACTCTCGATAACCTACACCTTGCTCTAGGATTACCCCTTTTTTCTTAGCATTTTCAAAGCAATAGAGGTGGACCCAGATCTAGTCAGTTATATATGCACATTTATAGTGATAATCATAGTCATTTTATAGTTGCATGAAATAAATAAACATCCAACAGTTATTCTCAAGCAACCGATTAAAACTTCAGGAATCACTGTGAAATTGGAGCGATTATTCATAAGCATAACCACATACCTAATTTGATGAGTCATGCATATTATTCAACATATACTTCATGTATATACAATCAAGCCAATCAACAGATCCAAGCAAGTAATTCAATCATCACATAATTCCTGAAAAGAATATGTACTCTATTTATTACACACTTTATCAAGAATCTACTTTATTGACTTGGATTCTCTTTCTAGGGTTTCTAATCCGCATTAAGGTTTCATTAATATTCACTAGGGTTTCTTAGATCAATTTCTCAAACGTTATCCCTTTTTGGTCAAAAAACCCTAAAATACTCTTTTCCATTTATATGAACCTTAATTGCTCAACTATCCATTTTAATAGTCTTTTATACCCAATTTGACTTAGGATCATCACATCCCTATTTATTCATGGATTTGAACAATTAAACCAATTAAAATACATATTCACCTAAATTAGGGTTTTCAAGCTCATTAATGCATAATCATGCACGAAACCCTAAATTATGCCAATTATATAAAAAGATCATCTTTTTAGATCCTATTTTCACTTTTATTAACAACAGGTTAATATTAGCTTGCATTATCCAAATAATGTCATTAAGTCCATTTATCATCAAATCTAAGGGTTTTTCTTTGATTAAAACATTATAGATGATAACTTTATGTCCTTTTCAAATTTCATGCATATTTAAGCACATAAACTCTAAATTAGACTAATCATGTGCAAAGTTCTCCCTTTTTGAGCATAATGTACCTTTTTACATTTAATAGGTTAACACCTACTCTAATGAACCATTAAACCCTATTAAAAACTTTATTCATTTCAAAATAGGGTTTCTTAATCTTTAATTCATTAAAGATGATAACTTACATTACTTTTTGAATATCATGAAAAATTAGGCTTCAAACATAATTTCTTTGTGTTCCTCTCATTTTGAGGATCAATTTCCATAAATTATTTGTATTTATTGGAGCTACGGTCTATTAGATATGAAATTTTCAAGGTTACTTACTTTGGGCCAATCTAGTTGCGCCATGTCACTACATCCATGCACAGCACTTGATTTGGAAAATATAACAGAATTACCGTTATACCCTCACTTAAGTCAGCCATTGCCTCATACCCTGGAGGGGTACAACGGTCCAAAACTTCCCCCGTCGTCTCCCAGCTCGGGAACCCTAGGCAGCCGGCAGCAGCAGCTGGTCGCGGGGTTGTTTCCCCTCCCTCCAAGGCTAGAAGCTCCATGGAACTTGGCGCCCCGCCTCCACCTTCCCTCTATGCACAGGAAGGTACCCATTGGGTCATAGGTAGGGCGGTGGTTCGGGCTTGTTTGGTTCCGCAACACAGGGCTGACCTGCAGCCAGACCACAGCTGTGCACAGGCTTCAGAGCACGGGGAAGACGACCACGCCCTTCTGTGGTGTCGTGGGAGCGTCCGGTCTCCATTGTAACCTCCCCATGACGTCTGGTTGCTCTGGGGTAACATGCTTTCTCTTGGTTAGGGTTGCGTGCAAAGAAGAAGGAGGAATGATATAACTGTGTGGGATTCCCTTCTAATCTTGAACCAATACCTTACCCCTTTTATAGGGGAGAGAAACGAACCCATAGGTTGGCTTAAACATGACTCAAAGAGTCTCTTTCCAAAAGGATTCATTTTCCTTCAAGGAGAAGTAATCCTTCTCTTTCTTCTTTATCCTTTTGATATCCTCTATTATTTGAGTATATAGGAAATTCAAAATTCCTCTTCTCTTATTCACTTTGTGTTCGCTTTTTAATTCTTTGGCATGAATTTTTATCTTCTTTTAATAGAAATCACTTCCTTTTTCATAATGCCACCAAAATCATTAATAATGTATCATATTATCTTTTATTTTGCAAATTTTGGTATTTTCTCTTTCTTTCCTCTTTATTGGGACTCCTTGGATCCCAAGACACTCCATTATTTCGAAATTCTTTTTATTGGATACTTATTATCCTTCTAGATGCATGTTTATGCATTATTTCACATTATCTTGTTTATTTCTCATTAAAATATCTCTTTTTGAGGATTTCACTTTATTTCTCTTTTATTTTTCCTCATTGGTATTCCTTTTATCATTGGTAATCCTTGGGATACGAAATTCCACCAAGGTTAACCCATTATACCTTTTTCAACTTATTTCCAACATTTTAACATTATTTTCAATTTCTTTCTTACTAAAGAAATAGTTAATTAAACTTTTCTTTTCTTATTGCCTTTTCTTTGGAACTTTGGACTCCTTGGAACCCAAGTAACCCAAGAGGCACTAAATCCCTCTTTGGATTTTCCTTCTAGAGGTTTCCACATTTTTCTTTTCTCAAATATTAAATTATTCATTTACTAATTGAATTTTCTTATTATTTGGGCCGAATAGCCAATAAAGCCCACAACACAATCATCAAGGCTACTGTAAACGAAATCCATGTAGTCAAAACAAATTATACCATTCTTTGTTCAATTATCTTTAATATGAGAAATTACATTTCTCACCCGATGAACCCAAAAATTGGGGTTGTAACATCCTTCCCCTCTTATAGGAATTTTGTCCTCAAAATTCTATCAAACAAACAATCCAGGATAAGACCTTTCCATGCCCATCATTGGCCCCTATCTGGCTTTACCATACTCATGGCGTCTCCAAAGAACCTTTATCATCACATATTCCTTTCTCTGAGTTCTTTCATCCTGGCGTCTATAATCTGCATAGGTGACTCAGGCCATTTCAGCCTCCCTTGGGGCTCACTAGGTTCATTTCTCAGCACATGGTCGGGGTGCCTCACATAGTGCTCTAAATTGGACACATGGAACTCATCACACATTACTTTATCCTGAGGGGTAAGATCAAACTTAACCTTATCCACCAAACCATGTCATGCATCGGGAACTCAGCTCTCTTAGCTATAACTTAGAGGGGTCGAATTTTCATGTCACATATTCTCCCACAGTGAACTGTATGTCAGTCTACTTTGCATCTGCTCACGACTCTTGTCATCTCTAGGCTCCTTTCAGCCATTGCACGATCAAAGCGACTTCATCTACATACACGGTGGTCCTTTTCTAACCATCACGGGGTCCTTTCACCAACATCACCTTACTGAAGTGGTGACCGACACAACCTCTCTTACAAAGCTTCTTTAAATCCTGATACTAGCTATGGTGGTTATCCTCACATCTTTCATAGGAAAAGAACTGTCTCTAGCTATCACCCTGAATGAGCACATATGCTCTCATCAGACCCTTTAGTCTGGATCATACTAACCATTAGTTGTGGGTGATGAACTATACTAACATCGAGTCCTCCATGTACCTATTTCCACCCTTTGGCAGGGAACCTTTAGGTCAAACTCAAGAACTTTTATACTCAACCTCATGGTGTAGTTGAGCCATCTCTCTCATATGTAGTTCAACCCGATCTTTCCCCTTGATAGAACTCTTTCTTTCTCACGTCATCTAGGTAAGGCAGTCTACCATAACCCATATTGCATTTCGACCTTCCTTGGTCCAGGGGAGACTTACAACATCCATAGTGATGAACTCCCTTTCTCTTTCGGGGACTCTTTATCCTTTATATCAATGCCCTGGGTTACCGGTGCTCATCCTTCACCCTCTGTCATGAATGGCCACATACCACCTACAGCTTCATCTTAAGCATCCAAAGTGCTACTGTCACTTATTATCTTCGCGGTACGGTGTATGGTGATCTTAAAATCCTGATCTCCTGTATGTCATTATTCTTCAAGATCATTACCTCAAAAACCCTAAACCATTCTATCGGGGTTTCATCACCTTATTTCCCAAAGAAGTGCACTTGAGGTTTTACCACCATCCTTTCATTGTATCAAGGATTAGACTGGATATCCAAACAACCCTTAACTTTTCAACGTATCTTGTTACATCTGAGTGTTATCGAAACAGCTCTTCTTTCCAAACTTAGGGTGATCCAAACAACCTCTTCTAGCTTCTAGTCAAACAAGTCAGATGTATCTCAAACAGAGCAACCATTACCACTTCACATCCTTAGGTATTAGCTAACATTGAAGACATACACTTCCATGTATTTCACTTATCATCTCACCTCAAACTCTATGTCTATCTTCATTAAGAACACCCTCTGATTTCATCATCATGGTGATCAAACTCAACCTGGTATAACTTGTAAGTTCCACATAGATCATGATAAAAACATCCTCATAAGGTGACTACCTCATTCCTCTTAGTGTTTGCAAACCATCCATGTATCATTCACTTTACCAGGGTAGGTTATCTTCTCTATCCCCATTTCTCGTAGAAACATTCCAACTCACATCATCTCTTATCCTTTGTGTATGCCATGCGTATTGTCCTATCTCTCACTCCCATAACAAGAGGAAATAAGCATTTGGCGGCCGTCCAAATACAAAGTTCTTCCTATTCCAAGAGTAGAGATAATACATCCCACCTTGCCAGTACACCTTCAAACCTAAGTTGAAACGTGCAACCTATGTCTCTACATTACAATCATCTTGATATCAAAGTTACCTCCATGGAAAACTAGTCTTGAACCTACTGAGGTTTATATCCTTGGTCATCACCTCTAGGTCTATAAGGTATCGACTCTTTTGGGGTCATCCCTCTTCCGTCATGCATCACGAGAGTGCCCTACTCATCTGCCCTTTGGGTCCCATGAGTTCATGAAGGTGATCAATCTCCTAACCCATGGCCCTCAGACAATAACAGTTGTTACCGCCCGACCCTATGGTCATGTGCAACTGGGGAATTAGGCAACTCCTACTTTCATCGGTCTTATCCCTACCTAACCCTAGGATAGACTTAGGATTCTCCATTTATAGTACATGTCCAACTTAGAACCTTTCCCAAACCTTCATCTTGTATACATGGGATGACATCCATCCTTTCATAGGGGTCATGGTGACCTGCCTACCTTGCTCAGGCCCTTACCGGTTACCTCCATGGTAACACATCCACATGCACTTAGAGATGGATATCTATGGGTCCACAGGTTCGTCCTCCTACCATGTACTTTTCACTTAGCTTCTCAAGATCCTATGAGACCTTTTTAGGTTACCTTAGACCAACAAAACTGATATACACCCTACCCAAGGGGTCCCTCTCCCATGATGGGAGGAAAACTATCTCTTGACAACAAGGTCACAAAAGATCTTAGGTCTAGGGTTTACATCCACATGAGCCTACTTAACCCTAGCAAGCTATTAAGGCATAAGCAGTTCACCTACTGAACCATGCTAGGTCATACTTGTCCTCTTTCCTCAATGTTGTATCAAGATCATACCTTTCCTTATCAACAACCTAGCTGTGAGGGGTTCATCAAACATACTTTAAACTTAAGGGGCTTCCCTTTCTTCTTGACATGAGAAGTACCATGCTCGTATATATAGAAACTCAACTCTCATCATGAGCATTAGGTACACCACTTCCCCTCTTAGGCCTAGGAACCCTAGGTTCACTTTTAGGTGTCCAACTGCATATCTCTTAACCACGAACCAAGCATGCAAAAGGCATGACATGCACTTCTTGTCATCCTTCAACTCGAGCAACACTTAGAGTTGGGTCCTCCTTAAGGACAACCAACAAGGTACAAGGCATCATAACCTGTTACTAAACCTTTCTAGGTCTAAGGAACTCTTCTTTCTACCTCAGAAGGTAAACACCTATACCATAGGCACATAGGTACCATAAAATTCATCTTGTCTCTCTAGGGTTTGGTTCCTCTTATGAAAACCAAGACATCATCAACCTCTAAGGATCAAGCATGTGACGGCCACTATCATCCACTTAGGTCGCATCATCCTCAACTCCTGACTTCTCCTCATATCTCAGAGTCTAGGATTCCAACCTTCTTGCTAGGTTTCTTGCTCTCTCTCTAGAGCTAACCCTAAAACTAACATCACCATTAGAGGTCATCTCTTCATGAAGGGTCAACCTCAAAAGCATGCCCCTACCTGGATGAAGCCTATGTTCAACTCATTTTCTCTCAAGGTTATCCATAGTCCCTTAGACATATCACATAACCTATCCATCAAACTCTCCCGGCCAGGGTTTCAACCTATTGCTTGCACTACTGATACATACAGGGTGCCTATTATTTCATGCTCATATCAGCTTATGGGGTTCCATAGGTTCTTCTCTAACCTCAACAATGAAGGAGCTATCCTTCACTCTAACATGCATGACCCTTCCTAGGGTTGGGTCGCCAGAGGTACTCGGTCATCCAACCTCTCATGGCTCATATGGCATCCCAAGCATGTCCATCCAAACACCTGGTCTACCAAGACATCTAGCTCTCCCTCTCTAACCTTCACTTAGGGTTAGGGTTAACATCATCCTCAGAGGATGTGTCAGGTCTCTACTTTCAATGGAGATCTCTATCTCCAAGACTAACTTATCCTCCTGACAAGAAGGTCTAGCCTCAGCTCTCTTCTGAGGACATGACAACTTATGTCATACGACCTAAGCATGTATTTATCCTTTAATTTGCACTTAATCTATTAAGCTTATGTCCATGACATTTTATTTACATACTTTTCATTAATTTAGTGGAGGATTCCGTAGACCTTATTATCCTTACCCATACCTCAAGAGGGTGTGGAGGAGAGAGAAAACCCTAATCCTTAAGGTCCTTAAGGGAATTTGTGATGAGAAGGGACGAATAAGATGAGAAAGTCCTAAAGGTATCTTATTTCGATTCATACACTAAGACTTTGTCCAGGTAGTCACACAGATCTGAGAGTCCTCGTATTCCGACTAGTGGTGCGGAGGAAAATATTTCCATCCCCGGTCGTGATCCTTTTCTAGACACCTCCGTCTTTCGGATAATCCTCTAATAACTCCCTTAGGTTCTATGGAGTTTGTAAAATTTAATAATTATTAATTGTTAAGTGAGGAACCTATGCTCTGATACCAAATGTTACAACCCCATAACTTCTGAATCAAAGGTTTGACAATTAACCAAGAATAATTATCAAATTTTAACAAACTATACTTAAAAGCTGTAAGAAAATAATTTTTTTTGCATACCTTTTTGAAAACTTGGATCTCTGAACGTCTATCCACTTAAGGATTCTACTCTAACTAATCCTCCTTGTACTTTTCTTCATGTATTTCACAATATGGTGATTTACTGTTTGTCCTTTGGGCTTGTTCCTAAAGCGCCGACAAACAAAACGTCAGTCAGCCGAAGCTGGTATGTGGGAGAAACAATAAACGTGCAACTATGATAACAATGTAATCATTCAATTAATCATTTAACAATCAAGATTATGTTTTAAATATAACTCTGCGATCCAAGAGTACCCTATCCTCTATGTTGTCCCCATTAAACCCCTCATGATCCACCTATAAGTGAACTAATTTCTAGGGTTGAGTCACATGGCACTACTCGTAAGTAGCCCACTCCTTAACTCATAGCAGGCTAATGAGTCTCATGGAACTACACGTAGGTAGCCTAGTTTCTAACTCTCGGTAACCTACACCTTGCTCTAGGATTACCCCTTTTTTCTTAGACTTTTCAAAGCAATAGAGGTGGACCCAGATCTAGTCAGTTATATACGCACATTTATAGTGATAATCATAGTCACTTTATAGTTGCATGAAATAAATAAACATCCAACAGTTATTTTCAAGCAACCGATTAAAACTTCGGGAATCACTGTGAAACTAGAGAGATTATTCATAAGAGTAACCACATACCTGATTTGATGAATCATGCAGATTATTCAACATATACTTCATGTATATACAATCAAGCCAATCAACAGATCCAAGCAAGTAATTCAATCATCACATAATTCCTGAAAAGAATATGTACTCTATTTATTACACACTTTATCAAGAATCTACTTTATTGACTTGGATTCTCTTTCTAGGGTTTCTAATCCGCATTAAGGTTTCATTAATATTCATTAGGATTTCTTAGATCAATTTCTCAAACGTTATCCTTTTTTGGTCAACAAACCCTAAAATACTCTTTTCCATTTATATGAACCTTAATTGCTCAACTATCCATTTTAATAGTCTTTTATACCCAATTTGACTTAGGATCATCACATCCCTATTTATTCATAGATTTGAACAATTAAACCAATTAAAATACATATTCACCTAAATTAGGGTTTTCAAGCTCATTAATGCATAATCATGCACGAAACCCTAAATTAAGCCAATGATATAAAAAGATCATCTTTTTAGATCCTATTTTCACTTTTATTAACAACATGTTAATATTAGATTGAATTATCCAAATAACGTCATTAAGTCCATTTATCATCAAATCTAAGGGTTTTTCTTTAATTAAAACATTTAAGATGATAACTTTATGTCTGTTTCAAATTTCATGCATATTTAAGCACATAAACTCTAAATTAGACTAATCATGTGCAAAGTTCACCCTTTTTGAACATAATGTACCTTTTTACATTTAACAGGTTAACACCAACTCTAATGATCCATTAAACCCTATTAAACACTTTATTCATTTCAAAATAGGGTTTCTTAATCTTTAATTCATTAATGATGATAACTTACATTACTTTTTGAATATCATGCAAAATTAGGCTTCAAACATAATTTCTTTGTATTCCTCTCGTTCTGAGGATCAATTTTCATATATTATTTGTATTTATCCGAGCTACGGTCTATTAGATATGAAATTTTTAAGGTTACTTACTTTGGGCCAATCTGGTTGCGCCACATCACTGCATCCTTGCAAAGCACTCGATTTGGAAAATATAACGGAATTACCGGTATACCCTCACTTAAGTCAGCCATTGCATCATACCCCGGAGGGGTAGAACGGTCCAAAACTTCCCCCGTCGTCTCCCAGCTCGGGAACCCTAGGCGGCTGGCAGCAACAACTGGTCGCGGGGTTGTTTCCCCTCCCTCCAGGACTGGAAGCTCCATGGAACTTCGCGCCCCACCTCCGCCTTCCCTCTGCGCATGGGAAGGTACCCATTGGGTCGCAGGTAGGGTGGTGGTTCGGGCTTGTTTGGTTCCGAACCACAGGGCTGACCTGCAGCCAGACCACGGCCGTGCACAGGCTTCAGAGCACGGGGAAGACGACCGTGCCCTTCCGTGGTGTCGTGGGAGCGTCAGGTCTCCATTGTAACCTCCCCATGACACCTGGTTGCTCTGGGGTAACATGCTTTCTCTTGGTTAGGATTGCATGCAAAGAAGAAGGAGGAAGGAGATAACTGTGTGGGATTCCCTTCTAATCTTGAACCAATACCTGACCCCTTTTATAGGGGAGAGAAACGAACCCATAGGTTGGCTTAAACATGACTCAAAGAGTCTCTTTCCAAAAGGATTCATTTTCCTTTAAGGAGAAGTAATCCTTCTCTTTCTTCTTTATCCTTTTAATATCCTCTATTATTTGAGTATATAGGAAATTCGAAATTCCTCTTCTCTTATTCACTTTATGTTTGCTTTTTAATTCTTTGGCACAAATTTCTATCTTCTTTTAATAGAAATCACTTCCTTTTTCATAATGCCACCAAAATCATTAATAATGTATCATATTATCTTTTATTTTACAAATTTTGGTATTTTCTCTTTCTTTTCTCTTTATTGGGACTCCTTGGATCCCAAGACACTCCATTATTTCGAAATTCTTTTTATTGGATACTTATTATCCTTCTAGATGCATCTTTATGCATTATTTCACATTATCTTGTTTATTTCTCATTAAAATATCTCTTTTTGAGGATTTCTCTTTATTTCTCTTTTATTTTCCTCATTGGTATTCCTTTTATCATTGGTAATCCTTGGGATACGAAATTCCACCAAGGTGAACCCATTATACCTTTTTCCACTTATTTCCAACATTTTAACATTATTTTCAATTTCTTTCTTACTAAAGAAATACTTAATTAAACTTTTCTTTTCTTATTGTCTTTTCTTTGCAACTTTGGACTCCTTGGAACCCAAGAGGCACGAAATCCCTCTTTGGATTTGCCTTCTACAGGTTTCCACATTTTTCTTTTCTCAAATATTCAATTATTCATTTACTAATTGAATTTTCTTATTATTTGGGCCCAATAGCCAATAAAGCCCACAACACAATCATCAAGGCTATTGTAAACAAAATCCATGTAGTCAAAACAAATTATACCATTCTTTGTTCAATTATCTTTAATATGAGAAATTACATTTCTCACCCGATGAACCCAAAAATTGGGGTTGTAACAAAGACCCTTCATCAGTTACCTTATATTACTATATTGCTTTTAAATATTTTGGTAAAGAAAAGAAGAGCATGATAATAGCGCCATTCAATGTTGAATAATTTTACTTTGCTTATACTTGGACTTAAGAAAATTACAATTTATTTTGGATTTTGAGTTATATATTTTTAACTTTCTTATCTCTAGTGGTAAGCATTGGGAGTTACTAGTTTTTATCCTCAAGACATTGACTATTTATTATCTAGACCCTAAGGGGAAGGAACTAGACAGTTCGGGACACACAATGAAAATGTCATTATTTACATGAGGGTGTTTTTATATTTATATATGTTAATATCTATTATAACATTACTATTTAGTAATGCAATTTAATGTATTCCATTAACGTGTAGGTATTTAAAAGATTTCAAAAAAGCTGGAGGAGACATGGGCAAGAAAAAGAAATTGTTAGTCTGGGAGAATGTGAAAGTAGTTTTCTGAGTCCAATGCATATATTATTTATGTGAACTATGCTTTTTTTATTTATTAACATTTTGTATGATGGAATTTATAGTATGTTTTAAAAGACAAATACTAGGCATGTGCATACTACATGATGCGGCATATGGACCTAATTGTCAGATATGCTACAAAAGAAATCAAAAGCATGCAACAAGTATTATATATTCTTGATCATCATATATAAGTATATTCTTATTAGATAATATGAAAATATCAAACTTATATATATATATATATATATATATATATATATATGTGTGTGTGTGTGTGTGTGTGTGTGTGTGTGTGTGTGTGTGTCATTCTCTTTGTAGGTGTTTAAAACTAGTGACTTCACTATAGGGGAAAATTTATTACATGTACATGATCCCTATACAATGGAACAATTAGATGACATAAGAGAACAATGGGCAAAAGCCTTTGAAAGCGAGGCAATTTTTTATTATAATTGGTGTAGTGATGATGATAAAGAATGACATTTCTAAAATTTGATGTTATAATTATTTAAGTATTTGATGACATTTAAAACTAGTGACTTCACTATTGGGGAAAAGTTATTTGATGTCAAAACCACTCATAGAAATTTGTCCCCTCAAGTTCGTGATGGACTGGATTTTTTCCTTCATTTCGAGGATGGAATTTCTTTTAAGGTGTGTAGCATGTGATAAAGTGAGATTTTGATGTTTTTAGTTTTATACATGATGATGATGTGATCCTAGTCCATAAAGTGTATTTCTATCATGTGAAGAAACTCCAATTGGTTTGGCAATATTTGCAAATAATTTGATGTTGAACTCATGGTTAAGATCCTTAAGCCTATATCTTTTTGACGTATTTAATTGACTAATAAAAAAAGTGATTCTTGTCACCAAAATTGTATGGAATTTACTTTGGATGATAACAAAGCTATGATCAAAGTTTCATTAGATTTTGACACTTCTAAATGGAGATATTTAGGTTTCAAATAGGCTTAACGATGACTAATTTGATGTACATGGGACCAATGTTTCACATTTAGAAATATAGATTGTGATAAATTGGATGTTGTGTTATGTGCATGCCCACTTTGGTTTTCTTGAGTGACTTGGCCTTAGTAAGTTGTCGTGTATTCTATTTTGGAGGGAGGAAATCATGGTCTTTTGATGTAGACCGTGAGGTGGGCAACTGTCATCTTTTTGTGTTGGCACAACAGAAGTAGTGAGACAAAACCTGTTGTGCCTGGATCCATCACGACCACGATCACTGAACATGGGTCAAAATGTGAGAATGAGTGGAAGTTTCCCTCTACATATTGAGGCAAATTAGTTAACCCCTCTCAAACCACTCAGGGTGACTACATCAGGGAGAACATGATCTAACTTGCCCTCTCGTCTTCTTTTCTAAGAATAGACCAAACAGGTTGGAAGGAGAATAATGAAGTAGAGGTAGGAGGACTTTTTGAGGAGGCTATGTGAGAAAAAGCATATCTATATATCATGGTGTTCAGTTCTAGGCAGATATGCAAATTCCGATGGTGGCTTCACTAGACGGTGAGATCACCCACATCGTGGAACAAGACAGAATTAAGGATGTCGATCCAGGGAACTACAACTCAATGCAAGGGTCCCTTCAGGTCTTGGAAGCTTTGAAGAACCTTCTTAGTGCCTCATCCACGAGATTCAAGGTGGGAGTTTCTTGTTCCCCTTTCCTATTACCACGACGATGACTAGTACCAGTGACCATAGAGAGAAGGAAGAATAACCCACCCCCCACCCCATGTGAAGATAAGTGGTCGGTGACATAGAGTGAGAAAGGTGAAAGCTATTGGTCATGATTTACCCTAAAGAGGAGAAAAATACCATGACCGAGACCTCACCGGAGAGAAGTCTTACAGCAACGGCCCTGCAAAACAGAGTAGGCAGACATAGAGTCCACGTTATGTGAGAAGAAATAAAGGAAGGTGGATCGGGTTCAAAAGGAAGACAATCGTTGGAGAGCCAGTCGGCCCAAAGCTAAACCAGGTGGGTCCAGAGAAGGAGTTTCTCCTCTTTTGGGGTGATTTGGCAATACTGGATTGGTCAGAGAAGGTAAATACCCAAAAAAATGCTCAGACCTTATATATTTCATAGTAAATATATCACTCATCAGAAAAATACAAGCAATATACCAAAAGTCTCAGGAAAAATATGTGGAACTAAATGAAATAGTAAATCTCTCTCTTGATGCTTAAATTTTAAGGATATCACATAAGATGTAAAATGGTCTTTTATGTTAAATAAATATTAAAGAATGACCCAAATTATGGGAACATGTTAGTAGATCTACTATCATGTATAGAACACATATGAGGTCTAATATGATGATGTTTGAATGTAAAATGATGTAATTTTCTTAATATTTCTGATTAGGGTTAATAACCCTAAATAAAATGTAATAAATACACACATGATCAATAAATGATGAAATATTCAGAATGCCCTCATATTCATATGTGGAACCATATATGTAATTATCAAATCATGATGACACATATTACCCATACTATACAATGATGATTGCTCGTAATGTGATATAAACCCTAATATTCTTAAGGAATATGATCTAGGGTTATTACATGTACACAATGATATGGAAACTAATGATCATACAATTGATTCTAATGTAGAATACAAAATTAGTAACATCAATCTCAGATAACAAGAAGAGTGAAACAACAAATAATCATGGAAATATCCTAATGATGAAGCTAAACCCTAAATAAATCATGATGAGAATATAATAGTGGTACATGTAATATTGTCTTAATCAAGTTTAAGAAGGATATAGTTGATATCAAGAATATGTGGTGATTATATTATCTCTTTTCAAGGTATGCTTTACCTCTTACTTGTCCCACTATTTAGTGTGGTTGTAGTATATATGTAGAAAATACTTTTCATATAATATTGGATGAAATGATTGTTCTTGTATCCTATGTTTCTTGATTTTCCATACTTATAATTATGAACACATGAAACATAATATATCTATTCCATTATATCTAAGCACTTTAACTCTTTGGTAGTAAAGTGTTGGAAATTAAAATACTTCAACTCTTTGGTAGTAAAGTACTTGGAAGTGATCCAACTCGTTGGTAGTAGATCACATTGTGAAATGATCAACCTCTTTAGTAGTAGATCATAAAGGCCTTAATGCATTCAACTCTCAGGTAGTAAATGCATGGATGATATAATGGAAAATGTGACTGAAACATGTGTTTTCTTTTGTTAATAAACATTCTTTGTAGTATGTTGTTGTTATATTTCGTATTACTGCCAAGTATTAGATTTATCTTATTGCCAAGTCATAGTAATGAGAGGTATATTAAAAGACACATAGGCGTACTTAGTACAATATTTTAGAATATTATGCTGGTGTGTACCACGTGTAATCTTTAGTTTAAGTTGTGGACATATGATGTTGAAGACCAGGATGGTTATGAATTATGTGGAGAGTAGACTTATAGGTGGACCTATTGTCTTATGATCCTATTTTATAATGTAGTAAATGTATATGTAACGTTTACTATTTAATGTGTAATATCAATTTGTGATAATTCATTTTATAATTATATGTTTAATGGTGAACATGTGTTGTATGGTTTTCATCTCGTTCATGTGCATGTCCTACTATTGTTTCCATCTGACTTCCTATGATTTTGTTCTTCTTGGCCTAGCGTACAGTGTCTAAATTGGGATTCTTATTGAGGTGAGCATTTCAATTTGGGTGTCACACATGTAATCAAGATGTTGAAAATCCGTCGACGTCACAGGTGGTATCAAAGCATGAACCATAGAAAATTCTGACATTTTTTCATTATGCAAATTGAAAATAATAGAAACCTTGAACTTGAAAATATTTAGTGCTAGATTAGTAGTATTATAGAGACTAGATCTGACTTAGCCTCTAGGCTAGACCCAGATGTCTGAGAACTAGGTCTAGACTAGTTCTTGTTGTATAGCAGGTCCTTAGGTGTTGTTCTTTACTTATAGTATAATGGTATGCGATGTTGCATTATTTAGAAGTGATGTACATCATGGAAAGAGAAACCATTGACATATGATCCATCTATGTTTTGTGTAGCTACACGAGTATACTCCTTGTTCTCACCCTTTTCATTAGGTGAAATGGCACTAGAATCTCTACTATGTGTGGGACACTCATTTTGTGGATTTGGTTTTTGGTTCCAATTGGATCGAACCTCGAGGGTTTTCTCTGATGCATGTTTTATCATACAAAAACTATATAATATTTTATTATATATGTAAGTATTACAAAAATGTTTCCCCACACATGTACGAGTAGGAGGTGATCATGTAATCTAAGTGAAAGTTTATGACATCAGTCTAGAAGAGAGAATGGTTCTACATTAGATGTCTAAAGCCTTGTTAGAATATATGATAGATGAAATACATTTTGATTATATGATGTAAGTTTTATGGATAGATAAGTTGGTTTATGATGATTAAAATTTGATTTTGAGAATATGATTTCAGTATTGAGGATGTAATATAAGTTTGGAAGATGCAAGTAATTATGCTTTTATGAGATAAGATATGTTAAGTTAAGACAAGGTTGTGAGTTAGCATGAGCCTCAAGATCTTTTACAAAGGAGGACCTCTAGTGTTGGGACCAGTTATAGGGTTAACTACAGAGAGAGTGAGACCTACAGGGAGAAAGTCAGAGAACCTAAACTTCAAGATTTGAGAATAATGAGAAATCTGTATTATGTTATGTCCTAAACTAGAGTAGCCTGAGTGAATGAGTTGAGTTTATTTATGCATGGTTTTTTTATAGTCTTGTTGAACCGTAGATGTCCTTGGGAGGACCAAACCCTAGAGTTAAAGAGAGGTTGGTTATATATGCATGTGTGAATATTAATATGACAAACCTACCATTTGAGTGAGGGAGAGAGTCCCAAGACCCCAGAGGAGGAGGAAACTATGCAAGTTAGTGTAAAGCCTCATTCTTGGGTTGGTGGTTCATTGTAGGAATCTAATGGATGAGTATAAGAGAGAGAGAGAGAGTTGGGAAACAGTATTTCATGGGTAGATACCTATAAAGTGAATGTCATATCATGTTTTAGTTTATGCTTATGTGGCTAGAGCTTGTGAAGTTGATCACCAGTGCCAATGAGGTAGACCTAAGAACCCTAGACCAAGAGGGAAGATATTAGTACTTTTGAGATACTAATAGTGTTGAGTGAGCTCAAAGAGATTGATCATGATACTACCCTCATGTGACGGGTCAAGAGAACCTCAATTGGACTAGATAAAGTTTTGATTTATGTTTGACAAGATACTTGTATTAGTTTCTTTAGAACAACCATGATATAACATACGTAAGAATGGGATCTTATCTTGAGATGTGATATATGGATATGACATGGTGGAAAACCTTAGTGATGGTTTGATAGATCTTTATGTATAGATGGATAACCTTATACATGAATAATGATCACATGACATACTATTGATTGTTAATTTTGTGATGAAATCACTAATAAAGTTTGTAACCTAAGTATGAGAAATGAGAAATGAGAAATGAGATCATATTAATGATATTCATTGACTAAGGTGTTAATGTATGTGGTAAATAAAGATATCAAATATATTTTGAATGATTATCACAACATAATGATGATGGCACCTTGATAAGATCCAGAGGAATAAAGTGGGTTATTTATAATTAAATCCTAATGATCATGATAACATGATATGACAACCTTAATGCTTGGATAAATATAAGGATGTGATCCTAAGATATGAAACATGCCATGACATAACTAGAGTTTTTAAGCCCTTCTTTTAACCTCATCTGAAGGGGTGGTTCACCTAAGATGTTTTTGAAATCTCCTAGAAGGATATGGATAAAGTTTTGCAACTTTTGTTCATAGATATGTTGCATCTAAAGTGGTGCCCTGCATGCATAAGAAAACCTTTTGACTTTTTATTTGATGCATAGAATGGCTTAATTTTGGGGACGGAATTTCTTTTAAGATGTATATGATGTAATGGACTAGATTTTTGCCTTAATTTTGAGGAAAGAAGTTCTTTTAAGGTGTGTAGGATGTGATAAAGTGAGACTTTTATATTCTTAGTTTTATACATGATGATGACGTGATGCTAGTCCATAATGTATATTCAGATAATGTAAAGAAACTCCTATTGGTTTGGCAAGATTTGCAAATTATTTGATGTTGAAATCATGGTTACGATCCTTAAGCCTATGTCTTGTAGATGTATTTAATTGACTAATCAAATAAGTGATTCTTGTCACCAAAATTGCATGGAATGTAGTTTCGATGATAACGAATCTATGGTCAAAGTTTCATTAGATTTTGACATTCCTAGATGGACATATTTAGGTTTCAAATATGCCTAATGATGATTTATTTGATGTACTTGGGACCAATGTTTCACATTTAGAAATATAGGCTGCAATCAATTGGATGTTGTGTTATGCACACGTCCACTTTGGTTTTTTGGTTGACTTGGCCTTAGCAAGAAGAAACGTATTCTATTTTGGAGGGATGAAACTGTGGCCTTTGGATGCAGATCATGAGGTGGGAAGTTGTCATATTTTTTCTCTAGCACAACAGAAGTAGTGGGACAAGACTTGTCATGTCTGGATGCATCATGACCATGATATCCGTACATGGGCCGAGAGGCAAGACAAAGTAGAAGATTCCCTCTACACATCAACAGGAATTAGTTAACCCCTTTCAAACCTCTTGGGGTGACTGGAGTAGGGAGAAAAAGAACTAACTTACACTATCATCTCCTAATTTGAGCATAGACCAAACATGTTGGAAGCAAAAAAATGAAGTAGAGGTACGAGGAGTTTCACAAGATGCTAAGTGGGTAAAGCATATTTCTATATCATGGTGTTCAGCTCTAGGAGGATTTGCAATCTCTGATAATGGCTTCACTAGGCGGCGAGCTCACCCACACTGTGGAACAAGACAGAGTTGGGGACGCCGATCCAGGGCACTACAACTCAATGTGAGGGTCCCTTCAGGGGTTGGAAGCTCTGAAGAAGCTTCTCAGTGCCTCATACATAAGATTCGAGGAGGTAGAGTCATTTTCCCTTTTCATATTACCACGACGGTGACTAGTTCTGGTGACCACACAGAGAAGGAAGAAGAAGTCTCCCCCAACAAAGAAAAGAGGGAAGCGGTATAGAGAGAGAAAGGTCAAATCTATTCGTCATGATTTAACCTAAAGACAACAATCAAGACATCACTGGAGAGAAGTCATGCAGTGGCAGCCCCACAAAATAGGGCTTGGTTCAGAAGGCAGTGAACTACCGGTGAGTCATCTGGCCCAAAGATGAACTAGGTGGGTGCAGAGAAGGAGTCATACCTAATGTGGGGTGATGTGGAGACACTGCTAGAGAAGGTAAATACCCCATAAAATATTCAGATCTTATATAATTCGTAGTAAATAGATCACTTATCAAAAAAATACAAACAGTATAATTCTCAGAAAAATATGTATAACACAATGAAATAGTAAAAGCATTCCTTTGATGATTAAATCTTAAGGATATCATGTAAGATGTAAAATGGTATTTTTATGTTAAATAAATATTAAACAATGACCCAAAATTATGGGAACATGTCAGTAGATCTACTATCATATATAGAATGCATATGAGGTCTAATATGATGATGTTTGAATGTAAAATAATATAATTTACTTAATATGTCATATTAGGGATAATAACTCTAAATAAAATGTAACATATACATACATGATCGATAAATGATATAATATTCATAATGCTCTCATATTCATACATGGAACCATATATGTAATTCTAAAATCATGATGACACACATAACTCATACTATACAATGATGATATCTCTTTATTTGTTATAAACCCTAATATGCTTAAGGAATTTGATCTAGGGTTAATAGATACACACAATGATATGGAAACTAATTGTCAGACAATTGATTCTAATCTAAAATACAACATCAATCTCAGATATCAAGAAGATTAAGATAAGAAATAATGATGGAAATATCCTAATGACTAAGTAAACCCTAAATAAGTCATGATGAGAATATAATGATGGTACATGCCATATTGTCTTAATCATGTTTAACAATAATATAGTGGATATTAGGAAAACGTGGTGATTAGATTATCTATTTTCAAGGTACGCTTTACCTCTTACTTGGCCTACTATTTAATATGGTTGTAGTATATATGTAGAAAATACTTCGCATATGATATTGGATCAAATGATTTCTTGTATTCTATCTTGCTTGATTTTCCATAGTTATAGTTATGAAAACATGAAATGTGATATATCTGTTCCATTATATCTAAGAACTTCAACTCTTTGGTAGTAAAGTGCTGGAAAGTAAAATACTTCAACTCTTTGGTAATAAAGTACTTTTAAGTGATCCAACTGTTTAGTAGGAGATCACATTATGAAATGATCCAACTCTTTAGTAGTAGATAATAAAGGCCTTAATGCTATCAACTCTCAGGCAGTAAATGCATGGATGATATAATGGAAAATGTGATTAAAACATGTGTTTTCTTTTGTTAATAAACATTCTTTGTTTGAGTATTCTTTTATTCTACTTGTTATTATTGCTAAGTATTAGATTTGTCTTATTGCCAAGTCTTGGTAATGAGAGATATATAAAAAGACATGTAGGCGTACCTAGTAAAATATTTGAGAATATTGTGCTGACATATACCACGTGTAATCTTTTGTGTAGTTTGTGAAAATATGATCTTGAAGTCCAAGATGGTTAAGAGTTGTGTGGCGAGAAGATGTACTGGAGGGCCTATTATCTTAAGATCCTGTTACAGAATGTAGTACATGTATATGTAAAGTTTACTTTTCAATATGTAATATCAATTTGAGATATTTCATTTTATGATTATATGTTGAACGGTGAACAAGTGTTGTATGGTTTTGTACTTGGACATGTGTATGTGCTATTGTTGTTTTGTTCCGACTTCCTATGATTTTATTCGTCTTGGCCTAGTGTGCGGTGTCTAAATTGGGATTCTCACTGAGGTGAGGGTTTTGATTTGGACGCCACACATGTGGTAAAGGATCATAAAATCCATAGATGTCATAAAGTTTGACCTTCTTTAGGACCGATCGCAATATGGATTTTTTCATCATTTGATTCTACAAGAGAAAATTTACATGTCTTGAAAAGTTTTTATTTGATTTGAAAATATTGATGATATTAATTAGGTCTTTAATTCTTATCACTCTCACTATTTTATTTCAAATTGATAGTCCTTGCATATCAATTCATAATATTGCAAAGTACAATATTCTAGTGGGCCAGATCAAAGATAATTGGAGTATGGCCTGATTAACACCGCAAAACACAGTCAATTAGCAAGCTAGGCAACTTTTTCTAATTGCATCAGATGCAATTATGGATAGATGATATGCACAACTCCTTGCCATTCTCATCTACATGCTTCTGGACATAGATGCTCTAGCAATCTCCAATTTAAGCCTGACCCAACAACCAACATGATAGATATGCATCCCACAAAGGAAGAACCTACATATCTACCAACACACTTTCACAAGATAGATGGTGAACCACACGAAGGCATAACCTATGCTTGGTCGATCAAGCTTTTCATGTGGGTTTTTTGTTGAAAAGAATCTAAGACTTAATATATATTTTCATTTGAGAGAGTTTGCATTTATAAGTACATATACTTTATCCAAACACCATATATAATACACATCACATGCATGCTACATCCCACAATGGAAACATGCAATAAACAAAAGTGATGGTACGTCCATCCTAATGTAATTCATTAGAGACACAAGGAATTATTACATCCTAGGTCTACATCACATACATAAACATGTTGTTGATGAAGATCCGTACTTGCCAATCCAGGTTGATCAGTTCAACCCTTAAACTGATTAACTCGCCTTGTGGCCAGTCGTCTGGTGGTCTCACTAGTCGTATGGTTCTTCTGTCCACCATATGCTAGCTTCTTTAGCTGATCGGTTGGGTCCACCAACCATTTAGTTCGACTCATCCTTCTGGTCCTCCTCGATCATTCAGTCAGTTGGCTCACCATTAATACATCTAGTTGGCTTCGTCAGAACGTCCTTCTTCTTTGTCATAATAGGAAAGTAAACCACCCTACTTTTACATAATTATTGAGAAACCTCGAGTTATATTTGAGAGAAAGGGTAGGAAAGAATTCACTTTTCATTGGGAAAAAACATAGAGGCTCAGTACGCAGATCGAGATAAAAAGATTAACCAACTACACAATCATACATAGATAATAGGGGTTATTGGTCATAACCATGATAAACACCCACCATCAAAATTGCTTTTAGAGCGACACATCAAAATTGCATACGTATATATATGTATGTATATATATATATATATATATATATATATATATATATATATATATATATATATATATATACATATATATACATATATATACATATATATATATACATATATATATGTATATATATATGTATATGTATGTATATATATGTCTATATATATGTATATATATGTATATATATGTCTATATATATGTATATATATATGTATATATATGTATATATTTTTATATATATATATATATATATATATAGAGAGAGAGAGAGAGGGAAGACACATACCCAAGAATACAATACATAATACCAAATATACGAACATGGAATGATATATATATCTATGTATATCGGAAATTTTTGGTAAATATATTCCCAAACCTCAAAGAAGGACAAAATTACAAGCTACACCCAAACATGTAGTTTAAAGACTGAAAGATCTAGATTAGACCTTATAAAATATGAAAGACTAGTACTTTTAGTACTTACAAAAAGACCAATTTTGAATCAGGAACTGAGATACATTATTCAACTTATACGTTTTATAATGCATCTGAAGTTCTTTCTCAATCCTACTAAACACATATAACTCATCTCTGGGTTTTCCTCCATGTTTCCTAGAGTTTCTTTCGATCCAGATGACATGGATGCAAAGAGTAACCACCCAAAGGATGATCACCTTGTCTTCATTTTTAATGTTGTGCAGATTCAGAAGGCACTCTTGCATGCTCGAGGATTTGATTCCACACTTCAACGTAGCTCTGCCCCAAAGGTATCACCACCATTTACAATCTGATGTAAGGTGAATAGCAGTTTCTAAGTCTGTATTGCAGAGACAACACTTACCATCCACAATTGGATTCCATTTCTCCATCGTAGGGAGTAGATTCTTGTGAGCTCTGAAAGCTGTAAAACTCCATCTCGGATTGTATTTACAGTTCCACAGGCATTTAGCAGCCTTGTCCTCTTCTTGCTTTTGTCTACAGATGTTCCACATGTTCTCATTAGATGTGTTTTGGAACGTCGGCCAACATTCAGTGATTCTCCGCCAATGTGTAGAGAATTCCCATCTGTGGTTTGGCTGACTAAAGTCATTCAACCCATATCTTGTAATCATCCATTTAGCCCACACTGATTCACCTTGCAGAAGGATTTTTGTTCTTTTTGTCGTATGGAAGTCAGCTAGGTTTTCCAATTTCTTCAAACCGAGACCTCCCTCATCTTCAGGAAACGCAATCCTTTCCCATGAATCCAGATGGGTGGATGAACCCCAAAGGAAGTCTCCCATCAGAATCTCCATTCTATACATTGTAGATTTGGTGATTTCTCCTTGGGCCATCCAATATTGGATAAGCCCCATAGCACAGCTTTTAATCAACACAAGTCTACCTGAGAATGATAGCGTGGTCCCTGGCCATTTCTTGATCATATCCTTGAGTCTATCAAGACAAGGATTGAAGTTACTTCATCTGAGATTACCACCTGCTAACGGGAAACCCAAATAAGAGGTGGGGACAGTGCCCATTTGGACACCCAAAAGTTCAGCAAGTTCTTGGTTTCCAGCAACAAATTTTGAGAAGAATATATTCGACTTGCAGTTGTTAAGTTTCATACCCGATTAATTGCCAAAATCCTCAAGGATAGACTTAAGATTCACTAGACTTCTATTTCTAGCTTCACAGAAGATCAGAACATCATCTATGAAGAGCAGATGGCACATCACAGGAGTGTTCCTAACTGTGTATGTGCGGATTTTCTTCAAGCTGACAGCCTTGTCAATTTTCTTAGTGAGTCCTTCCATGGAAATGGTAAACAGCAGAGGAGACAGTGGGTCTCCCTGACGTAACCCATTTGTGTTTTTTAAAGAACCCTTTAGCTGCTCCATTAATACGAACAGAGAAAGACGGAGTCGAGACACACTGCTGCACCAGTTTTATCCACTCTGTACTGAACCCTAGCACCTCCAAGAATTTCCATAGATAGGACCATCGAACAGAGTCATAGGCTTTTGTAATATCTAACTTAACACATGCAGAAGGAGAACTCCTCGCTACATTATAGTTAAGAGTAAATTCAGCCGCTAGCAAAGCACAATCATGAATGCTTCTCCCTTTGATAAAAGCCCCCTGGTTAGGGGAAATTATCTTAGGCATGATAGAAGCCAGTCAGTTTGTAATAATCTTCGTGATAATCTTGTATAGCATAGAACAACAGGCTATAGGCCTGAAATCTGTGGGCGAGGAGATGATATCCTTCTTCGGGATTAGAGCAAGAAACACATGGTTAATTTGCCTAACCATATTTCCACCATTATAGAACCATTACACAGCATGCAATAGATCCTCTTTAATAGTTGTCCAGTTATGAAGATAGAAGAAGCCATTAAAACCATCTGGTCCAGGGCTTTTGGAAGATCCAATGGACCAGAAAGCCTGTTTCACTTCATCTATATCCGGGATTTTGCATAGCATATCATTATATTCATCAGTGACCATCTTAGACCATCCAGAACTGTCAAAATCCACATGACATACCTCCTGGTTGTAAAGCTATTCAAAGAAATTGGTAGTTTCCTCTGCAATAGATTCTTCATCTGTGAGAACAACTCCATCACTGTTTTTTATCTCTACAATTGTGTGAAGTGCATCCCTCCTTTTGACTGTTGATTGGTAGAGACGGGTGTTCCGATCTCCATTGGAAATCCAGTCCATTCTACTCCACTTCCAGAAGTAAAATTCCTGAGCTTTCTCAAGTGTTTTAATGTGATCACATGTACACTCTTTGGCTTCAATCAGCTGTTCATCCAGTGGAGTCTTCCTCAAAGCAGTGGTAATGTCATCCATCTCAGTGTGTTCTTTTTGGAGAAGGTTCTACAGATTCACATGCTTCCTTGCCCAAATTTTAAGTTCCTTATTAAGATTCTTCGGTTTTTGGTTGAAACAAAATAGTGGGTTCCCATCCACCTTCTTGCTCCATACTTCCTAAACAAGCTCATTGAAACCATGCCAATTTTTCCAGTAGTTTAAGAAACGAAAGGGTCTAGACTTTCTTCGGATCTCTCGAAGACTTACATTGATAGCAGAGTGATCAGAATACTTGGATGTTAGAAGTTTAGCCTTTGAACCAGGGAACTTCATCAACCATTCTTCATTTACTAATGCTTTGTCGAGTTTGCAGGAGATGTGTTTGGATTTAGCCAATTTGTTACTCCATGTGAAAGTCTCACCGCCATCCGTAGGTAGTTCGATGAGTCTGGCATTGTCAATAGCACAGTTGAAGGTGCTCAGTACTTGGGTAAGAACATCCCTTCCACCTACCTTTTCTTCTCGCTTCTGGATATTATTAAAGTCTCCAATCGTAAGCCAAGGCTCATGGATTTGGTTGGAGATGTCAGTAAGCTTATTCCAGAGCTCAGTGCATTGCTGCATAAGATTTCTCGCATAGATTGTCATGACAACTATGTAGAGACCTCCCTTATTGCAAGCCTTAGCAGTGATTTGTTGATCATCTTCATCAATAATAGCAAGGTCCCAGGATCTCGGATCCTAGCCTAACACAATTCTACCATTATCATCATATTGATGGTTACAGTATAATTTCCAGCTATTTGGGAATAGCTTCTTCATAGATTCCTTAAAAGATTGTTTAATCTTTGTCTCAACCAGACTCGCCATTGATGCTTGTACCTTCTTAATTGCTGCTCTCACGTCCTTTTTCTTCCCTGGCTTCCCAGAACCATGAACATTCGCCATGTAAAAAGTCATTAATTAACTTTCCCAAAAGATCGAGCCTTTCGTGACTCATTTCCTCTAGTATCTGCACTTCGTGCATCTATGTTCTTTGATTTCCATTTCCCTTTCTGAGTTTGCCTTCCTTGGTTAGCTGGGTTCTTATCAGGGGTCGCTTTACTCGCGTTTGCCTCCTCCTCCTCACTACCGACAGCCTCTTTCCCTATTGGAGTTGGCACCTCCTTTGTAGGGTTTTTCTCCTGGTTAATAGGAACTTCAACAGCAGACACTGCGTTCACAGTCTCATCGTCTTCTTCATCTACATTAACAACCTTCTCGGTTTCATTCACAGTTGAACTAGCACCCTTCTCATTGACAGGTGCTTCTTCAACGGAAGTATCAGTTGATTGTTTATTCCTCTTTTTCTGGTTCTCCACCTTCTTCCAGGCCCATTCCTGTGTTTTCTCCTTTATCGGCTCCTCAACCCTTGGCTTGAGGGGGCAGTCTTTATCTCCATGACCGAAGCTCCTGCAGTCGCAGCATCTGTCCGGCATGTGTTCATAATTGATGTCCACAGGCATAGCCTCCCTCTTGGGCATGTTAACCCAGATCTGCTTGGGCAGTTCCTCTTCAGCCTCAATCTCTACAAGAGCCCGAGCTTCACCAAGAGACTCTTGAGAGAGCGATCTGAGATCTATACGGAGTAGTTTTCCTACTCCGCTAGCCACAATACCGACTGCTTTCTCCGACCAATTCCTACCTAAACTAGGCATGGTGATCCAAACTGGGAAGGAGTTGAACTGGTCTTTTTTCAGATTGTCTCCAACCTTGAAGTCTTTGATTACCACTAATTTCTTGTCAAACCATCATGGCCCCATGTTTATGGCCGCTTGTTTATCTTCCTCGTTGTTAAAACGCAACAGGAAAAACTTGTTTGGTTTAGAGTAGAGGTCAAAACCTCCTTTTGGCTTCCAAATCCTCTTGATACAAGCCAGCAGATGGTAATAGTATGGCCTCTTCCTCATGACGTACACCACATTGGTATGTGCCCAGTTCTTCTCCATCCTCACATACGTATCTTCGTCGATGGTAACAAATCGTTTCCCATCAACTATTTCAGCTCCGGCATAGTCATGTTGTTTGTAGGATTCCGGCCGCTGAGCACCTGTGACCAGGTCTTCTTAGGGGGTGGGTTCATGGGAAGTCGAGGAGGGGAAGATCCCCTCCTTCAACCTTTCGATCGTCCTGGTTGCGCCACTTTTCTCCAGAGCATGAACCCTAGGGTTGTCGCGCATTTGTGTTATATATCTATGTATATATATGTATATATATGTATATATGTATGTATTTATATGTATATATATGTATATATATATATATATATAAATATAAATATATACATACACACACACAGATATATATATATATATATATATATATATGTGTGTGTGTGTATGTATATATATATAGTTGATCTTAGATGCCCGTGCGAGTAACAAAGCAAAGCCTACCCGGCAGCAGGGTGTGGTGGCAAGTCTGTAAATAGTTTGAAAAGAAAACGAGCAAAAAAACCCCAAAAACCTCCGTTCAAACCCTCACTCTGCCCTGCGATAACTGTCATTCTTACGCAAAAGCATCAGCAACCATATCCCGCAACCCCTCCATACCCACCTCCTCCATCTCCAATCATTCCGACTGAAATATCGTCTCCATCATCTTCGATTCCGCCTCCTCTCTCTCTCCCTGCATCTCAATTACAGAGCAGCTACCCTCTTCAGAGATGATGAGGACAATAAAGGCATCACGGAAGACCTCGATAATTCTTTCATGGAGAAGGAACCTAAGGATCATGATTGAAGAAGATGACGACTTCGAATTACACCACTATCAAGCCAACGAGAAGATGGCCAAAGAACCAGAGAAAGCGGTAAAAGCAGCGGTCGCGGAAGGGGAGATAGAACGGGATACAACACCACCGAGTACTCCAAAAGGGGATAAGGAAGGGGATATGATGGCCAAATAAGAGGATGAAGTGGGAAAAGAAGCAGGTGTGGAAAGGGAGAAGGAAGGTGCTACGGAAACTACTCTGAAAAAACAAAAAGGGAACAAAAGAGGGGTCGCGATGGCCAAGGAATCGGAGGAAGCGGGACAAGAAGCGGCTGCAGAAGGCGAGAAGGGAGGTGCCACTGAGACTCCTCACACAAGATGGAAAGGGAACAAAAGGTGGGTTGTAGATCCCCTAAAGAGTAAACCTTCAGCGAAAAGAGCAAAACGCAGTAAGATGGCTACTGCTGGTAATGGAGACAATGGAGCTTCTGAGACTAAAGAACATCCACATGACAAAGTGGAGAACGAAGAACGACGAGGTAATTTGTGTTTGCATGTACATTACAAATGAAAAACATAAATAAAAAGATTTCGACAAAAAAGTAACAATGCATGTTGAAAGAGTAATTGTTATAAGAAGTAGAGTAACTAGACGATGCCTAGAGTAACTACAACAAAACATTGGAGTAACTATACGATAGTTAGAGTAACTAAAGTAATGTTGGAGTAACTATTACAGAATAAAGAGTATCTCGCACACTAGATATAGCAGTTAAACTAGGAAAACCATATTGTAAAGCTAAAGACTACACTTTTCAAGTAACTATGTTCGTATGAAGGAGAAGAAAGGAAAGGGGATGATTACAGTATAGATGAAAATCAGTAAAAGAATGAGACAGAAAAGGCTACTACGGATGAAGGATATGTGAAAAGAAGTAAAATGAAAAAGAAGGGGAAAGGGAAGCCTGAAGCAACTAAGGAGAAAGGGAAGGCTGCTGATGAGAGAGGAGAAGAGGAAATAAGGAGGAGGAAAGAGAAGGGAAAAGAAAAGGCTACTAATGAGGGAGGAAAAGAGGAAAGAATGAAGAGGACAAAAAAGGGGAAAGGAAAGGAAGATGAAGGTAAGATTGTATGGATTTATAATTGTGTTAATTTGTTATTACTCTCATAGGACACTTACTTGCAGTTTATTAAATTATTGTTACAAAATAAACAGTTAGCTTCAAAATGTGCTCAACCTACCACGTATAATGAATTGTGAAAAATTTACGAGTAACTTGGCTGACTAAGAAGTAATAAAAAAAACTAAGAGTAAGTTTTGATATGTTTGTAGTGGGAAACAAAAGGTTGTACCACAGGTGTTACATAAAGAGATACATCACCACCAGCAACAATGTGGTGTTTACAAGTAATCAACTTAAAATGATGAGGTCGACGACATTTGCAAACATGATAAAGATGCTGAATCTTATGGTTGACACAGTCCTTTTGGAGGTTTTAATAGATAGATATGTGGATGATGACATATTTTTGCAATCCAAAGGGGTGCAAAGGAGGATGACCGTTGAGGATGTGGGGGTAATTCTAGGTATCCCAAGCAAAGGTATGGATATAATACCTTAGAAAATTCTGAGATAGTGAGCTCAATATGGCAACAGTTTGCCAGGGCGACAAGTAAATAGGACAATGAAGGTGAGACCTCAAAGAGGTTAATGGAAAAGGATGTCCTGCACAAGGAAAACTTATCACATCTTTGGCAAGAATATGCCAAGACCGACGATCCAGAGCACAATTAGAACATGTATCATGCATGGATGTTGCACCTGTTGGCAACATTCCTACTCCCAGACACCAGCTATTGCACACCAATCTACATAATGCACTACCTAGATGATGTTACTGCCACTGGGCAGATGAATTGGGTAAATTTGGTGCATGGGAGTATCTTCAAGAATATGAAGATGTTGAAAGAGAACATTTAGTTGAGGAGGAAAGGGGAGAAAGGGAAAACAACCATCTACACAACATGGTGTGTGATGTGCCTAAGCGTAAGTGAACAAAATTATTTTCATCTACACTGTTACAATAATGACTAGGGGATAGTTACATATGCATTATGTTTTCTCTCTATTACATGCATGTTTGGGCATATGAGATGAAGAAAATGGCAAAGCCAACCTTCCTTGATGCCAAGCCAAGGATAAAGAAGTGGGTTGCACCAGTCAAGCAATTGATGGATTTAGGGGATGTGGACCCTAAGGAAGTAAGAATATTTCGTTTTTGTTACAAAAGCTAATATACAACATAATCCTACATGTTTCCATTGTGACACATAATTTTTGTTGTTTTTTTTGGACAGGTTTGTCAAAGGATGAAGCTAGACAGGGGAGATGATTGGCCAGCTGCAAGAACAATGAACGGCATGCCCTACTACCTTGTAGAAAAAGGGGCAAAAAGCAAAACAACGGCATATAAGGCGCCGACCGAGTCGATCATCAATAAAGGAGTGACTGCTGAGAACTCCACCTTGGATAGAAGATTCTAGATACTGGAGGGGGATCTAAAGATGCAGAAGGAGATCTTCACAAAAATGGTTGTTGAGGCATTCACTAAACTGTAGAGGGAGAAGAAATGGCTAGAAAAAAGGATAGCTGAGCTAGAAGAGGAAAATAAAAATATGAAGAGAAAGTGGGGAGATGAAGGTGACAAAGCACAGTCACCTGTCAGTGGGTTCCAACATTTTGTAGAGGGGTTTGTCTGAGAAAATGTTGATGAACCCAAAGACATGTCAGATGTGCTTCACAAGAAGGATGTTGATATGGCAGACAAAGTAGAGAAGGAAGGTGTGGAGAAGGATGACACATCGAGGAAATGAGGTAGGATGAGCCTGAGAAGAAGGTATGTGGAAGAGAAGGAATCAGAAGATGAGAATGATGATAAGAAAATTGGTGATGAAAAGGAGAAGAAGAAAGAAAAAGCAGCAGATAGATCTGACCAAGGAAAGTCTGCACGAGATGCAGAAGAAAAGAGCCAAGCAGAAATAAGAGAACAACTAGAGAAAATAATTGAAGAAGAAGAAGGGCAGAAGGAGGAGCCCAGAAAAAGGTTGCCAAAGAGGAAGAATATGGAACAACACATAATAGGGAGTGTAGAGAAGAACATAAAGAAAAGGAGGGAGGAAAAGGTAAGTTTGCATCTCCTTTCAAGTATATCAGTACTTGTGTAACTGTTTGATATAGTAGAGTAACTATAGGAATATAAAGAGTAAATATATGATAGTCTAGAGTAACAGTGTTGATTAGTATAGTAACTATAGGAACATAAAGAGTAACTATATGCGACATATCAACATTGTGTAACTTGTGGAAAAGGAAGATGGATTCTAACATGGACCGCTCTTTTGTTGTTGACAGCACAAGCTATCAAATTTCATTGGATTTGAGCATTTCAAAACAAAAGAAACTAGGGAAATTCTCCATCACATCATGGACAACATAGAAGAAATTGTAAGAGAATTGGTTATTTTGTCAAGTGTACAAATATAAAACATTACTTATTCAATATCCAACTCATGTGTATAACATCTATAAAAATGATTGGCAGGTCAAAATGAGAATGGAGATTCAGTGATGACACTTGGTGCATGGGGAAGGACCTTGCTACCCTCCTATACAAAGATCAGATGATGCAATCACCTGTAAGAAACAAGAATGTGGTATAACTCTTTGAAACAGATAATTTTGATTGCTAAACAAGAAAGCTTGTGGTTTTTTCCAAGTTCTGGACTACTTTGTGGAGATGCTCAAGGCAAGCACAAGCAAGCAGAGGAAGAAGGGTTTGACATGGAACTGCATGAGCACTTATGATCCGGTAAGAAAAGCAAAATGGGTATACAAAATTACATCAAAAAACAAAAATAGATACACAAACTGAAACTTATAGATGTGCATTTTTAAATTCTACATTTGCAATAGAAGTTGTCATTTGATGTCGAGGACATTACCCTAGAATACATTGACATGCTATCTCCACTCTTCAATGTTCCATTGAAAGATTGGGACACAATGGACTCAATGTTCACCATACTAAACAAACACAACCACTGGAACTTGTATGAAGCAAGCTTCAGGGATGGAGCACACTGGTCTTATAACTCGATGAGTAGAAATAGCAAGTCAAGAAAGGAATTCCTTAAATGGGTGAGTGATCTATAAAAATTAACTCTATTAGTATTGGATTGACATGATTAATGTTTGTTGATTGATGATTAATAAAAGTTGTGTTTTTTTTAATGCATGAGGGTATTGTGCATGAATTCTTTAGAGGTGCACTAAAAAAAGAAAGCCAATTGTTGCAGTGGGAATGGGAGTACCCGATGTGCCCATAGCAGGAAGAAGACTCATTTGACTGTGGGATCTTTGTCATGAGGTACCTAGAATGCCTGGTCAATGGAAAGCATATGGGCTTCACCCGCAAGGACATGCCGGCAATAAGGGATGATATTTTTTAGAGAATGATGGTAAGGGGGCAGTTGTAGCCTGTACAAGTAGATGAAAAGGATGCAAATGAAGACATCAAAGAAGGTCCATCTGTGGAGAATAAGGGAGAAGAAGATGAAGGTCTGAAGCGGCAAGAAATAGAGCAGAAAGAAGAAGCAGATGCAGAAGTGCATGAAGAAAAGAGCGTGGAGGAAGAAGTTGTTTCAAGACTAGATAGATGGTTGAATTCTAGCTGAAATGCTAAATTATTAATTGAAATGTAAAACTTGAATAATTTGCTTCTGGAGTTCTGATGTGTAACCGTTGTGAGATACTTTTACTTGTGTGCTGCAAAAAGCTTGAAAAATACATTTGATCTAAATCATATTGTAAATATGAGTATTTCTGGGTATAATATATAACATTTTATGCTTTGAATGTTGTATTCTAGAATATACAACTGTTGTGGTTTTGTATGAAGATATATACTTTTAGTTAGCCTACCAAAAAATAAACTAACTCAAGAGGAAGAGTGATGATGATATCATAACCCATAGAGTAATTATAAGAACACTAAGAGTAACTGTGATATTATAGAAAAGAAACCCTATGATTCAAAGGAGTAACTCTTATACTTTGTAAGAGTAACTCTAAAAATAGAGAGGTAAAACACATATCACAAAAACAATGTATGTGGAAAGACAGAGTAATAGGGACATCTTGTAAAGTAATTGTACGAGCATGAGATTAAGTGTTCGATTCCAGAAAAATGGTAACTGTATCAGAACTCACTGACAAAGAAGAGTGGTGAACTCGTAATCCATAAGATAACTATAAGAGCACTAAGAGTAACTGTAAGAGAACTAAGAGTAAATGTGACAACACTAAGAGTAACTGTGACAATATAAAAAGTAACTCTAGCATTCAAAAAGTAATTGTTGTACTTTGTAAAGTAACTCTTGTGGAAATACTCCCCAGTCCCTCCACCACCAACCCAACCCTCCTCACGAGGCCATGGCTTTCTTCACTAAGAGTAACTGTGACAACACTAAGAGTAACTGTGACAATATAAAAAGTAACTCTAGCAGGTCTGCTATCCTCTTCTTTTAATTTTTAGTGCTCTCATTTCATCACTGTGGCTAATGGTTCTCGCCCTTTCACCCACTTTGGAATAGCATACCTCCTTCTACCATTCCTAGTGTTCTCATAAACCTCAACACAACCTACCATGAAGTCGTTCATCCAACCCATGAACTACACCCTTGACAACAAAACTATGGAATCCATTTAAGTTCCTATAGAATGGAAATATCTCCATTTCACATTAAACTAGGCAACACCACCTTTCGTATCGGAAACCAGACATTTCAGATCACCCTTGTTCAAAATGAAAATGGATCACTTTCCATTGGCAGCGGCTGGAAATAGATGATTGCACAGCTCTTGCTTTGCAAAGATTGGATCATCTTCCTCAGGCCAACCGATCACCAGACTATCACATCATGGATCACATATTTTTTCTTAGAAACACCAGCCAAACTACTTCCGCTCTTCAGAATGCCTCATGAATCTGGAATGAATGACTCTACAAATCAGTTGTTTGTTAGGGAGAAATACCAAGCACCGCTGGGTTCATGGGTGAATCATTTACAAGTTGACTCATCTATGACAGATGACACCACAACATCTCTAGAAGACACTGCTTCTTCTTCTTCTTTCCAGCCTTCCGATCATAAATAGGTATGCTCTACTGCCCTTATCTCCTTGATTTTTGGTCGATAATCTTCCCCATCACTGCCAATACCGTCTACCGCCCCCAACCATCCTGTGCTCACCACCACGGCGGTGGTCGTTGATAAACCCCTCCTATGGATACATGTGGCGGTGGTTGTCTACCCAGTAACCAGCCATAAACCCCTCCTACAGATACCCGCGGCAGTGGTCGTCTACCCAGTAACCAGAAATACTCCCCAGTCCCTCCACCACCAACCCAACCCTCCTCATGAGGTTGTGGCTTTCTTCAGCACAACCACTCATCTCGTCCCACAGCCCCTGCTCTGCCTCTTCTTCCTCCCTCCTAGCCTCTCCTGCCACCTCCCAACTATGTAGCAGCCCAGGACCAGCATATCACCTCCCAACTATGTAGCAGTGATTGATCTCACATGAAACCATTAGCAGGTCTTCAATCTTCTTCTTTTATATTCAAATACTCTCATTTCATCATTTTGGTAGATGGTTCTCGCCCTTTCACCCACTTTGGAATAGTATACCTACTTCTACCATTCCTAATGTTCTCATAGTCCCTCGTCTAAAAACTACCCATCCCCAGTTCGTAATACTATTTCTTAAGAGATTTTTACTTCATAGTGCTATATATTGTCTGATCTGATCCTGATTCGTAAGTGATTTTTTTTGTTTTGATTGGTTGTTCCTGCTTTAACTGGTGTGTTTGATATACGGATTTTTCTTTGTTCTGAACTAGTGTATTTTCACTTGTTGTTCCTACTATGAACTGCTTAGGTACATCCCTGGTGAGAGCGGTGTTGGTGCTGACCTGTTGCGCTATACAGATGTTTCTTTGTTTTGAAGTTGGGCTATCCTAAAGGCTGGTTTGGCTATATTTTTTGGTTATCTTGTTCCAGTGGTTATGGTTCCTCTTGCTACTGTGGTCTGGTTTTTCTTACCCTCAAGAAGTTTTGAGGATTCTGAAGTTGTTGTTTTGGTTTGTTGTCTCTGCTTTGCAATGGAGTGAATGGTATGTATGATAGCTCTCGCCAGGGACGGATCTCACCCCCTGAGCTCTTTGGTGTTTCTGTTCAGTTGATGGACCATCCTGATGGCTGGTTTGGTTGTAGTTTTCTGGATCGTTTGTTCCAGAGACTATGTTTGTTGTTAGTGCAGTGGCCTATTATTGGTACCTTGCAGCAACCCGATGATAGTTAGCTTGTACATCCCCGTTTCCTTGATGTATAGTTCTATGTACTTCTCTTCCTTTCTTTCTACTTTGCCTTTCAATATCCCTTTGCCTAGCTATTCTTGTAGTATATGGACTTTTTCTGGTGTGGTGTTTGGACCCACCTGGTGTGGTTCACATACATGAAACCAGTGTATGTGAACCACATAGTAGCAGACTGACATTTTGTAAGTATTTGAACAAACATGAAAGTAACTGTACTAATCCAAAAATGTAGGTATTTTAGAAGAAAAGAGTATCCATTGCACATGAAGAGAAACACATATTCTTCAAAAGAGTTTGATCAGAACAAATTCTTTGTAACATATTCAAAGTATACGTACAGCTGCTGGAGCTCAAGGTAACACATAGATAGATTACAAACACAAGTGAAATACATGGAGGGTCACAAAATCTCTTTCACAAAACTACACAAAAAGAACAACCCATTACAGGTTTGAATATGCCTCACTCACGCACTAATCAACTACAAACTCCACTAAAAAAGACAGCCATCCATCAATAGCAGTAGCAGCTCCCAACTGCATGATAACATAAAAAGAACAACACACTTAGCAGTACCAAGATGCTCCCCAAGATCAACAACAATAGCATAAAAGAAGGGTTACCTACCAGCACCAGCAGCTCAAAAGAACATAAAATAGCAACAGCAAAATGAGACAATGAATATACACGTCCAACATCAATAGACCACATGAGCGGCACTAGATATAATCGTTGAGTAGCAAACATCAACAACACATAGTCTAGAAAGAGTATCCCTGGAGAATGGACTACTTCTTCATACGGCAGTTCCTGCTATCATGGTTAACCCCAAACTCTAAGTAATTCTTGCACTGCCTCTCTCTTTTAGACTGGGCAATCTCAACTCCAGATTTAAACCTCACATTGGTTGATCTAGGTCTCCCCTTAGTTTTGCAAATAGTATGGATATGGAACTTGACAGAAGAAGAAGAAGTTGTATTAGAAGTTGTTAAACCAGCACCTGCACCAGTATCAGTGAGATCCAAGTCTAAGAGCTCCTTTTGCAAAGCTAACAGTTTTTCATGGCAAAGATCTATAGCATTGTTCCTACACGCTATGTTGACAATTGAATTGCAGGAAGAAACAAGCTGAAGTGTCCTCCCAGTGGATGGATGCTTAACTGACGCTTTGCCAAAAATCAAAGGGTGTTCTCTATACCCTTTAGTCCACCTCTTTAGTATGTATGGCTCAGGAAGAGTGCAAAAGTCACGGATCTTCAAATAAGATAGGATGTGCCTACAAGGGATACCTTTGAATACCAACATGAAGCAATTGCACAAAGCAATCTCACTATACGACTCTTTTTTTAAGAAATGAGAAGATCCAAGGCCACCGACACGATACACCTCAAAGACACCTTATTTTTGAAGCTTCCTTTACATTGTAGACCATGCTTTGTTGAACCTCAGATTAAAAGATCTTAAAGATGGACTTCGTGTGTATACCTCTCATTTGCTCCTCTAGAGACCACAATGATGACAAAGGGAGTTTACTGTACTAGTCATCAATGTCTTTGAAATTTTCAATTTCCCACACATGAGAGTAAGCAGTCTCCGAGGAACATACAAGTTCAAAAAGAGTCTTCCTACTATTCACATGGCTTCTAATGAATGCATTCAGGCTCTCGCTCCTTTGAGTTGTCCTCATGCCCACAAAGAAATAAGACTATATATAGCATGGAACCCAATCCCAATGCATCACATCCATATCAGAAATCCAAGTAATGGGAAACAGATCCTTCTCTTGAACTACAAAATCCCACCTCTCTTCAAAAATGTTGACATCATCCACGTTCTAAACACAATCATTCAAGGAGCTTATGATCTGGTCCTTGTTAGGAATACCACCAAGCTTAGAGGGAAGCTTTTGTAGGATGTGCCAACTGCAGAAGTAATGCTTACAATTCGGAAAAATTGTAATGATAGCAGCATTCATAGCAGGGTCCTGATCGGTTATGATGGAAACTGGATCCTTGCCAAAACAAAGTAAGTATTGCTTGAAAACCCAGACAAAGGAGTCGTACTTCTCATCGACCAGCAAAGATGAAGCAAACAACATTGTCTTACGATGGTGATCAACACCACTAAACATTCCAAAAACCATCGAATACTTGTTGGTGCGATACGTGGTGTCAAATACAATCACATCACCGAACAACCTGCAATCTTCAACGGAGATAGGATCAACCCAAAACAAATTAGTCAGGAAGCAATCGGGATCATTTTGGTAGGTATAGAAGAATTTCGGATCAAGGACCTTAAACCTAGAAAAGAGATCTAAAACCATGTCAATGTAGTATTTGGTTGACTCTTTCCTCTTGCTACTGATGTGCCCATGAGCTTGTCTACTGGTAAATGTCAGATTTTCATAGCCGCCAGAATCAGATGTTATCAATGCAATTTTTCCCAATACAGGTATGTTAGCTTGGCTCATGGAAGAAAGGATCTCTTTTTGAGTTTCATTAAGAGATGAGTTACACTTCAGGTAATAGAGATGAGCATCGTCAACAAGATCGTGGTTGTGTTCCTCAAAAAAGGCAGTCACAACCCACATGGATGAGGACTTATCCAGTGTGAACCAGATCATCGCTCCACAACCACACCTCTTCACAGAACACCTGTCTTGCTTGGACATATTATCCTGCAAGTTATCCATTTCATCACAAGCGGGGCTCAGAAGCCCTCTTGACCTATTAGAACGGCCAATTTTACCCTGCTTGTCACAAACCAGATCTTTGGCAACCAGAATCTTAGTTCCCCATTCATACCTGTTGTTGTCTTTCCTGATGTTAAAACCAATCATGCCAGCATAGCTAGAATAGAAGGAGATACCTTCATCTAAACTTCCAAACTGGAGACCAATTCTTGGGACTGCAACTGGGGTTAGAGTGAAAGCACCAACAGAAGCAGAATAATGAGGATTATCATTGTCACAGCCGACACTTGCATCAACAACAATTGTATCAAGGCTGAGAACCATGACAGTGTGTGGGAGTAACTCTGTAAGACATAAGAGTAACCCTGAAACACCAAAGAGTAACTCGGTCAGTCTGAAGAGTAACCACGTATAACAAAAGAGTAACTATGCGAAACATAAAAACATGTATGATAATTACTACTTCATAAACAAAAAATGCAGACACAAAATTGGGTTTCTTTCCCACATAAAAGATAGAGAGATGAATACACATTGTGATGATGAAAAAGCGAGAAAATGAGTATAATTGATTGAAGTGACAAAGAGAATACAAAACTAACTGGTTGTAGCTTGGATAAACTGCTACTCCTAAAATGCAGATAGATCAGGGAATTCTCCCACCCCCCTCCCTCCTCCTCAACAGCATGATCTTCACAACAACAGGTTTGGAGCATGGATTTGACCTGGTGGAGATCGATATCTTCACCAAATACTCCAACGAATGTCACAGAAGGTTCAAATCTGCACAAATACACATTTGTCGTCCTTCTCTACAAAAATTGATAACTGAGGAAGCCATTCTTACTATTTGGGTATGGAGATGCAGATCGAGATTGATGACCAAGAACTGTAAATTCACATAAAAAATCATCGTGGAACATAAAATCATGTATGACAGTTACTAGTTCAAAACGAAAATCTAGACACAAATTGGGTTTCCCACACACAGTAGATTTCCTATAAAGTAAGAGTGATGATCTTGTAACCTTGGGATGATTTGATGAAGCCAAGAACAAACCCACCGTCAACATCAGAATATTCATTCATAGAGCCGGTCGGTAAGAGTTCAAAAGAAAGATAAAAAGGCCATCGGAGATGCACATCGAAGCCATTAAACGATAAGTAGATGAGCGTAGGTTGGGATGATGCTAATGATGGGGGCTGATTGCTTTTTTACCAAAAAGCAACGATCCGCAACAGAGATCAATCACATAGATTAGGCCCGCCGAGAGTGAGGGTGGAGGTTAAGAGGGAAGAAGGGGGAAAGCACCAATCAAGCAGTGACTATCGGCCTTGAATCCGGAACAAGTTAAATTTGTTGGGGCTGTAATTGCACTCTTTCCCTGTTGTTACCTCCATCCGTTCTGTTCTACCCCTTGCTCACTTCTTTAATGCTCTCTGTCACTGACGACTCTCTATGATTCTCTTCTAACTGCCGAAATCGAACAAACTAGCCACACGGGGACATGGTGAATCCAATGATCTGAAAGGTACCCAACCCCAACAGCAGTAGGAATGCTACATGCCTTCATAATGGAAAGGGTTCATTGAAGGTAACAGGGCGTCCAGCGGCGGATGCACAAAAATGTGCGATTTGAATAGGTCGGCGGTGGAAGAACGCGTGAAGAAGACGGAATCCGCTTCTTCAGTTTTTCAAACTATTTACTGTTAATGCCACTGTGCCACTTTGGACGGGTAACAAAGCTACTGTACCTGTGCGGGCAATGAATACACATCCATATATATATATATATATATCATTTATGATGATTGTAAAATTAACTTGTACTATCCATAAGGTACATCCATAAGGTAGGATAGTACAAGTTAATTTTATAATATATATATATATATATAAATATATGGGATCATCTTTAATACCTGCGTGGGTAACTACCCGCCCCCCATTTGGGTTACTTTTTTTCAAGTTTCTTAGTTTTGACATGTAGAGGGTTACTTTACCTTGTGAATTGTTAAATTTCATGCATAGATAATTACATTTGCATCAACAGATTTCAAAACATGATTACATATATATTTGTTATGTATTTTGTATCGATTTACTTTTTTAGTCGTAGAGTTACTTTCTTATCAACATAGTTACCTTTTTGATAGCATTATTACTTTTCTGGCTAGAACAGTTACTTTTTTGGCTTCTAGGTAGTGAACTCCAGGCTACCCACACTGGTATTGAATGAATGGCCTATATATATATATATACATATGTATATATATGTATATATATATAATATAGAGTCAGGATAGAATACACTCAAGTCTGCATATCACATTTTACACTTCAATGTTGTTTGCCTATATAGATCATGTTTTGTTCAAAATTAAACCATTGACCTTCATGGTTACCAATAATAATAGGCCACACTAAAAATATTTGAACTGATTTGGATGAGTGTAAGTCACTCATCTTAGGACAACAAAATTGACGCACAAAACTAATTTGAAATGCTTGAGTTTTGCCTCCTTTATATGCATGACCTACAAATGTCCAAATGAGCTAAAATTTATTTTATAGTATGCTCTTAAGATATTTAAGAACATCAATGGTTTAGATTTTTCAAAAATTTACCACATCTTTTAAAACAATTGAGGTATACGGTGTCTTCTGTACACTCGAGTGTACAGTAGCCTGGCTATCTCTCTCTCTCTCTCTCTCTATATATATATATATATATATATATATATATATATATATATATATATATATATATGGGATCATATTTAATACCCACGCGGGTAGCTACACGCCCCCCAAGGAGATGTAATCCAAGGATGAATTTCGTGCCTCTTGGGTTCCTTGGGTTCCAAGGAGTCCAAAGTTGCAAAAAAGAAAGCAATAAGAAAAGAAAGATTTATTAAGTATTTCTTTATTAAGAAAGAAATTGAAAATAATGATAAAATGTGGAAAATGAATGGAAAGTGGCATAAATGAGATTTCTTGGTGAAGTTTCGTATCCATGAGGTTGCTAATATTAAAAGAAAGGATAATGAGGAAAATAAAAGAGAAATAAAGAGAAATCCTCAAGAAGAATTATTTTAATAAGAAATAAACAAGATAATGTGAAATAATGCATATAGATACATCTAGAAGGATAATAAGTATCCTTAAAAAGTATTTTCGAAATGATATAGTTTCTTGGGGTACAAGGAGTCCCAATGAAGGAAGAGGAAAGAGAAAATACCAAAATTTGCAAAATAAAAGATAATATGATACTTTATTAATGATTTTGGTGGCATTATGAAAAAAGGAAGTAATTTCTATTTAAAGAAAATAGAAATTCATTCTAATGGATTAAAGAGCAAGAATAAAGAGGATAAGAAAGAGGAATTTCGAATTCCTAAATATCCATGCAACAAGGAATATCAAGGAAATAAAAGTTAATGAAGAGAGAGAGAGATGGTTGCTTCACAACCAAGGAAAGTGTATTTTCTTTCGAGTTGGGACTTGAATCCTCATGAGGCATGCCTTAGGGCTTCATACTCCACCCTATATAAAAGGGTAAAACCCTGGTCGAGGTCCAGGGAGAAATCCCGCGCAATGCAACCTCTTCTCCTTCTTCCTTTCATTCCAACCCTAACCTAAATGTATCTCATCCCCTGGAGAAAAGAGGGAGTCTTCTTGTAGTCTTGATGGAAGCGGGACGCACCCACGACCTCAGAGAATGGAGCGGTCATCGTCCCCTTGCTCCTACGCTCCCACACGACGCCTCAAGCCAGCTGCAGCACGGCCGCGGTTGCAGCTCTGCTGGGCGTGATCTCGGCCGACCGACTGTATGCCAAAGGCCCCCTCTCCTGCGAGAGGGAACGACGGAGGCATAGGAAGCTTCCCTGGTGGTCGTCAAGGTCCGAGGTGGAGAGGGGCAGTCGCAACTTGCTGTAGATCGGCGCCCAAGGCTAGGTATCGCGAGGTTGAAGAAGGCCTTGAGCCATCAGACCGTTCTGCCCTCCGCGGGCTGAAGAGGCGCACAACTTAAGTGAGGGCAATTGCGTCTTTTCGAAATGTCCTCATCTAAAACGAGCAATGTTGCATGGGGCAGGACACATGGCGACTTCTGATTGGCCCGGGTAAGTGAAATCTTGTTAAAATCTTAATTAAAGATTGGTAACTCGGATTGAGACAAATCTTATATGAAAATTGATCCTCAGAACGAGGGGAATTCAATAAAAATATGTTTAGAATCTAATTCTTCATTCTATGGGAAAAGTAGTGTAAAATACCATCTTTAATGAATTAGAGATGAAGGAACCCTATTTTGAAATGAATAAAGTGTTTAACAGGGTTTAATGGATCATTATGGTTGATGTTAACCTGTTAAATGTAAAAAAGTACATTATGTTAAAAAAGGAAGAACTTTGCACATGATTAGTCTAATTTAGATTTTATGTGCTTAAATATGCTTGAAATTTGAAAAAGACATAGAGTTATCATCTTTAATGATTTAATTAAGGAAAAATGATTAGATTTGATGATAGATGGACTTAATGACGTTATGTTGGATAATTCAAGCTGAAATTAACATGTTGTTAATAAAAGTGAAAATAGGATCTAAAAAGATGATCTTTTTATATAATTGGCTTAATTTAGGGTTTCGTGCATGATTATGCATTAATGAGCTTAAAAACCCTAATTTAAGAGAATACATCTTTTAATTGTTTTAATTGTTCAAGTCCATGAATAAATAGGGATATAATGATCCTAAGTCAATTTGGGTATAAAAGACTATTAAAATGGGTAGTTGAGCAATTAAGGTTCATATAAGTAGAAAAGAGTATTTTAGGGTTTGTTGACCTAAAAGGGATAAAGTTTGAGAAATTGATCCAGGAAACCCTAATGAATATTAATGAAACCTTAATGCGGATTAGAAACCCTAGAAAGTGAATCCAAGTCAATAAAGTAGATTCTTGATAAAGTGTGTAATAAATAGAGTACATATTCCTTTCAGGAATTATGTGATGATTGAATTACTTGCTTGGATCTGTTGATTGGCTTGATTGTATATACATGAAGTAAATGTTGAATAATCTGCATGACTCATCAAATTAGGTATGTGGTTACACTTAGGAATAATCGCTTTAGTTTCACGACGATTCCTGAAGTTTTAATCGGTTGCTTGAAAATAACTGTTGGATGTTTATTTATTTCATGCAACTATAAAGTGACTATCATTATCACTATAAATGTGCATATATAACTGACTAGATCCGGGTCCACCTCTATTTCTTTGAAAAGGCTAAGAAAAAAGGGGTAATCCTAGAGAAAGGTCTAGGTTACCGAGAGTTAGAAACTAGGCTACCTACGTGTAGTGCCATGAGACTCATTAGCCTGCCATGAGTTAAGGAGTGGGATACTTATGAGTAGCTCCATGTGACTCAACCCTAGAAATTGGTTCACTTATAGGTGGATCATGAGGGGTTTAATGGGGACAACATAGAGGATAGGGTACTCTTGGATCGCAGAGTTATATCTAAAATGTAATCTTGGTTGTTAAATGATTAATTGAATGATTACATTGTTAATGTATTTACATAATTATTGTTTCCCCCACATATCAGCTTCGGCTGACCGACATTTTGTTTGTCGACATTTTAGGTACAAGCCAAAAGGACAAACAGTAAATCGTCACATTGTGAAATACATAAAGTAAAATACAAGGAGGATTAGTTAGAGTAGAATCCTTAAGTGCATAGAAGTTTAGAGATCCAACTTTTCAAAAAGGTATGCAAAAATTTATTTTCTTACAGCTTTTCAGTATAGTAGGTTAAAATTTGATAATTATTCTTGGCTAATTGCCAAACTTTTGATCCGGAAGTTATGGGTGCGGCTTCGACCTCTCGGTCTCCCTTAATTGGGGGTTATCGGGAGGTAGGGTCGTAACATATATATATATATATATATATATATATATATATATATATATATATATATATATATATATATATATATATATATATATATATATATATATATATATATATATATATATATATATATATATATATATATATATATATATATATATATATATAGAGAGAGAGAGAGAGAGAGAGAGAGAGAGAGAAAGAGAGAGAGAGAGAGTCAGACTAGAATACACTCAAGTGTACATATCACATTGTACACTCCAATGGTGTTTGCCTATATAGATCATGTTTTTCCAAAATTTAATCCATTGACCTTCATGGTCACAATAATAATAGGCTAGATACAAAATTTGAACTGATTTGGATGAGTGTAAGTCACTCATCCTAGGACAACAAAATTGATGCACAAAACTAATTTAAATGCATGATTTTTGCCTCCTTTATATGCATGACCTACAAATTTCCAATTGAGTTGAAATTTGTTTTATAGTATGTTCTTAAGATATTTAAAAAGATCGTGGTATATATATATATATATATATATATATATATATATATATATATATATGTGTGTGTGTGTGTGTGTGTGTGTGTGTGTGTGTGTGTGTATTAGTTTGGGATATATATATATATATATATATATATATATATATATGTATATATTAGTTTGGGATTATCGTGGTATTTGATTAGACATGAAATTATTTGCATTGCATTCAATAACAGAATGACAGAATCAAAATCTAATCATATTGATTATCTCGTATATAGTAAATTGATGTTTGCTCTGATACCACTGTAGGATAATATCTCTACAAAATAGGTAGAGCAAACAAAAAATTATCTACCATATCCCCTATAAGCCAGTGGACTGTGTCAATAACTATAAGATGAGAAGGATGGTTTTGAAGATATACTAGGTCCTGGAGCAAGTGTAGTGACATCTCCTTGTCATTGTAGATGCACAACTATCTTCTAGTTGCATTGTGATTTAGGTAACTTCCATCACCTCCTGGTCTACACCACACAACTAATTCTCAATTTCTTGTGTTGTGTTCTGGGAGGCCCCCAAGTAGCCCTCTATTTATCAGAGCAATTTGGGTCATGGTTCCTAGTCTATGCAGGAGTGGAACTTACCAAAAGATTTTGAATTTGCACAACGTACGAACCCCAAAACGGTCATCTAAAAACCCATATAGTCATATGACAAGCGAGATGGTCATCTCACACAGCAACATGGTCATTTTGTAGTTTCCCAATCACACACAAAATTGACAATTTCTAATCCAATTAATGCATGACATGATGTATGTACTAATTCCTTGATGCAATCAAATTTCTCATGAACTGAGCGATCTAGCCAATGTGAGATGATTATCTCACTCACCTCAATGGTCATCTAGTGAGATGAGCTAAGCCAGTCAGCTCACTAGAATAAACTAGTCGGTTCACACCTTAGTTTGAGCATAACTTAGCCAACTAAGTTCAAATCAGTATGATATTCTAAACGACCATTTGAACACTTGAGTCAATCATTTGGTTGTCCAAACGGTCTTCTCACTTGAGTGAGCCGATAATCTAGCAGTGTAGCCAATTGATTTTTTGTGTGAATTTAATACCTAAACACTTACTAACCAATTCATTCATCATTCAAGATTAAACTCATCTTCTAGTTCAAGACCTATGTGTTTGACCCTATAGGTCCTATATTATGTTGGCAATGAATGTTCATAACACTTATGACATCACAAACAATTAGCGGTGCCTAGTCACACATTAATGTTACCATATAAATGGAAAGTTGGAGAACAACTTCAATCTACAATATGTGCTTAGTATTACAGTGTTTGTTTAATTCTATTGTCTTTGATATCTAGATTGAACACGAGGCATGGAGTAGTCACCCTCTTCAACATTCAACCTTATTTCTTAAACTAGAGTAGACTATATGAGATATATGAAAGATCAATATCACATATTAACTCACATGTATATGTCCATCCATTTCTCAGTCTCATTAATTAAGAGGCCTAGGATATCATACTCCCACAGGAGGGAAAATCCCATCTCTATCACTCACACACAGTCCCCATGTGTCACAATCACCCAATCATCACTTTTATAATAACTAATGTTTCAGGATTGCATTTGGTGATGTCCAAGCATATCGAACAACATGTCATGAGTGTAGTGATTTTAGGTCTAAGAACCACAAACAACACCATCATTATGAAAGTTGACTATGACTACCATGGTAATGGTTTCTATGTGTATGTCTCATGGTGGGTCTCTCCGATACACTATTCTCTAAAATGTATTTGTGTGCTTAGTTTGACATAGACAGATCACGACTAATGAGATTCTATCATCAACCAACTCATACTCTGATCTTATGTGTCATTGTTTTCTATAAACCTTCCACAATAACAACTAATCAGGGACATAATGAGAATATATATCTACTCTTAATATTTGTATGAACTCATTTTCTCAAATCACGTACTTAAAGACATACATCATTGAGTAGTATTATTCTCTAGATATTTGTAATGTTACATCATTATCTCATAACTTAATTAAATAGAATAAATTGGTAGCTTAACTTTATTTATTAATCAAATCAAATACAAATTATTCCATTACAATCATCATATGATTGGATCTCTAGGAATACATACCAACAAACTTTCACTTGCACTTAGAGCCAATCATACACAAATCATATGTCAAGTGATCTAACATGACCATCATGCTTCTGTTGTTTAGGTGTTTTTGTCAAGGGGTTATCAATAATTTTCTCAATTGGTACTCCATATATATTTACATCTCCTCGTTATACAATCTCTCATATGAGATGGAACCGTCTTTGTATGTTCTTTGAGTGTTCTTGTGATCTGGGCTCCTTAGCTTGTGCAATAGCTCCACTGTCGTCACAATATAGCTTGATAATGTCATTGATGCTTGGAACAACCCCAAGTTTTGTAATGAACATATTGATCCATACAACCTCCTTTTCTGCATTCGATGCAACAACATAATTGGCCTCTATTGTAGAATTGATGACTTCTTGCTTGGAACACTTCCATCTTACAACTCCATTATTTAGGCAAAACATGAATCATATTTGCATTTTGTAATCATCTTTTTCAGTCTGGAAGCTTGCATGAATGTAACCTTTTACCACCAACTCTACCTCTTTGTCGTAGACCAAGAACTGATCCTTAGTCCTTATTAAGTACTTGAGGATGTTCTTCATGACTATCCAGTGAGCATCACCTAGATCTTTGCTGATATCTACTCATCATGCTCAAGGCATATAAGACGTTTGGATAGGTACACAACATTGCACATATGATTGATCCTATTGATGAGGCATATGGAATCAAACTCATGCGTTCCCTTTCTTCACAAGAATTGGGTCTTTGACCCTTAGAGATGGTACCTCCATGTAGCATGGGTATCTCTCCTCTCTTTGAGTTCTCTATGTTGAACCGTTTCAACACTTTGCCAATGTATGTGCTTTGACTTAATACAAGAACCCTTTTGGGCATATCTCTATAGATCTTTATCCCCAAGATGTAGGATGCTTCTCCCAAGTATTTCATAGAAAATGTATTTTCCATCAATGTCTTTACCTTTTATAAAGTAGGGACGCCATTCCCCATCAATAATATGTCATCTCCATATAATATGAGGAATGCCACTATGCTCCCATTAACCTTCTTGTACACATAATGTTCATCTTTATTTTGAATAAATCCAAACTCTTTGACTGTCTCATCAAAATAAAGATTTCATCTCTAAGATGCTTAAATAAATCTATAGATTGACCTATGTAGCTTACAAACTTTATTTACAAACTTTAGATTTATAAAACCCTCAGGTTATGTCATATACACATCCTTAGGAAGATTCCTATTAAGGAATGCAGTTTTGACATCCATCTGTCAATCTTGTAGTCGTGATAAGCTGCAATAGCTAGTATGATAATGATGGACTTAACCATGATCACTGGAGAAAAATTTTCATCATAGTCAACACCATGAATTTGTCTGAAACCCTTTGCAACCAATCTGTCTTTATAGATTTGTACTTCACCTCGGTTACAGTCCTTTCCAATCAAGAACTTAAAATGATTACATTTGTGGCTTCTCTGTTTATAAACACTTTTATAAACACTTGATTAAAAACCATAAGTTATGTGTGCAAATCAGCATAGTTTTAGCATCTAATCCTATTAGTGGTTAGTTGAAAATAAACGTCCTTTATAAGCTTATGAGTCCATGGCTGTATATTGTCCAATTTCAATAACGAAAGCCTTGTTTTTTTCTCGATTCTAAGAGATGATTTGTTTTTCAGAGGTACCGCCGTTGAAATCTGGCTCCTTTATTGTTCATGACCATAAGAATATACTATGTGGCTAACTGTGATTCCATCCGCATGTATGAATGCTCGATATGTAAGTGCATAATTTAGGGCCAAAATCAATTGGATGGATATAATTTTTTCATTAAAATTTTAATTCATGTTTATATTTCTGTATAGATAGATGGATGTGAGTATCTCGATTTTATTAAGATCAAATACAAAAATTACACCGAGATAGAAAAAAGACGGACAACAACCTGTGTCAATTTTATATAAATGCACGCTTCTAAATACAAGTTTTGTAAGTATAGTAAGTAGATGGTGACGCATATGCTCCAACCTCTTGCCTAGGCTCTCATTCGGACGAACTCATCTAGATGTTGAGATTTGATGTATGACATGAACCTGCTGGCGGAATGATACCCCAACTAGAGTACGTATACGGCCTACATGACTCGTACGTATATATATGCATATTTCAACCCGAAACATATAGCTCCTAGCTAAAATCGGGGTTAGCCATAAGAAGAGGATGGCCGCTCCTTCGTAGCAACACCTGATAGATCTAGTTGGTTCAGGTTGGCTCCTCTAGTTGCATGCATGCCATCCGAACATAGTGATATTTATAATAATATAACATGCATGTGATATAAAAACTAGATGTTAAATATGTCATATGCTATATATTTATATTTGTATATATCTATATATGTATTATATATTTAGAGTTGCATTCTTATATTTATTATATACATGATTACCTACGAATTCGATATAATAATAATTGATATAAGTCTTACAACTGTTAGTTTTCAAATATAATTTAAATCTGAAAAATAAAATACTATATTACATATATGAAATAGGTGTTATATTAATCAAATAATCCATTTTCATCTAAAGGCTGCCATGCGGCACAAGTGCCCCATTAATCTCTACAAACTCATATGTTCTAAACGATCTATTCAAAATCCGTCTATTATCATCATCATTCCAACTATATTGGAGTCGGCGATATGGATCATTCTTTCCAATCAGTTCTGTTAAGGGTTATACTCTCGTTGACTTCTTTTGACTATTTTGACTATGTAGAAGGTGGACCTCGTATTCTATATAAAAAGTATAAGATATATAGATTCAAAATATCGCTTTATAAGTTCTTTCCGAGTTAATTTAGGTCTGTCTTTGCCTCTTTTATTTAGGGCTGTCAATGGGTAAGGGTAAACCCGTTTACCCTTTACCCATACCCTGTAGGGGAAGGGGAAGGATAAGGGTAAAGGATTTTCTTACCCTTTACCCGCCTACCCGCTATCCTCTAACCCGCTATCTTAGTGGGTAAGGGTAAGGGTAAGCCATTACTCATACTCTCTAACCCGCTACCCACCAATATTTATGTATAATATATTGAATGCATGGTCATATGCTGTTTGAATCTATCTAATATTTAATTTTATTGAGTCATCATTTTAAATAATACATGATATTCTTTTCTACTTCTTATATAGTTAACTTAGTTGTGTATGCAACACAGTTTTGGAGGACACATGTATATATGTAGTCTATGTTCCATTAAATTATTTGTAGTGTAAGGCAAACATGTATATAATAACAAGATTTTATCTTTAATGTGTCATTTAATACATATGTGAGGTAGTGTTATCTATTTTATTTGTGCTTTATTTTTTTGGATGCTACAACATTTTAGAGGGTATAAGATATTCATGTTTCTAAGAATAACTCTCTATGACATATTGTCCTTTAATATCATTTTAACGTAGAAGTCTTAATCTACTAGGAATAATTTATTTTTTCACACACCAATGTTAGGGTACTACCATTTGTACATGCATTCAATACAACAATTGTAGAATATTACTTAGAAACATTTTGGATATTTAAAATCTATTATGAAACATCTTGATATTTCACTCAAATAAATGAATGTACTAGCTAGACCATTATTGTTAATATTACCACAAATTTGAAGATCACATATAAATTTCCCACTTAATCCTTACCCTCCCCATTTACCCTGTGGGTAATAGAGTAAGAGTAAGAGGAGGGTAAGGATATTGGTGGAGTGGAGAATTACTCATATCCTTACCCGCCAGACTTGGTGGATGAGGGTAAGGACCCTCCCATTGACAGCCCTACTTTTATTTGATTCAAAATCCGTCTATATTTATCATTAATTCAGTCAAAGTAAGTGACGTTTATTTTGATTTTTTTTCTCGAACTGTTGTCATACGGCTACAGGATACGTTAGCCTATCACATTTCAACCGGAATCGCACAGCTACTAGCTAGGATCAAGGGTCAGCCATAAGAAGAGGATAGGAGCTCCTTTGCAGCAACACATGATAGATCTATCTGGTTCAGTTTGGTACGTCCCGTTGCATGCATGCAAGGACCACGAAGCCTATTGATTGGCCATGGCTTTTCTGGCCAGCAGCTTCACTCGGAGTCGGAGTGAGGACAAGATGGACCACTGCGAGCCCCATCGGGCCACGTCACACCACCCACCGTCGGATCATTATTAATAACTCCAGTTACACCAGCAACCAGTCCGGGTGGTAACAGAAGCAGCCTGGGGTTTCCTTTCCCAGGCCAACTGAAACGGGACGGGATCGGCTGCGAGGGTGACTTCTCAGAACTAGTCGAGCTGGATCGAGATTCTGGCTCGACATGATCGCGGAATCTTGGCACCGTGTAATTGATGGTGTTTGGCCCGTACTCCCGAGCTTCTGTGGGAGCTTGTTAAGGTGTCTATTCCGATCTATCAGTAAATGGAATTCAATTCTGTATCGAGCTAGGGCAAGAGTTCCCGGACCAGAAGCACTATATGCGATGTCAGAGAGCACATTCACTGGGAAACTGGCGATGCAATTTCATTTTCATTGTTAGCAACCGTGGAAAACCTGCATCTTTATCTCCAGTTACTGCTCGGTCTCTTTTCCCTAGTTTATGAGAAACAGTCCCACCACAGTACAAGTTTCCACTCCTTTCTTTGAGAATCGCTTCAGTTTCTGCATGCATATATAAAGTAGTTCATAGAAGTGCCCCTTAGAGGCGAGCCTTGATGTTAGTCAAGTGGAAATGGGCAAGGCATCGGTAGTTGAACTGTTACTGAGTAGCAGAACGTCATAATTAGGTAAGTTTACCATGTCTCCGAAGTATTTGGAATGCGGTTCCAACGGGGAGTGTATTCACGTGAGGCCTGGTTGTCCGGATTCTTGCATGCGATAACAAAAGTATACAAAACGGTGCATGGATGGATGGCTTCTTATTTCCACACAGAATAGGCAGAAGTGGTACACATTAAGTTGGCCTTTTAGGCCATGTCTGGTTTGAAACTGGGAGTTTGTAGTCTGGACTGGGTTAGTCGGGGTTAGTCAATAGATCTGGATTGGGGTAGTCAGGATCCAGTTTGATTCTGTTTGACAACTCAGTCTGATTCTGGTCAGTTGGTCTGGATTGAGTTAGGTTTCAGTCTGATTCTGTTTGTCTAGCAGTCTTGATTCTATCTGATTTTATTTGGCAACGTAGTCAAGATCTGTTTATTCTGTCCTATTCTTACAGAACTGTTTTAACAATAACAAAATATGTGAAGTTGTAATGCCACTACAATACAAGTATAAAATTAGCAAAATAAATGTAATTTGATACATAATGTGGGTGATATTGTTTGTTGTTTAGTGAAATGAATAGTAATGAGTATGCTCATTTTATACGTTTATTTTAAATAAATTAAACTTTAAAATTGTCTTACATGACATGTTCATTTTGTATCTATGTATACAATTGTGCATATTCGATCTAGTAATTGGTAATTGACAAGATAATTGTAATTGGCATAATAGAACATAAATTATGCACAACTAGACCAAACATCATTTGAATGATAGTGGTATTAAAATGTCTATAATTGTTCCATCATAAAAAAATGTGACATAAAGATGATAACGTTTGCACCGCTGAAAAAAATATGATAAAAACATAATGTGGTCTGGGGCAAAAGTGTCATGAACCAAGGGAGAGAGGACAAAAAATGAGCGGCTTGCCCTGGGCCTAGACCTACACACCCATACACACATGCTAAGACATTGTCTAGCCACTGTGTAGGCCAGTCTTCGGGGTGGACAATGATTGGTCTTGCTCCCACAAAGGACCTTCCCAGTTGGCCCACTTTAGGACCTCCTCGTACTCATCCCATGACACGGGACAGTCCTCCTACAACGGCTAAAGTTGTTATTTGATGTCATCTTTTGGCCAATCAAACAGCAACGGGAGATGAGGAACATGGCTATTGACCCCAACCTATCCTTCTTCCTGGCTCTCAAATTGAGACCCCTAATGTGCAGGCCCCCCCTGGTGTGTAGGCGCGCAACATATTTTTTTACAAATAATGTATTCTTAAACATATTTGTATATCTTTGACGGAGACATCAATATCTTTTCAAACTTTAGTTGTGACTTTGAACGCGATGTCGACATCTAAATTTTTAAAATAAATATAAGTAAGAGAAATTAATCAGAATAGCAAAGTACATATAACAACAGTTTGTACAAGTTAAAGTTGGTAAGAAAACTTAGATAGGTAAGTTTGAACTCGATGTTAGACTTCTAAACAAAATACGTAAGTACACCTTTGAGAAATGATGGTAAAAATAAAGTAATGATGGCCATAAGTTTTACAAAAAAATGTTGCCAAGCAATCATAAACAAATACAAGTTGGAGCAACTATGTTATAATTTCATCTGTCTGCTTCACCGCCTAAGGTTGTAGTTTTGTTGGTGGTGATTTCATCATTGGTAAGGTATTCAAAAATTAATTGATTATATTATATTGGTTACACAATAGAAATTAACTTCTATATTATTAAATTTGGACTTAAGTCATAGTTAGTTTGTTTTCATAATAAAAACACAAAATATTGTAAACACTCTATGAATACTACAAGGGATGAATGAAAATGACATAGTTATGAACATGCAACGGTGTTGTTGTCCAAAATAGTAACTAAATAAGGGGGTTGATGTACCCCTAAAGATGCACATAAGTAAAATCACTGGAAAGAGAGAGACACTATAGTGTGACGTCCCCGGATTTTGATTTCTCTAAACCCTATTGGGAGTGAGATGTCAGAATCCGAAAACATCATTCAATCATATCAGAAAGCGATGCGGAAGCATAATATGCATACATGAACATACAATCATAACATTCTCAACATTTAACATATTTATATTACAACATGAATTAAATTTTTGCAACTTACATTTACATGATTTGAAGAAATTTTTACAAGTCTATGAACATGTATGCTAACAGGATCTTAACACAATAGGTACAACCTGAACAACTTGCTCACACCCTATTCCTTTTCTTCCATGCTAGCTCTGAACCTAAAACATACATGAAACAACGAATCAACACATAAGGTGTTGTGTACGTGGGTAGAAAGATACATACTAATATGTTTGCATATTTGAAATAACTTGATAAAGAAAGAGTAAAAGAAAACATTATTTAAAGCGATAATCAGGTAAACATTCCTTTTATTGCTTTCACTTTGATGCGGTTGTACTACACATACTTGCACTTGACTTACATCTAGTGTGGGCAATATAGTATCATCATACAACTAACATGGGCCAAGGAATCATACATCCATGTTAGCCAACATACATCCACACCAGGCTATGTGCTCTAGTAGCTACAACCCATCATACTCATTTATGTTCTATTAGATTTGGCGAAGTATAACTCATACTAGTTCAACCAAGAAATCATATCCAAATACGAGTATTCAAGATATTTCATATCATAGGCAACCAGAAAACTAGTCTTATACTTAATAAATCCCACGTACACAACACCATGTGTGTTGATTCGTTGTTTCACTTATATTTTAGGTTCATAGCTAGCATGGAAGAAAAGGAACAGGGTGTGAGCAGGTTGTTTAGGTTGTACCTATTGTGTTAAGATCTTGTTAGCATACATGTTCATAGACTTGTAAAATTTTCTTCAAATTATGTAAATGTAAGTTGCAAAAATTTAATTCATGTTGTAATATAAATATGTTGAATGTTGAAAATGTTGTGGTTGTATGTTCATGTATGCATATTATGCTTCCGCATCACTTTTTGATATGATTGAATGATGTTTTCGGATTCTGATATCTCACTCCCAATAGGGTTTGGAGAAATCAAAATCCAAGGACGTCACAGTTGGTATCAGAGCAAGAACATTAGCTACACCTGACAATTGCTCATCGTGAAACATAAAAAAATTAAATTTCACATTTCGCATTAAACTCTAGAAACTTAGTAAGTTGTCTATAGGGATAAGGTTTGACTTAGCCTCTAAGTTAGGACCTAGATGTTCGAGAACTAGGTTTAGACAAGTGTGTGAAACCCTTTCCATATAGAGCACATATGTATCGGGTAGCTACACTAGTCTACACGTTGTTCTCACCATTTCACTAGGTGACATGACACTGGACTATCTACTGTGTGTGGGACACTCGATTTTGCTGGTTTGGTTTTGTTTCCCAATCGGCTTGCGCCTCGACAATTTTCTCTGACGTCTTCTTTCTTAGAGAAAAACTATATAATTTTTTAATTATATATATGTAAATATGAAAATGTGTCCCTCACACTGTAGAGTAGTTAGTGTTCATGCAACCTAAGTAAAAAGGAGTGACATCAGTCTAGAAGAGAGAGTAGTCTAGATTAGATGTCTAGAACCTTATCAAGATATGTGATACATAGAGTAGATGATAGAACGATAGTTGAAATAAGCATGTGAAATCTTATCTAAGTTTGATCTCTGATGGTATAAGTTTCCTTATAAAGGTTTAAGTTGTATACTTGTTGGATCTAATTTTGTAGAATTTATGCAAAATCTTGATGATGAAAGTACATTCCTTTTTCTTACTTAAGATAAGCTAAGTTAAGATAGAGATGAATGTCCATGAGCCTCTACAAGGAGGATATCTAGTGGTAAGATGAGATATGTGGTGAACTCTAGAGAGAGTAAGACCCACATGGAGAAGGTCATAGGACCTAGCCTCCAATATATGAGATATGTGTTTAAAAAAAATCCTACACTAGATTACTCTCGAGTGTTGAGTTGAGTCCATATGCATGATTCAAATCTATATGTGAGAATTGGGTAAAATAAAAGGATGGGTAGATGACCCATATGATAAAGTCAATCCTTTATCTGAGTTAGGTCCTAGCTAGAGTGACATATTTTGAGAATCTCATCATTAGTTGCAAGTGAGGTAATATATGAACTCTAGTTACGAGAGTATGATGCTTTGTGAAAAAGATACTCAAAATACATGTTCTCCCTTCTTCTTCTCTTTCTTAATATATGATGATAGGAACCTCACTTTAGCTATATAGATGATTTATATATGAGGAGTCACTCGTATAGGCTTGACCTATTCTATATTCCCCCCTATATCATACATGTAGTACCCAAGATTGAAATCATCATTAGTTTGACTTCAAAATATTCTCTTCCCCTTCATATAACACATGAAAGATATGATGTTGAGATCATGGGATAAACTTAGTATATTCTTTTTTTTTCCTCCACATAATACATACAAGACATAAAAAGTTGAACTCATGAACTTGATATAAAGATATTTTTGGATCATAGGATATATGATCAGAAATACAATTCATAACTTTGATCCTTCTCAGTATATGCTTCTAAGTTGACTATGAATATCACACCATAGGGTGAAACCGTAATGGTCAAACATGTTACGTAAGCCCTTCTTAAGTAGAAAAAAAATTCTAATATCAAGGATGAAGATAAATCTCCTATAATGTTGAAATCATTGTAAGATGTTACTGATGTTAGATTTGAACAATCTGAATGTCATGGTATATAAATGAATTCCTCTTGAACTTTAAAAGTATGAAAAAAACATATACCCTTAGGGGTGATGTAATCCTAACATATTATAACGTCATGTTATGGCTAAGACCTTATGTGATGCTTCCACATATATATAAGGTGGGGTGGGAACACCCAAGAATCTCTAAATCTTAAGATAACAACTTAGGGTATATCCAGAATGATGATGAGAACTTTGGAAGCCAGAATTGCTGACCTATATGAAGTTGGACTATTTTTACATAACCTTGACTATTACATTAGTTGAATTTCGAGGACGAAATTCCATATAAGATGGGGTAAATGTGATGAACTAGATTTTAGAATTTTGATAACTAACATAGTATTCGAGGACCATGGCTGATATGTATATGACAAATACCAAATTGAGGAATTGGTAACCCAATTATGGATCTCCTTCATCCAAATTAGGTGTATTGAAATACAAAATGAGGACTATGATACCTAAGGGAGTGAGTTTTCCTTAACCAAACTGAATATTCATTTGGTTAAACATCCTTTAATGATATAGATGAATTTGAATGGTTGCATTATGAATATCTCAGGATTCCTAAAGTTGTTTGGTTTTTTTTTTTTGGAGAGAAAATGATAATTATATAAGGCCTTACAACACCTTATATATGATGCTTATTGGAGTTTTGGTAACATACTTTCGAGTGAAGTAGCTTAAATGATTACCAAAATTTGGTTAGATTTTGATGGAGAAAGGATGCACCCACACCAAGATATTTAAGTTTTAAAATTGCAATTAATGGTTCATGTGTGTATTGAGGACTATAGTCACCTAGGAAACAATGTATGTCGTGACATTAATGTGTACGGTCATTCATTGATCTAGTAACTCGACTGTCATGTTCTAAATACAGTTTTTACTCAGGGCAGAAGACAAAGTTCCCCCCCCCTCAACGACTAATGAACTGATCATGCCGAGTTGAGAGGGATGACTAACACTTATGATTCATTATCTTCGGAACTGCACGGTGACTACCAGATCACCGCAAATGACCCAAGGAAGAGGGATGGGAACCCTCAATTCTTTGGACTTCTCTAACACTGTACATAGCCGGGGGAAGGGACCTCAACATCACCCTTATTGCGAGTGCCTCCAGCTTACTGTGTACCTCATGGATCCAACTGATGAGTTCTCACAGATCTATGTAGCTTCGGAGCAATGCAGTTTTCTCTATTCCTTCCTCAGGTCCTCTTAGTGGCGACAACCTCGATTGGTGCCTCTCCAGGGTCTCGTGCTACTGAGAGATTCAGAGGATGGTATCTACACAAGGAGTAAACGAATAGAAGTGAGGACCGAATCCTCTTCTGGAGTTCTTTTCACCTGCCACCATTGAATAGGATCTAGAGTACATGATGCCAATCTGAAACCCACTCCTCCGCCTATACACCGGCGGCCTTTGTGAACCAGCAGACCTCCAGCACTTGGGACTCCTCACCGTTCCTCCACATCACAACGGTGCCAGGTCTGGATAGCTCGACGGTGTCGTCGAGACCCTTCTCGTCATGAGAGCAATGGAATCCCCCTTAACCTGAAGAGGTACGATGCGAGGTCTCAGCATCCTTCAGATCTGCACGCGGTTAACCCCTCTACTTCCATGGCGATCCAACCCAAAGCAGCTTGACTCCTCGTCGGACCTCCTGCATCCCTACAACGGTGCCCCTTTGCAAACTGGGGGTCTCTGACCATCCCAGGGATTCGAGGAGAGAGGACATTAGAGGCTGATATAGGGCTTCTTTGCACGGCGGCACCTACGTCTTGCTCTCCGGAAGAGGTCCCATAGGCGGCGACTTCGTGCATCGGTACGAGGGAAGCGGGCTGCTTCTCGCGATGCCAAAGATGGAGGACTGTCTCATGATAATCAGACCGGGTCCAACCGCCTGAACTGCTAGAGAACCAGGCAGCCAGAGCTAGAGCTGCGCAACCCCAAATGGCCACGTGGCGACATACAATTGGCTCGACAAGGTAAAAATCCCAAAAATACTCAGTTCATATATAATTCCTAGTAATTAGCTCAATGATCAGAAAAATACAAATAAGCTACCGTTTTCCTCAGAAAAATACGTAGAACACAATGGAAGCATAATATCAGGATTGTGATGAACTAATCTCAGTGATATCATATAAGATGTAAAATGGTCATTTCATGCCTAATAAATAATAAACAAAGACCTAAAATTATGGGAATATGTCAATAAGTCTATATTCATGTTTACAATGCATATGGTGCCAATTATGCTCATGTTGTTGTACGAAATTATGTAATTTGCTCCATATGGCTAATTTGGGCTAATAACCCTAAAGAAAATGTAATAAATACATGCATGCTCAATAAATGATGAAATTTACAGAGTAAGCTCATATCTGTATTTGGAAACTCATATTTAATTATGAGATCATGATGATGCATAGAATACATGTTATATGAAGAGCACCCTTAATACATTTGATGTAGCCCTAGTATGGTTAATGAAAGTGACATAATATTAAATATGTCCACATAATAATGTGACACCTGAGTATATCCAGTTGATGAATTGTAATATGGAAAATGACATCCGTAAGATATATATAAGGTAATAATACAAGTAATCATGAGAATAACATAATGATCTAAGTAAACCCTAAAATGAACACGACTAGGGTTAAGATGATTAGAATCTGATGCTAGTATATGATTTTGTTATTAACCAGGTGATGACCAGATATCTAGATGAGCAAGAATGATTAGAAATCTCTAAACTCAGGTACGTGGGATTTATTAAGTATAAGACTAGTTTTCTGGTTGCCTGTGATATGCAATATCTTGAATGCTCGTATTTGGATATGATTGCTTGGTTGAACTAGTATGAGTTATACTTTGCCAAATCTAATAGAACATAAATGAGTATGATGGGTTGTAGCTACTAGAGCACATAGCCTGGTGTGGATGTATGTTGCCTAATATGGATGTATGATTCCTTGGCCCATGTTAGATGTATGATGATACTATATTTCCCACACTAGATGTAAGTCAAGTGCAAGTATGTGTAGTACAACCGCATCAAAGTGAAAGCAATAAAAGGAATGTTTACCTGATTATCGCTTTAAATAATGTTTTCTTTTCTCTTTCTTTCTCAAGTTATTTCAAATATGCAAACATATTAGTATGTATCTTTCTACCCACGTACACAACACCTTGTGTGTTGATTTGTTGTTTCACGTATGTTTTAGGTTCAGAGCTAGCATGGAAGAAAAGGAACAGGGTGTGAGCAAGTTGTTCAGGTTGTACCTATTGTGTTAAGATCATGTTAGCATACATGTTCATAGACTTGTAAAATTTTCTTCAAATTATGTAAATGTAAGTTGCAAAAATTTAATTCATGTTGTAATATAAATATGATTGAATGATGTTTTCGGATTCTGACATCTCACTCCCAATAGGGTTTTGAGAAATCAAAATCTGGGGACATCACAACTAGACTAGATACACAACTTAAACAATACCAACATGGTTCGGAATCAGTAATTGTGAGGGCCCTTTCATTGTTGTGGTCTTCTCTTGAAGTTTTAACAAAAAAATAGCTATGAAGTTTGATTAGTTTAAGACAAAAAGTGAAAAAACAAAATAAGACTTGAAAGTAAATGTGTTGCTTGGACCTACCTTGGGTTTTTTGTTGATGTTGCTATGTCACATAGCTCGTCGTTGTCTTTATACGAATCTGAACTAATTATGATAGGGAAATCAACGGTGCCAAAATGAATAAAAGGGACTACGTAGCAATCGTCGGGTGTGTTCTCATTATCAGATTCATTGAAATGTTCGCTATCCTCTATCGAGTACTGAAATCATTTGAGATGATTGGGCGTCTCATTGTTGATGTTGGTTATCCATACCTTGATGGTATTATGGTCAAACGGATGAAGAAAAAGCTTGTCACTATGGCCCAATAACATCTTCCTAACCCACTCACACCAACCAGATGTGGATACAAGATTTCCGACAACATCATACTTTACCTCGATAACAGATGTCGAATTTCCAAAATTTAGGTACACTTCACCAGCCTTGTAGTGTCTTCCATTTAGATAATGTCAATGTTTAGGTATAGTGAGTTGTGCTAAGGAACAATCGTCTACGATGATGTCCAACTGTTCTCCAATAGGGAATAGTAACATTGGGGTAAAGGCCCAGGCCATGGTCCTAGGGTGTTATGGTTGGAGAGAGTCTCGACAATTTAGATGTTATGCCTACAACAATGTAAGATAATGTCGAGAAAAAGTAATATAAATGTAAGTACTAACAACGGACAACAACATGGATTATTACAACAACATGTCTGACGCTTGAATAAAATTTAGATGTTATGCCTACAACAATGTAAAATAATGTTGAGAATAAGTAATATAAATATAAGTATTAACAACAGACAATAACATGGGTTATTTCATATTCATGATGGAAAAATAATTATTTCATACGAATACATAACATATTTTTTGTGTATTTAACTGCAAATGAAGCAAACAATAGTCAATCAAATACAAACTGGCATTCATTGCACTAAGTTATTAAGCTTCTACCAACATCCTAGGGTACTCTGCATGTATCTTCTGTATGTATTGTGCAAGTATGAGATGTTTCTTGTTGGTGAATCGGATCTTGTTGTAGTCCTATTGGATAAGTTTGCAGGCTAGTCCAAAAAGTTTTTGGAACTGCATCCACAATTTGTAAAATTTTCCATCTCACCTTAAACACACCCATACTAATATCAATTCTTCCATTTATCTCATGGAACTCCTCTATGGCATCATGCCCACCCTGCAATGCAGGAGGGGTACGTAGTTTACGCAAGTAATATTGTCGACCTGACACTATTCGTATGGTTGCATCACATTTTACATCCCATACAAACTGATTCATTGCATCTGTTAAACTGAAAAATAAATGTGTAGTCAGTAAAGAAATATTCATGATGGAGATAATCTAGAATGAGAAATTATATAGCTAAATGGTATTTAAAATTAAGTACCATGTATATATCTTAGTACATGTCCACCATTCAAGATGGTAGTAGGAAACATACCTTCCAATAATACATTAGTTTGTACTAAGTACAATACGTAGTGAAATCAACATGTGGTACATTGATAAAGACAAATTCATATAGACTAGTGTAGCAAGGGCATTACATGACAATACGGTGGTCGTACTTCAAGAGTTGTTGTGATGCAATGTAAACAGTCGGCATATTAAAGACTGTATATTTGTCAACAAGGAAATGAAGTCTGATTTGGCATGGTATGATTTATTCGGTTCATTTTGGTCAAGCAATAAAAAACCTACACTTGTTACTAAATTCAACTGGAATAATCATAAGATATAGTATGATTTAATATGGCAATTGTAACAGTAGCCAAACCAAACGATACTGCATCATGTGCCTATTCCAGCTAAATTTTGCAACTAACAAAGGTGTTTCATTGAATGACCACTGTGAACCGTACAACTCGACTCCACTTCTTTGTCGAAAAAAATGTAGTCTCTTTCTAGCAGATGTATAAATTATACTATTTTGGCCGGCACAATATCTCATGGTTCATGATTACATTTGCACACCCAATTGTTCCCTTGCACAGTGGTTTTGAAAATAAAACCCAACCACTACTCGAAAGAAGAAGGGTTTTGTTCGTCCCCTCTCTTTTGTGTCATAAAAATTTGATCATCCAAAATAGACCTCTCTTTATAGATACACAACAAAGGCTTGTCATATTCTTCAAACTCAGCGTGTGTTGTTGTCTGTTCTGCTTTTTTCAGTTATGTGGCCTCGTCCATTGGCCAGTCAAAAATCAGAGGAAGTTGTTGCTTTTTACTAGGTGATGGTGAAGAAGAATAATCGACTGAGTTGTTATCAACACATCATATATACTTTTACTAGTCTAGGGGTATCCCATCTACATCGCATTCCATTTTTGACCAATCTACTACAGCTTTCGTCGACTTATCCTTACGCTTTGTGTAGCGTACAAACTTTTTTATTGAATTTATTGTTGTGCGACATCTACAAGTTGTTCCAAAACAAATGGTCAAAAACACATAGCTAATTCGGTATCACATTTTATTACTACGCCCAAATATAGGTGTATGAAATGAGTATGCACAAATATGCATTCATTAAAATATATTCAGACATGCAAAATATTGAACATAATGACAAATGTTGTCGAATCGAACATAATGACAAACATTTTTAAATGCATATAAAATAAAATATTTGAACGTCCCTAAGGTGGTCAACAATTGTTCGCAACTTCATTCGTTTCCTTCACCACCTAATCACGCAGTTGCGTCATTATTGTTTTCAAAAATTTTTAGGTTTTCAACAACTCGTGGGGGGATCACATATTGCGCTAAGGGATGAGGAGGCAATAACTGTCTCAAAAGAAAATGATTTTTTTGATAAATTTCTTACTTAAGTTCTTCCAGTGGATTTTTAGCCTGTTCAAATCAATGCTAAGCACCCCGGTTATGTTATGAAAGTCAAGCAATGTCTCCCTCCAAGCCTCTCTAGTATATGATCTGTTGACGCATCTCCCCAGGTCATACTGGTTTCTCATCGCATGAAGTAGGATTTGATCGTGCTACGCACACCATATTAGACGACCAGCCATAGAACAAATTATGTTTGTAAGATGTTGAAATAGCATAAGGGATCCTTTCACAATGGTGGATATAATGTTATAATTCAAATATTATGATTTTGTGTACAGCTTACATAGGGCATACAATCTGATACATCCATAAGAATGCAACAAAATTACAAAAAAAAACTATGAATCTTGTGATGTAAGTGTAACAACAACGTTATGGAGTCATCAGAGGTGAAGGAGTATCTAAAAGAAAAGTACAACTCTCCTCCAACTTATAAATGTAAGTTTATAGAACTTCATAGTCAATCTTTCTATAGGTGTCAACATGTTTGGAGTTGTGACGGATTTCAACAAAGTCCTTCATATTCATCACCTGGCCCCACACTGACTTGCACTCGCAAGTTAGTAACGTCATCTCAGCCTTCAATGAATCAGTTGTTGGGGGAAGATTGACTGCCCAATGAAAGTATTTGCATCAGTCTTTTCCCTAAAATGTTTTCCCAAATTCGAGTTAATAACAATGAATACGTGATGTACTTAGCAAGTGCAACTAATTATTTTTGGTTTTCCTAGTACACCTGACTAGAAAGACATATGTAATACATTTCTTTCGCCCTTTCTCTAAGAATGCCAAAGTCATATCACCCTACATCCTCTGTGTTTATCCGCAATGCTACAACCAGACCACAATCACATATCAAAACTTCAGTTGGATTCATCGACATCTAAAACATGATTGATGATTAGTAACATAAACTCGGGTTCAAAACATAGATTTCTATGAAACATAGTAGGATAGTATTTCAATAGGACCAGTTGACTATTCTAACATATAAGTGAAGCTTAGTTGGATAGATAAAAATATACTACATACTACATCTATGATGTATTGTATCTGTCTTCCTCTGTTTAAGAGTCATTATCACTCAGTAGGTGAAGCCGATCACAAAGATATAGGCACCTCTTCCGCAGACTTTCAATTTATGTTATTAGCCTATCAGTGTCTGCTCTTGTGGAGCAGACAAAGTCACATTTTTCTGGCCATTGCTTGCGTTTGTTGTGTGCATATGCAAGTTGTGTTACCAATGCATGCCTAATTGAAGTAAGCGTGGCCACTTTAGGTTGTACTCGCTTCCCAGACAACATCATACGACATCTGGTCGGAATAAGACCCCTACCACATGTAAAATACATCCTGTGGGGGTTGTTGTCTTCAAACTATCCATTTACCGCATATATGGCATCCATGTACACTCGTACGATACACTGGAGACCACATGGACATGACGGCACTCCATTATCGATTTGAAGACAAGCAACCTAATGAAACATAGTGACATTTTTTAGATGTAGGCAAAATTTTAGTCAACAATAGACTTTGAGAACACAACTGAATTTGTAGATCGGTTTTGAAACAAATGTTTGACCGTTAAGTAATTATTACAACAAAAATGAATTGGTGTTCATGTTCCCAAACACAGAAACCAACAAGCAAAATAAATTTCTAAATTTCTAAAAAAATGACATTGGAAAGCAAACCATTACTTGAACCATCCTCTAACTTATGATGATGAAGGGCCTCTTCTATTCCCACTTGTGCCAGCAACATTGGTTCCAATATACCACACGAATGGCATACTTGATGTGTTGTTGAAGTTTGGTGATGGGACTGCAAAGCAAATCCCTATTGAGATGGCACAAAAGGGGATGGCATTGAAGGTAGTGGTGTTGCACTACCGCCTTGGGACCTTTCCCAAAGGTCTTGCAACCATATTTTTATTTTTTGTGGTTTATGTGTAAGGCTGAGGTAGATGTTCCAGTTTGTTGCCTCCTTTATGGAATTCACAAGTGTTATAAATACATGGCTAGGGGCATCAGGGAAAGTGTCATTGAAATGTTGCAAAATCGTTACAAACTCTTATTTTTCAATGACCCTGGTGGCCACACCTGTGCCTAACTCATGTACCTTTGTGTACACCTGTGTGAATTCAGATAAAAATTCATTCGAAAGCATACATTGCTCTTGTGACATTGATGGTTGCTTCTTGCATCTATGGATAGGAGGAGTCCTTCCCCCAACATCCTGGTGATCTGTTCAGCCTGCCCTGGTGTCACCCACGCTTTGCATCCCAGGGGCACCTATGTCTGGTTCCCCTACAGGGGTTTCTGTGTTCATGGGTATATCAGACACCTCTACGTCAACAACAACTTCATCCTCATAGGTGACATCGATGATATTTGTCTATCCGTAGAAGACATTGCATGGTGTCCTCTAGCAATGTTCATAATCAGGAAGACATTGAATTTTACATTATCATGTATTGTAACTTTCATCCTCTATTGGTGAATCACTATCAGTCGGCATGTGAAGTTTTTCATGAAGATAGTCCCATCTTCTACTAAGTGTCATAATTTCAGTGACCAACCTATGTGTATCTGCTCTTGTGGAACATACAAAATCACAACATGAAGACCATCTCTTCCTTTCGTTTCGTGCATATGCTAGTTGTGTTACCATAACATCTCGAATTGCAGTTAGGGTTGTAATGGTATGTTGTACTCTATGTGCGGGTAACATCATACGACACCTTTTTTCAACTAGATCCCTACCACATGTAAAATACAGCCTGTGTGGATTGTTATCTTCGAAATGACCATTTGCCGCATTTGTTCCATCCATATACACTCACAGTGCAACAGATTCCACATGGGCAGATAGTCATCTCGATATCCATTCGAACCAAAACTATTGATAAAAAAATAACAACACACTCAGAAGTAGGCAGTATACCAAGCATCTAAGTTACACATCAAATTTGAAAAGGGAATAAGTCAAACATGTTGTAGAACATGTTTTATTGTCTAAAGTTATACAAAATATGAAATTCAATGATTTTCCCACATAGAATTGGCAAGTGTTTCGTGCAAACCATCTCCCTCCCTAGCATCATCCTGGCTTGTTTGTTGGAGGGAACTCAAATCGTTCAAGATGTCAGGGGTATTTTGAGTGTCATCCAAGTTATCGTCCATCAAAGGATCACCATCATTTTGGCTTCGAATAAAATTGTGGATGATACAACAAGCCATTACTATTCGAGATTGTGAATGCACAGGAAAAGTCACTCCTTTTTTTAAGTAGGAAAACCTCTTCTTCAACAAACCAAAGACTCATTCAATAGTATTACGGAGTTGAGCATGTCGGTGGTTGAACATCTCCTTCTTGCTGGTGTATGAGTTTCTATTACCCTGATACTCTGGTATATGGTAAGCTACATTTCTATATGGTACAAGAAATTGGCAGGTGTTGGCGTACCCTGCATCAACAAGACAATATTTTCCAGCAGGTACTTTGAAACTGCATGTGGTTGTAGTAGCATGTAGTACCCGTTGGTCATCTGTAGAGCCCTCCCAACCAGTCATGATATATGTAAACTCCATTGCGAAGTCTACTACAGCCAAGACATTTATAGAAACATTCCCTTTTCTATTTATATAATGTTTCTGCTTATCGCGCTTCACCAAAATGGGGATGTGTGTCCCATCAATTGTTCCAATGGCATCCTAAGAGAAGTATATACGAAATTTAGTGAGGATGAAAGTGGTTATACTAGAAAAAGAATCCACATGGTCAACAAATTGATGGCCATACCTTCAAGTAAGAGTAAAATGTTGTACTCTCGAGTATGCATCAGTGTGGAGTTGAGGATGCAATTTGCATCACGACATATTCATTGCACAAAGCACACACTGCATCCAATTAAACTTTCTACTTACGGTCTCACCACTATGAATGTAGTCCTCATCCAGAACATAGTTGGTATGGCAATGTCCAACCGTTTTAAGGAAGTAGCATACTGCCTGCACTGATGACACACCTCTGGTACTTTTTAATAAACCACACTCCTCAAGTTTGTCCACCAAGGCTAAAATCGTGCCAGTTAGCATGTGATACAGGTCAGACGCCCTCCTTTCATGGCAAGTTATAATTTCTAAAACCTTTTTATGGCCGCTCCTAATACTAACCGATCTCGGTATTGGTTGTTGTGTGGCTCCGTCAGTTGAATTGTCAATGATATTGTGTGATATTTGATCTGCTATTTGGTCAGCCATTGCGTTAGCAATGGCATTAGCTGGACCAGACATAAGATCTAAAAGTTGTGTAATGTCATCAATTGTTTTCGGATGTTCAATACCAGTGGCCATGATGTCTATAATAGAAAGTGATTATCCGCATACAAAATAAATACATAGATTGTACATATGAAATCACCTTGATAAACATAGCTATTTGTTACTTACTGCAAAAATTAAAATGATATTGATATGTTTGTAATCATTGAAAACATTACATAGCACCAAATTTAGAAACTATTCCCAAAACAAGTAAATATTTCAACATCAAATTTAGAAATTGTTCTTAAATTAAAGGAAGATTACTGATATAGTTCTTAAATTAGACAACCTCACAAGAATGACTAAGGTACAGGGCCTCTATTATTACCACTCGTGCTACTAAATGGTGAAGGTATGATTATGAATATGGTGGTGTGAAGGGTGTTTGTGATCTGGAAGCTCTATTCTTTAATTCCCAAAGGTCTTGCAACTAGGTGGTAATTTTTTGTGGGGTATCTAGAAGGCTTAGGTAAATGTTATGGTGTGATGACTCCTTTATGGCGTGTACAAGAGTGGTGAAAATATGGACAAGGGCGTTAGGGTAAGTTGCATAAAAATGGTGCAAAATGGTTTGATACTCATCTTTGTCATTAGATCTATTGGCAATACCACTACCCTTCTCATGTACCTTTGAAAACACCTTTGTGAATTCAGAAACAACATCATTAGTAAAGACACAACTATCATGTGTTGTTGAGGCTCGCTTCCTGTGTCTGTGCGTGGTAGGAGTCCTTGCACCAACACCTTAGTTGTCAGTTCTTCCGTTGTTGTCCTTACTTTGCATCCCAAAATAACCAATATCTTTAGTAAGATGGTTGGTTTTGGGCTGGAAAATGTATCAGATACATCTAAGTCAACAACAACATCCATCTACATCAGAAGGAAGTTGTCTATCCATTGAGGACATTGCATGATGCCCCCTAGTGATGTTCCTCCCACCCATTATCTCGATTTCATAGTAGTGGTAGAATGGTCTGATGATCAATCTCGCTAGTTCCTTGTTTCCCAAAAATGGTCAAACACTATTGATTAGGTCAATTTTGAATAACTTTAAGTGAATATTTAATATTTAGGGGGGGTGTATCTTTAGACATACCACAAGTGTCTCCCTCCACTCTGGGATGTCAGGTAGTATTGGCTTCTGCTTCCTCTCATCCCAACCAACACGCAATTTTGTTGGTCACCAATCTTATCTTTGTAAAGACTCACTTGAGGTTCTTCCATTGAGTTGTAACCTGATCCATTGTACCATTCGTCCTCCCCATCCTATTCTGACAATCGCGTAGCGTCTCCCACCACCCGTCCCTAGTAAAAAATTTGTCGATGCACCTACCCATGTCATATGAAAAGCTTCATTTGGCTCTTTGGTCCATACAAAATGGGTCTTCAGGTTTGGTGCAAACATAGTACCAATGACACTACAATAGATCACTATAGTTAGGGTGTTTAAATGAAACTTTTATACCAACCTAGTTTGGGGCTGTTTGGGGTAGTTTACAAAGACATAACTTGAATTAAATTAGTCTATCATAGTAAGAGCTTATTAAGGTTCGATGATTAATAGAAGTAGAATTTAAAATAATAATGTATAACATTGATTACGGTACTATTTAAGGTCATACATCCCACCAATAAGGGGAAAGGTGACACATAATTTTTTCCATATAAGTAGTTTGTTCCAATTACTAGTTTGTTATTACAATCAATATTAGTTCCATGATATTCGAATGAGATTGCATATATGTAATTAAGCAAATAATAAAGAAACCATTCAATGAAACAGAACATGGCATACAAACAACAACCAAGGGAAACAACACTGATATTTTGTTCCATCATACAAAAATTGGTTTTTTTGTGTACAAAATCATATATACCACATTAAAGAGAAACATGAGACATATATGTCCCCATCATGTGTTCAAAATACTCACATATGACAATGACATTCCAAGTTCAAAATACTCATATATGACAGTTACATTCTAAGTTCAAAATACTCACATATGACAGACAGTGAAGATGAATATTTTTTTCTACCAGCATACATAAATAGTTTATTGTTTTGTTCAAAATTAATGAAAAAGTTCAAAATCAAATCCAGAAAAATAATACCCTATTCAACCATGGAATAGCATAAAAAGGTTTGATGAGTTACTTCAGCATTGATGATTCTAACAGAAAACAAAAAATATAATGAATGCCCTACTATCTAACATAGCAATATAAGTAATAGAGTAGGCATAGCAAGTAATGAGGACAACATTAATGATTCTAATAAAAAAATAGACATAACGAATGTCCTGCTATCTAACATATTAAACTGAACAAATATACCAAATTTTGGTCAATCATTGCAATTGAACAGACTATGTTTAAGAAAAGAAAAAATATACACTACACAATAATAGGTTCCAACTTAAATAAATATAATACATAATAGATGAAGTCTAATTTTGGTCCAACATAATAGACCTAGTTCAAGGAGTCAGTCCTCATTCAAGGGATCAGACAAGGTTCCAACTTAAATAAACATAATATATAATAGGTGTACTAGGTAAATATTGACCTATTTATGAACACGAAAAATATTCAATACACAATCATAATGTTGATCATTCAGGTTAAGTCATTTTAATTTATTTGGTATGATGGTATAATGGTTAAATAATTACATAATAATTTAATTGCTACTCAATGAAGCTCAACCACGAATTCAGACCACATTCAAGGGATCAGAGCACATTAACAAATATACCAAATTTTGGTCAATCATAATAGTTGAACAAGCTATGTTTATGAATAGAGAAAATATACACTACACAGTAATAGGTTTCAACTTTAATAAACATAATACATAATAGGTGGAGTCTAATTTTGGTCTAATATAATAGACCTAGTTCAAGGGGTTAGACCTCATTCAAGGGATTAAACAAGATTCCAACTTAAATAAACATAATACATAAAAGGTGGACTTGGTAAATATTGACATGTTTATGAACACAGAAAATATTCAATACACAATCGTAATGTTGAACATGCTATGTTGGACATTAATTCAGCCAATCATTCAGGGTAAATCATTTTAATTTATTTGGTATGATGGTATATTGGTTAAATAATGACATAATAATTTAATTGCTACTCAATGAAGCTCAACCACAAATTCAGACCACATTCAATGGATAAGAGCACATTAAACTGAACAAATATACCAAATTTTGGTCAATCAATATAGTTCAACAGCCTATGTTTATGAACAGAGAAAATGTACACTATAAATTAATAAGTTCCAACTTAAATAAACATAATACATAATAGGCGGAGTCTAATTTTGGTCCAACATAATAGACCTAGTTCAAGGGGTCAGACCTCATTCAAGGGATTAGATAAGGTTCCAACTTAAATAAACATAATACATAATAGGTGGACTAGGTAAATATTGAACTATTTATGAACACAAAAAAAATATTCAATACACAATCGTAATGTGGAACAAGCTATGTTGGACAAGAAATTCAGCCAATCATTCAGGGTAAATCATTTTAATTTATTTGATATGATGGTATAATGGTTAAATAATAACATAATAATTTAATTGCTACTCAATGAAGCTCAACCACAAATTCAGACCACATTTAAGAGAACAGAGCACATTAAACTGAACAAACATACCAAATTTAAGTCAATCATTATAGTTGAACATGCTATGTTTATGAACAAAGAAAATATACACTACACAATAATAGGTTCCAACTTCAATAAACATAATACATAATAGGTGGAGTCTAATTTTGGTCCAATATAATAGACCTAGTTCAAGGGGTCAGACCTCATTCAAGGGATCAGACAAGGTTCCAACTTAAATAAACATAATACATAATAGATGGACTAGGTAAATATTGACATGTTTATGAACACACAAAATATTCAATACGCAATCATAATGTCGAACAAGCTATGATGGACATGAAATTCAGCCAATCATACAGGGTAAATCATTTTAATTTATTTGGTATGATGGTATAATGGTTAAATAATGACATAATAATTTAATTGCTACTCAATGAAGCTCAACCATGAATTCAGACCTCATCCAAGGGATCAGAACACATTAAACTGCTAAAATATACCAAATTTTGGTGAATCATTATAGTTGAATAGACTATGTTTATGAATAGAGAAAATATACACTACACAATAATATGTTCCAACTTAAATGAACATAATACATAATAGGTGGAGTCAAATTTTGGTCCAACATAATCGACCTAGTTCAAGGGGTCAGACCTCATTCAAGGGATCAAACAAGGTTCCAACTTAAATAAACATAATACATAATAGGTGGACTAGGAAAATATGGACTTGTTTATTAACACAAAAAATAAACATGAAGCTCAACCACACATTCAGACCACATTCAAGTGAACAAATATACATATTGTGGTCCATCACAGAGGAAAAATCATGACCACATCGGTCATTACCTATTCAAACGTCTCTTATATATTATGGCATAGTTGACAGACAAGGTTCCAAGTTAAATCAACATAATATATAATATTAGGTTTTTATGAATCAAAGCATACATCCTTGGAACAAAGCACATTATGCAATCAAAACAAGACTGCATACGAGTCTTGTATACAATACTAAATGCAATTTAACTAATCTAATGAATTATGGCACTTGCCATACAGAAAACATTATAATATTGCTTAGCACATATACCTAGTAAGCCGAAATCCAGGTAGAAGAGGGGATGGCTGCCAGTCGCGAAATTGTCCGGGAATATATGAAAACAAGGTAAGGGAAATACAGATTAGCCTAATGAAAGAAAGTGTCGGTACATAACATGAAGCCGTCCTATAACTACATCCGCCTACTGAAACAAAAGTATGGTCGCCCAACACATATCTTTCAAGTAGATGGGTGACTTCAAAATATAGGGGCTCGACAACGACGACTTCAGAAAACACTTGGTGGAGGATACGAATTTGAATAGGGAGGAGATCGGCAAAGAAACACATCACTTTATAGCAGCTGCGACTAACTGTACCCTTGCTAGGGTTTGGTCGATGCTTTGCACATAGTGATAAGGGAGAGTCAAGGGTCAAGAGTTAATGGGAGATGACAAGTTGGGATGTCTAACCTTGATTCTCTCCGTCTAGTCTGGCGATACCATGAAGGTTGGCGTCGTAGCTCGGCGATGCCTAACGAACACACACACCTCAAATCTGACCTTTTGTTCACCCTACGGCCCTACGCTGCCATCAAGTAGGCAATGTTGCGGCAACTTTAACTCACGGAGGCAATAGTTCCTCCCGATAGACAGTAGAAGAGGGAGAGGGGAGGACACTGAGGTCGAGCACCTGTGTCGGGAGAGTAGAAGAGGGAGAGGGGAAAGGAGGTGTCGGGGTGTGGCGGGCTAATCGCGGTCTGAGCGGAAATCGGGTTATAATATTGAATCCCGACTCTCGCGGGACTGGCGTGATCCGATTTTCGGGGTTTTATTATTCCGAAACGGGACCAAAATCGGATTACAAACAAAACAGAACCCAATCCCAATATATGGACTGTTTGACCGGATTAACACTAGGCGACAAGCCTAAACCGGGTTCCAGTCACTAGCCAAACGCAAGCTTAGAGCCTAGAAAAGAAGCTGCCAACCGACGATTCTTGCCTATCATACTGACGGAGATGTCCTAGATTCGTGAAAATGATGCCCTGTAGACGAGGACGAGTGGAATTAATGCTGTCCATGTAAATATGACGCATGTATGCGCGCTTGTGTTTGGTGGAGAGAAGATTATCCGGAAGCTACACAGCCGAAACTTAGTGACAAGCTAATCGAGAGCTTTCAGCTAGACAGCTATGTCTTTTGAATAGGTCACATCAACCTACAATCGAGACAACTTGATTTAATAATATAACAAGACTACTATGGACACATCGCACACTACATTGATCCTTCTCCCAACTTTGCTATTGCCTACTCATTATTTCATCATATTTATTTATTTTTTTCGTCTCGTTGTAACTTTTTTAGTCGGATTCCTTTCCTCTATTTCCTTTAAGACCTTTCTTTTCAATGCATTTTCCTTAACTTTATTCCATTCTCATATTGAGTAAATGCAATAGAAAAATTATTGGACCACAGACAAAGTATGACACTAAAAAATATTTCACTCTCTATGCACCTGAATAGCAAGTAAAGGTGCATGATGCAACTATTTTCTGAGTTGTTTTCCAAGACACTTTCTATATTTTTGAAAAATATTGAGAGCATCCTAAGTTCAAGAAATCTAATAATACCCGTACACTGATGCCATTTTTTTTAAACAAGAAATCCTGAGTTCATTTTTTCAATATCCAAGCATAATGTCACTTTGTTTTGCTTAGGGGCTACTTTATCCCGAATTTGTATTATCTTGTTTGTATATATTTTTCTACATGACTACATATAAATATCCAATCTGAGTCACTCTGAGTCAAATAAATATTTCCGATTATACAAAGAAATCCAAGATAGAAATACATTAACTCAAGTTTTTTTACAAATTATTGAACCAAAATTAATCTCAGTAGACCCGATAATATCATTATCTATACTTATTTTAATTGTTACTCGATAGTAATCAAGTGACACTTAAATATTCATATTAGATTGTTTTATAAATATACAATGTATCTGCATTTTACATAGAAATAAAATAATGTTAAAAGCAGCAATAACTAATGTCGTATACTAATCCACACCCGTATTGGAGCCTAAATCATATAGACTCATATCCCTATAAATATCTAGACATTAATTATCAAACATAGAATTTATACGTGTTGATTGAGTTCAAAGTTGGACTCAAATATTGAAGGGTCGGGAAAATATTCACAAATCTGGTGTGATTTTGACAAGTTTAATATTCATACAGGTTTGTATGTTAGGTGTTTCTATACTCTATATAAGTTGATTTCTTATCGATTTTTCTTGCGGACATTCCATTGTGTTTCATTAAAAATAAAAAGTCTACGAATTAAGCCTAATTTTGCAGCTAGTAAATTGTCAATTTGAACATGCAACTTAGGACACACTTAATCTAAAGATCTCAAATTGCCACTCTTTTAATTTGAATCAAAAGATCCCAACTCCATGTCTCTTTCTCATTCTCTCTCTTCTTTTTTCTAGTGTTTAAGCTTCATGAAAAAAGAGGATCAAGAAGAAGGTTGATTATTTGATGCTTGAATTGATATCAAGTTTATTAGTTGTAAGACTATAAAGTTTAGGTGCATCACACTAGAGGTGAGTGGTTAGAACCTAATTCAGATATTTAATGATGCTAAAGTTTTAAATTTATTCACCTAAAAGTTAACTCAGGTTCATCTTTATTAATATTATTAAAAAAACAATAAATAAAGTTAAATACTAATCCATACATGTACTAGAACTCAAATCATATAAATGTAGCTCACTATTTAAATTTGGACACTGGTTTTGAGATGATCAAAATATTAAAATAATAAGTCATATACTTGAGTCTAATACCCCCTTTTAATATTTTTTCTTAATAAACTAAAATTTCACTATAAAGATTTTGATTTATTGATCATCTTGGGCATAATTATAATATGAGTTATTCAAATCTCCAAGACTTTTAAAATTTACTAGACAACAAATTAGAATTACAAACATTGATCTCATTAATATGTACTCGAATAAGATCAAACTTTCAACATGATTAATTTATTTAAACCAGGACCTAACCACTCACCTAGGTGTGAAGAACCTAAAGTTCATACTCCAACAATTGGTAATCTTGATATCAATTCAAGCTTCAAACAATCAACCTTTTCCTTAGTCTTGTTTCCCAAGAAGCTTAAACAAGATGAAAGGAAGAGAAAGAATGAGATGGATTTGAAATATTTTGATCCAAGTCAAAAGAATGAATATTTGAGATCTTTATATCAAGTGAGTTCCTTAGATCATAGGTTCAAATTGTAATTACAAATCTTAAACTTAGGATGAGTTTGCATGGTTCTTTTAACATCATTTAATGCTATATAAAATACAGATACATAGCAATATACTATCAACTAATCAATTGGAATATTCAGGTGTCACATAACTTTTATCTACTAACTACTGGAATAAGTATACATAATGATAATATTGAGTGCAGTTTAGGAGACAGAAACGAATACAAATTTTGTATCAACAATTTATACTTTTTCTTGAGTTTATTGTCTAGTATGGACTACTTTGCATAATCATGAATACATACTTGATATGGACCGACTCAGATTTGATATTTTATATATTGTCATAAATAAAAGCATACAAAAACATGATGATTAAAAATCCCAATAATCTATCTACTAAACAAAATGGAGTGAAATTAGGGTTAGACCTCAAAAAAATAACACATGAAGATTATTTGTTAAATAAGAGTGTGGTGAGTCGAGGGGTTTTGTTGTACCTCTAAAACACATAATATTTTCAAATTATTCAAATGCATATAAATTGTGGTGATAAAATAAATAAAAGTCACGCCAACCACCTTTAATTTCTATTGAAGTGCAATTGGAGTGAAACTTTATGTATTGCCATAGTTTGCTGGTTGACGGATTTTTTTCCAGTGCATCTACTCATTAATTGAAATAGAATAAAATTAAAAAAGACATTAAATAGAAAATTCTAATGAAAAGTAGTGGAAAATAATTTGAGTGAAAAAATGGCAACGAGAAGAAAGAATTTTAATTAAACATGATGAAGATTTTAGCAGTCAATCATAAAGGTGGGAGAAAAATTTTTCAGTATGTTCTGAGTCAATAGTTGATCTTAATATATTATTAAATCAAGTTGTCTCAAACGATTGTTGGTTGATATGTGACCTTTTCAATTGCTTAAGATTGACTATTGTCCTCACGGTTGTCGTGAGACCAACAATTGTTGCTCTTTTCCTGGAATATCTATTTTCCTCTGGTAAGATCATTATACACACACAATATATATACATATATATATATATATATATATATATAATCTGGCTAGAATATACTTGAGTGTATTTGGAGCAGAATACACTCAAGTAGTTTTTCATGATATAATATTTTTTTCAAAAATCTAATTTGTTTTAATCATCTTGTGAATAACTCATTTACAAAATTTGAGCACATTTGGGCATTTATAATTCATGTTATAAAGACCGCAAAAACTATGCATTTCAAATTAGTTCCTTGCATCAATTTTGTTGCTCTCGGATGAGTGACTTATACTCATCCAAATGGGCTCAAAATTTTTATGTAGCCTAGTTATAGTATGACAATGAAGATCAATGATTTACATTTTGTAAAAAATAGTCTTCATATGCAAACATACTTGAGTGTATCCGTGCGATCTGTACACTTGAGTCTATTCTAGCCTAAATCTCTCTCTCTCTTTATATATATATATATATATATATAAATATATATTTGTGTGTGTGTGTCTAGAGAGAAAGAGAGGTAGGCTAGTGTACTCTCGAGTGTACCGAAGGCACCGTACACCTAAGTCATTTTTGAAGATGTAGTAAATTTTTGAAAAATCTAAACCATTGATCTTCTTAATTATCACAAGAACATACTATATAATAAATTTTAGCTCATTTGGACACTTATAGGCCATGCATCTAAAGTAGGCAAAAATCATGTATTTCAAATTAGTTTTGTGCTTCGATTTTGTTGTCCTTAGATGAGTGACTTACACTCATCCAAATGAGTTCAAATTTTGTATGTGACCTATTATTATTGTAACCATGAAGATCAATGGATTAGATTTTGGAGAAAAATGGTCTACATAGACAAATACCATTGGGGTGTACAATGTGATCAGTACACTGGAGTGTATTCTAGCCTGACTCTCTCTCTCTCTATATATATATATATATATTTATTTATTTATTTATATATATATATATATTTATATATATATATATATGTTCGTTGAGAGCGACCCATGTCTCCAATGTGCCATGAAGATTTTCAATAAATTTATCATAGTCGTCTCCTTTCCATTTCCCATTGAACATCGGTACGCCAGGATATCTCAGTGCAAAAGAACATGTTTCCCTGGCAATGTCCTCTTTCAGTTGGGCCATTCTACTATCAATAAACCTCAAGAAGAAGACTTCTGGCTTGGATTTGACAACGTTCATGCCCATTAGATCCCTAAATTACTTAAGAACTGTCCAGATATCCCTAATGTACTTCATATGTCCAACTAGGAGGAACACATTATCATTGACAAAGATCACATGGCTCTTCATTGGTGTGATTTAGATTTTAAAAGGATTGATAGTTCCCTCCCTTTTATCCTACGGTCCTATATTTAACAACCTCTCCATGACAACCATAAAGAGGAGAGTGGATAATGGGTGTCATTTCCTCAATCTTTCTGAAGAAGGAAATGTTACTTTTGATCAAATGTTGATTAGTACCTAGAAGGAAGTAGTCTTGATGCATTATTGGATGGTGGAAATCAAACAATATAAGAAACCCATTGAAAATATATATCCCAAGGAGGATACCATAACATATGATTGTAAACCATATACATATCAACTTCAGTACATATTTTCCTTGCTTTGTTCTTTGCCACAAACTCTAGTAGGAACTCAACTACAAACAAAGAAGAGTCTAACATTCCCCTCCTTTTGATGCAAGTTGGTTACCATTTTGAGATAATATTAAGGAGGATCATTTTTTAGAGTCATGTTTGCTATCTAGCCCAAGATCTTATATAGTATTGAGAAGCATGAGATTGTCCTGAAATCCAACATTTTTGTCACATGGTTAGCAATAAATAACAATAAAGCAATATTCATTTAGCAAACCCTTATCCATCCAATGAAGAGCCACTGAGCATCTCTACAATTGTCTTCCTTGATTATCATCAATTCCAAATTGATTAAATCTGTGTTGAATCAATATGGCAATAGTGCCTTCGAGGTCCCATTTGAGGACAACACAACTATGTCCACAAGATTTTCCACAAGCACATGTTCAACACATTTGATACCTATCTATTGTGGATTTTTTGTTCCTTCTTCTATTTTTGTAGGCATATACTGAGGTTGTAATATATTCATCTTGATGAAGCACATTTATTATTTTGGGTAGTTATGTCTCATGGATGTTTAGCTCCATGAAGTTTTCTGAATCAATCACTTTATTAAATTTCCAAAGAACTAAATTAGATATTGGAATACCACCTTTCTTCTCCCTTGGCTGATGTCAGTAGTTGAATACTTAGCAATAAGTAGGTAATGTATCTCCCGCTGCATAGTTTTGATCTAGAACCTCTAAAAGGCGCCTCCTTCCCATCTCTATTTGCATTCCAAAATTTTCCAATAACATAGAATAAAACCTACTAGTATTCATCCATCTTAGGGTGATACATCATCTTATTGAAAGTATAGGTTGGAGATACCACACCACTATATTCCATCCTTCCTCTATTCTAAATAATTCAATATGTTCTAGATTGCATGTCATTTGCCAACTATTATGGAATAGATCCTAAATCCTCCCAAACACTTCTCTTTTAGTCCTAGTCTCCAAGTAGATAACTAAGGTGGTCATAGCTTCTTCTGTTACCATTTATAGCCTTCTTTGTGTTCCTATTTTAGATGCTTCTTAAACATTTAATGTGAGGAAAATTGTTGATATATGTTTTTATGACCATCCCTATTTGGAGTTGTACCCTCTCTTCCTGTCCCTCTTCTAAAGGAACTACTCAAGCTTCTAGTTTTAATCCTTCTCCAGGTAGTTTTTTCTTCTTCCCATTCTAGTCTATCTAACATAGATGAGGGTTTATCTAGACCCATCTCCTCTATAAAAATCAAGGCCTCTCTTTCCTCCTTATAATAGACCACTCACTATTACCTGCATCACCGTGAGTAATAGAAGAAATCATATTATCCTTATTGCACATAGGAGAGAGAATTTCATTTCCATTTTCTTACACTCCTCTTCATGGTCACCTTGTATCCTCTCATGTCACAAGGAATTTATTAATTTAATAGTTTCTTCCCTATTCTTATTCCTACATCGTTGAGGTATGCGGATTCTAGATTTCTCCCTCACAGGGATATCCATCTACTCTGCTAAGACCCTTGGACATTGGTTGTTGTAATTTATGAATGCCTTACACTTATACATATATATCATGTAGTGCGACATAGTTCACTTTCATCTCCATCTCTATCCTATCAAGAATATTGATCATCACCACCTTTGGTGGAACCTTATCATCTAGCTATTCGACATAGAGGCATGCAAATCCTAGATGATGTCCAGACATCGCCAAGTCAAAAAAACCAAGCACTCAATCACGTACTTGATGATGGTTATGGATCATTTCATATGATGCCTTCCCACTTTAGGTAGATTAACCCAAACTTATCTAGTGGTAAGGAAACATGTAGAAATTCAAATATGGGGTTCCACCTCCTCCATACAACTATTTGGCTAACAAAGAAACACGGTCCTTTCTCAAATTAGGTCTTTACATGATTATTTCTAGGAAGAGACCATCATCCATAGAGCACACCTAGAACACTCATTTAGTTTTCAAGTCCTCATCTCTGACACCTCATCATTCTAAATGAGATTAATCATAACATAAAACATGATAAAATTCTAATTAATCACATAGTAAACAATGTAGAATAATTAAAACTAAAATTTAAATCATGAACAAGTTCTGAAACATTTACAGAAAGGTCCATCTTTTCCATTCTCATATATTATAACATGGATTTAAATTTGTGCTCAATGGCCTCAACCACATCTTGTGTATAGAAGAAGCATGTACAATGTCATATCATATATACATACACTGGCAAACTACCAAAATCTCATGTCGATACAAGTGTCTCATCTGGAAAACACCTCCCATGCCCGAATCTGGGAGTACATGGACAACAATAAGACTCTACTACTAATATCTACAATTGACCAATCTTCTGAATCTAGTGATCACTGGGATGGTTTTCTTCCACAAAACAACATCGACCTCGTTGCCTGCGACCACCTAAAAAATGTGGTGACCCACGGGTGAGACCTAGTACCAGCGAGAGATATAACTGTCTCCAACAAATATTGATTACAAGATATTAATTAACAATAAATAAACTGAGCAAATAAAGTACTAAATAAGAAATTTAGCATATTGAACAGTTTAAGCATACTAAGAAATTAAGAAAACAAGCTTTAGCAACAAGTAGAATTACTCAAATTTCATAAGTCTACATTATGGAAGAACTATGCAGTATAAAGATAAAACAAGGGTTACTCAACCAATGTGAGTAGTATTTAACCCTAGAATATTTTCACTACAGAGCTTGTATAACATCTTTTATTATTCCCCAGGGAGTTTGAGCCGTAGCACTCAAGGTCCAATTGACCACTATGAAGTGCTATTCAGTTCTGTATAACATCTAGGAGTGTCGGTATCCTAAGATCTCTTCCCCTCAGTTAGTATGAGAAAAATGTACTGACATACCAGTCAAACTACCAACACTTACATATACTCAAACTGATAATAACTAGTATGTACTTCATATAAGATACAACATTAGAAACTAGGGTATACAAAACCCTTTCATTCAAGGTACAACCGTAGCTGTCCTCGGTCACATTAAATATCTGAAGTGTGGCCATAAACATCCTCCATAACCTATATTTGTGGATGACAATGATATATCCTCAACTTGCCACCCCTACATACTCAACAATATGCGCTCTGAGTTTCCCATAGAAATACTCATTTCACCATCCAACAAATTCTGACACTGAAGATGGCTCTACGGAACAGGGAACTTCATGATTAAGGTTTCACTTGATTAGTTATTTCCAATTGAATGCATTAAGGATTCATCATACAAGTGGACATTCAAACCCTAATTCATTTCTAAAAAGATAATATGCATTGCAACTTCAAAAGATATAAAATGTTTGAGGTATAAATCTTGATCACATTACTACATGCTATCATTCATTGAAAATTAATGGGCCATACCTGTCATCACTTCATTACAAGGTACCAATTACTTATCACAAGATCCATGGTTTCAACCATTATTAGATTATGAAGAGGATATCACCTCAATAAGGGCTCCAACATGCCGATAGGTAATCAATACCATCACATTAATCCTCTCAAGATCACCATTACCATTCTAGGCCTTAAAGAAGGCTCAAAATATCATCAACACATATGTATCACATAGGTTTGAACATGGAAGGCACTATGATATTCAATTAGCACTACATTGAGGTTTCAGTACAGGAGGAATGTAGTACATTGTCACAGTAATCATTCAAGAGGTCTAGTTATAACCAATCACCATTATTTAGTTATATTAGAGTTGGTGTAACAAGCCATATTTCATTAAGGATACACATCCACTTGTCATGGTGGTTTATCAAATATATTCATACAAGGGCAAAGGTAAGACTACAAATCAAGGGCGTTATCATTAAATTATCATCACTAGGACCCACATATAATATTATGGCATTCAATCTAATCCATTGGATGTTGAAGCATCCAATTGCATTCATTGGATCGAGTTCATTATTCAAAATTCATCAATTAGGATATAAGCCAAATTATTAGATCAATTGAACCAATAGATAATTGATTTAAGTCTTAATTGATTCTACAATTACATCCCTAACTCACAATCAGATGTGGTGGCCTTATCCACCATCATTTGTGACATCTTCATCACCATTGGTTGGTAGGATCAATACTACTATCATTTTTCACCATCGGATGTTAAGCTAATGTCACTATTGATTGATACCATCATTAGAGTACTTAGTGGTTGGTCATGAAGCTTCTAATTTAGTCAAAACCTAACCTAAGGGGTGACCATCAATTGTCACTATTGGCTGAAACCCTCATTCACCACCATCAGTTGTCAACACCATCGGTTGTTGCATGGTATCACCATCGGTTGATGTGGTAGTGAAGGAAATAGCTTGCAAGCCCTAATTTGGACCATCAGTTGCTAGGTTCTTAGCACCACTGTTGTTATAAAAACCTATTCTAGATCATCTTATACCATAGGAAGAATGTATGCATTATTACATGTTTATCTAGTACTGAAAATAGAATAGGGAACACCATAAAAATTGAAACTTTAGCAAGCATAGCTTCTATATGCATGGATCTTTATTTTTAAGCAAGAATATAAGCAAGCAAGCTTGGAGTAAGAAATATAAGTGAAGAAGGTTATACTTAAAAATCACCTCTACTGAGAAGAATAGACTTCTATAAGCAAGAAAAATGAGCAAAGAAGTCAAGAAAACCCAAGTTTAAGATCTAAACTCGGCCAAATAGGCACCCTTCTCCATAATGAAGCAAAACCCTAGAGAAAGGTAGATTCATGAGTTCTAGAGAAACTTATACCACAAAACAGCAAGGTTTTGACCTGGAGAATGGTAAGAGGATGAAAAACAAATAAAGAAATAGAGGAAAGAAGGGAATACTTACCTGTTTAGGTTAAGATCATCAAGAAGCTTTAGAAACCCAAAAGGAAGAAAATCGTAACCCCAGGAGCTTCCACCAAGAAGATCGCCTTCTTCTTATACCTTGGATAGGTCCTCCATAGTAGAACAGAGAGGGAATGAGGTTCTTAGTAGGAGGGAAGTGGTAGAGAGTAGAAGTTTCATTTGGGGGATTAAGGATAAGCATATCAATCTTAGCGGATAAGGTTGAGAAGAAGCATGAGGTGTACAAGCATCTTTCCATGTGTCTGTGGCTTAAAGTTTCCATGGATGAGCAAGAAGCCATTCCATCAGCTTTTAGGGACATCTAGGCCATAGGTTGATGGTCTCCTAGGGCATACATCACCTGTTGGTTGAAGGTAACCATCTTGTGTTCATGGTTTAGGTCAATAGGTGGTTGAACCATCAGTTTATCACATTATAAGTAAGCCACTAGTTCAAGTGAACCAAACCAGCATGAACCATCAACATTCTGACCATATAGGGTTCACCAATGATCTCTACCACTAACTAATGATCGATGGTTGCTCACCTAACACAAGACCATCGTTTGTCAAACTTGAAGGTGGCTCATCCATAGAGGGATAAACCCTAATTCGACATAGAAAGGAATCTCCATCCAACCAAGGTACAATCGAGCACCCCATGGTTCAAAAAGCTCAAGAATAATAAAAAAACATATAAGAAACATAATTGATGTGACAATTGGCAAATAAAACCTCCAAATTGTGTAAATTGTAGAAAAGTACAAAACGTACATAAAATTGCATAACTTGCTCAAATAGTGTCCAAATCGGACCAAATTTGAATCTTAAGGTTTTTCTTTTGATTCAAAAACATATCACAAGGTTAAATTAAGGTTGTGAGCATTAAATTATGGTAATTAAGATTGTTCAACACTTCAAGCAAGTTCAGGGGCCTTTCAACTATAAACCCCTAACAAGGATTTCACTCCCAAAATCATACGCAAAGAGAGATGGGTACTTCCTATGTATCTCATCTTCTAAATCCCACGTGGATTCCTCTACACCACAATGATGCTAAGAAACCTTGACTAGCACTATATCTTTCTTCTTCAACTTTTTCACTCTTCTATCCAAGATCAACACAAGACATTCAACATAGGATATTTCTTCATCTAATTCATCCTCGACTGGTTGGATTTTCTACTTGCTATCTGCATGGCATTTACTCAGCATGGAGATATGAAATGCAATATGTTGCATGTGTAGCTCTAGTGGTAGCTCAAACTTGTATGCTTCCTTTCAAATAAGATCTAGCTAAGGTAGGGTATGGTCCCATAAAGTTAGGGTCCAACTTACCCTTCCTACCAAACCTCAACACACCTTTGAAAGGAAAAACCTTGAGATACACTCTGTCTCTCACTTGAAACTCAAATGGTCTACATCAGTTATCTACATAATGTTTCTTCCTGTCCAGGGCTTCTTTCAACTACTATTGAATTACTTTAATCTTTTCTATAGTCTATTGTACAAGTTCATGACCTAAGAGTTGATATTTTCCCGTCTCATAGAAGCAAAGAGGAGACAAACATCTTCTCCCATATAGATCCTCATACAGAGCCATACCTATTCTTCTTTGGTAGCTATTATCATAGGAAATCTCTATTAGACTCGGGTGTATATCCCAACTCCTAAGAAATTGCAACACACAAGCCCTTAGAAGATCTTCTAAAGTCTGAATAGTCCTTTCAGACAGGCCATCGGTTCGTGATTTAAAAGTTGTGTTGAACCTCAGTTGTGTTCCCATTTATAAATGCAGAAGTTCTCAAAAATGACTTGTTAACTGTGGACCTCTGTCATAAACTATAGTCACTAGAATGCATGTAGATAGATTATCTCATTAGCATATACTTGTGCTAACTTCTCTATTGTAAACGACACCTTGACGGGCAGAAAGTGAGCTAACTTAGTCAATCTCTTTACTATCACTGATATGGAATCATGACCCTTCACTATCCTAGGAAGACCAACCACAAAGTCCATAGTAATATGATCCCATTTCCACTGTGGTATTAGCAATGGTTGTAATATCCCTACAAGATTTGGTTCTCGGCCTTCACCTATTGACAAATTGGACATCTGGCAACAAAATCTACCACATCACACTTTAGACCTGGCCACCAATACAAATCCTTCAAGTTATGATACATCCTGGTACTTCTAAGATGCATTGCATACATCGAGGAGTGATCCTCCTCAAGTACCATCTCCCTCAACCCAGCACCATTAGGAATTGTTGTCCTATTGTGGTAACAAACTGTACCATCATCTGCCTCATGGAAGCCAACATACTTTTCACTGCTAATCCCTACTTTAATATTTTGTGTCATAGTATCATTCTATTATGCATCATGAATCTGCTGTCTCAAGGTAGGTTTAACCTGTAACTGTGCCAACAATCCTGCCAACAAAGAGACTTGCAAATGTACATTCATCTAACAAAGAGACACTAGAAAATCTCTCTTGTGGCACACCAAGGAATATAATTGTGCATTGTCTACCATTGATGATGAAGATGACTTCCTACTTAATGCATCATCTACCACATTCACCTTTCCAGGATGGTAGTTTATTGTGCAATCATAATCCTTGATCAGTTCCATTCATCTCCTCTTCCTCATATTTAGCTCTTATTTTGAAAAGATATATTGTAGATTATTGTTGTTGATGAACATCTGACACTTTAGTCCATAAAGTTAATGTCTCAAGATATTTATGGAATGGACCACCACTGCAAGCTCCAGATCATGTGTTGGATAGTTCTCCTCATGTTTCTTAAGCTATTGTGAATCGGAAAAAAATAACATTTTCATCCTACATCAACATGCATCCCATTCTTCGAAGCATTACGGAATACAATGCAACCTTTCCTTTACTCTCGTAGTACTAACATTGGTGTAGTAGTCAACTTTTCTTTCAATATCTAAAAAGATCATTAACACTTGTCATTCCAAGTAAAAGGAACATCCTTCCTGGTTAAGCTAGTTAGGGGTAATGCTACCAAACTAAAGTCCTTGATGAACCTCTTATAGTAACCTGCCAAAACTAGGAAATTGCAAATCTCTATCGGTGTCTTGGGTTGTTCCCACTCTAGTACAAATTCCACCTTCTTGGGATGTAAACAAACACCCTTAGAAGATATGGCATGTCCCAAAAAAGATACTTTCGACAACCAAAACTGGCACATGCTGAACTTAGCATATAATTTTCACTACCTCAACGCTTGGTGAAGGTGTTGCTCATGTTGCTGACTATCCTTAGAATATATCAGGATGCCATCTTTAAAAATGACCACACACTAATCAAGATAAGGTTTAAACACCCTATTCATCATATCCATAAAGGCTACAGGTGCATTGGTTAGCCCAAACGGCATAACCACAAACTCATAATGATGATACATAGTCCTAAAAGTTGACTTGGGTATGTCATCAACCTTAATCCTCAATTGATGGTAACCTGACATGAGGTCTATCTATGATAACACAATGGAACATCTCAACTGATCAAAAAGATAATCAATCCTTGGAAAAGGATACTGATTCTTTATTTTCACCTTGTTTAACTATCTGTAGTCTATACATAACCTCATTGAACCATCCTTCTTTTTGACAAACAACACCAAAGTACCCCAAGGGGAAGTGCTTGGCCTAATGAAAACCTTCTCTAATATTTCGTGCAACTATTTCTTTAACTCATGACTCTCTGTCGATGCCATCATCTATAATGATTGTGCTATGGGTTGTGTTCTAGGAATAAGATTGATCTGAAAATCAATCTCTTTAGGAGGGGTAACTCTGGGAAACCCTTCAGGAAAAACATCTTCAAACTCCTATACAACTGGTACATGTTGGATACTAGGACCTCCAGCCTTGGTATCCAAAACATGAGCTAAGAAAGTCTCACATTCTTGTCTCGTCAACCACTCTGATGTCATAGATGACATCAAACACGTAGGAAGAATCTCCCTATCACCTTGAAAGATCCATGAAACATCACCATCATGGAACGTAACTACCTAAGAACTTCATTCCATCATCACCTTGTACTTCTCCAATGTAGCCATTCCTAGTATCATGTCAAAGCCATGCATGTCAAGTGAAAAAAGATCCACTTGAATGTTGTGCCATAAGAATAAAAGAACACAAGAGGAACATACCTCCCGTAACTCTGTGGAACCAACCAAAGGAGTCGCTAACTATAGGCTATCTGATCTATGACTAACAAATAGGTAACAACTTTCTATCACATATTTGGTGATGAAAGAGTGTGTCGCACCTAGGTCTATTAACATAGATACAAAACAAGAAGCAGACACATTAGAATAAAAAAATTTATCTGACCTATCACAACTCATAAATTAACCACTGCTTCAGGTTGTCTCATATCATTGATCCTAGATATCTCCTGCTACCACCCACGTCATCTGCTAGCCTATACAGACAAGCCTAAATGGGATGCTTGACCACATCCTCTACCACTTCCATAACCAAACTTTCATTATTGTGATCCCTACTGAATCTTCCTTGGTTGTTGAGTCACTTCCTCAACCATCATAGGGCAATTTGGTTTTTTGTGCCCCACATCCCCACACTTGTAACATGTTCTGGTGTCATAATATGGCCTAGTTGATCCTATCACTAAAACTGATGAGGTACTATGACCTCTACTACTCGAGGTTCACTGGGATGGAGTAAATGACCATTGCTCAGTAAAAGTCAACCTTTGCTACAAATATGGTGGAGTAAACCTTGGCTTCTTAAAGCCTCCACATGATTGTCCTTGGAATTGAGCTGGTTGTTTGTTAGCATTAGCTTCACATTTTCTATGGAATACCTCTCAATCCTCCTTACAAATTCCATAAAGGTGGAAAACATTTCCCTATTCTGCAAAGTTGATGTCATTGTAGTCAACTCTATAAATAAACCCTTCTTGAACCTACAGATCCTTTCCTTGAAAGTGGCTTCCATGTGAGGGAAGACCTTAGAAATTCCATGAACTTTGACTCATACTCATTAATAGTCATTGATCCCAAATGAATCTTCCCAAACTGAGAGATTTTCACATCTAAATATGTCTATGGGAAGTATTGAATGACAAACTTCTGCCAAAAGTCCTCCAATCCAATAACAACCGCTGGCCTTTTGTCCACTTCTATGGCCCACCAATGGCTAGCACTACCCTTCAACATGTGGACATCATGCTTTATTTTGTCTTCTTCATGGATTTTGAGGATTTTTAATGCCTTCCTCTGCTCTATAAGCCACATGTCGGTGTCAACTGGATCTGATTTACCAGCATATTCGATCGCTCCAACGCAGCTAAGATGTTCAAATGTCTTTCCGACACCTTGGTATTCCATAGTAGGGACAACTCCCCTAGCTTGAGGTGCTGGCATTCTGTCCGCTATATGTATAATCATGGCCATCATCTGTCTAAACATAAACTAAAACTCAGGATTAGGCATCATTGTCAGGTCTGTCTGAGGCATTATGGGCTTCTTTGGCCCAGTATCTGGCACCCTTTCATTGTGTGCCTACCTCCTTGCACTTCCTCTTAGTGTAATAGCTAGTCTCAATGTGTTCTTCATATCCTCTAGACATATTTGCATAAGCATAAACTATGATTTGATATGTTGGACACATAAGAATAGACTCAAACCTAAGTCCTATGCTCATGTACTCAGCAAACCTAGAGCTCTAATACCAACTTAACTATGATGCCTCATCACACAAAATATAATTACTCAAAACATAAAACACGATTAACTTCTAATTAATCACATAGTAGAAAATGTGGAATAATTCAAAACAAAATTCACATCATTAACAAGTTCAAAAACATTTTCATAAAGGTCCATCTTTTGCATTCTCATATATTATAATAGGGATTTACATTTGTTCTCAATGGCCTCAGCCACATCCTATGTACAAAAGAAGCATGTACATGGTCATGCAAAATATACATACACTAGCATACCGCCAAAAGCTTGTGTTGATACAAGTTTCTCATCTAGAAAACTCCTCGCATATACAGATCTGAGATTACATGGACAACACTATGACTCTACTACTAATATCTACAACTTACCAAACTTCTAAATCTATTGATCACTGAGCTAGTTTTCTTCCATAGTATGACCTTGACCTCATTGCCCATGACCACCTTACAAATGTGGTGACCCGTTGGTGAGACCCAGTCCCTACGAGAGATATAACTCTCTCCAACAAATTTTTATCACAATATATTAATTAACAATAAATAAACTGAGCAATTAAAGTAATGAATAAGCAATTGACCAGATTGAATAGTTTATGCATGCTAAGCAATTAAGCAAATATGCTTTAGCAACAAGTAGAATTACTCAAATTTTATAAGTCTACATTCTATAAGAACAATATAGTATAAAGATAAAACAAGGGTTACTCAACCAATGTGAGGTGTATTTAAACCTAGGAAATTTACACTACATGGCTTGGATTGCATCTTATATTATGCCCTGGGGAGTTTGAGCCATACCACTCAACGTCCAACTGACCACTATGAAGTGCTATTTAGTTCTGTACAATCTAGGAGTGTCAGTATCCTAATATCTCTTCCCCTTAATCAATATGAGCAAATTGTAGTGACATACGAGTCAAATTGCCAACAATGAGATATGGTTAAACTGATAACAAATAGTCTGTACATGGTACAAGATACGACACTAGAAACCAAGGTATACAAAACCATTTCATTCGAGGCACAATCACAGATGTCGTCAATCACATTAAATATCTAAGGCATGACCATAGCCATCCTCTATAACCTGCATTTGTGGATGATAAGGATATATCCTAAACTTGCCACCCCACATATTCAATAATATGCACTCTGAATTTCCCTTAGGAATACTCATTTCACTATCTAGCAAATTCTAACACTAACGATGGCTCTATGACATAGGGAACTACATGATTAGGGTTTCACTTGATTATTTATTGCTAATTGAATGCATTAAGGCTTCATCATACAAGTGGACATTTGAACCCTAATTCATTTCTAAAAAGAGTATATGTGTTGCAACTTCAGAAGATATACAATGTTTGAGGTATAAATTTTGATCACATAACCACATACTATCATTCATTGCAAATTAATGGACCATACTTGTCCTCATACCGTTACAAGGTACCTATTATTTATCACAAGATCCATGGTTTCAACCCTTATTAGATCATGAAGAGGATATAACCTCGATCACGGCTCAAACATGCCAAGAGGTCATTAAGACCATGACATAAATCTCCACAAGATCACCATTATCACTCTAGGCATTAAAGAAGGCTCAAAAGATCATCAAGACATATGTATCTCATAGGTTTTAACATGGCAAGGCACTAGGATATTCAATTATCACAACATTGAGGTTTCAATACAAGGAGAGTGTAATACATTATCACATTAACCATTCAAGAGGTATAATTATAACCAATCACCATTATTTAGTCATATTATTGTTTTTTTAACAATCCATGTTTCATTAAGGATATGCATCCACTTGTTATGGTGATTTATCAAATATATTCATGCGAGGGCAAAGGCTAGAGTATAAATTAAGGGCATTAAATCATTTGATTCTCATCACCTAGACCCACATATAATATTATGGGATTCACTCTAATCCATTAGATGTTAAAGCATCCAATGTCATTTATTAGATCAGGTTCATTATTCAAAGTCATCAATTAGGATATAAGTCTTATTATTAGATCAATCGAACCAATAGATCATTGGTTTAAGGCTTAATTGATTCTACAATTACATACTTAACTCATTATAGGATGTGGTGGCATGATCCACCATTGGTTGTGACATCTTAGTCACAATTGGTTGGTAGAATCAATACTACTATCATTTTTCACCATCTGGTGTTAAGCTAATGTCGTTGTTGATTAATATCATCATTAGAGTACTTAGTGGTTGGTCATTAAGATTCTAATTAAGTCAAAACCTAACCTAAGGGGTGACCATCGGTTGTCACCATCGGCTGACACCCTTGATCACCACCCTCAGTTGTCAACACCATCAATTTTTGCATTGTATCACCATCGGTTGATGTGGTAGTGAAGGAAATAGCTTGCCAACCCTAATTTGGACCATCAGTTGTTAGGTTCTTAGCAGCTTCAGTTGTGTAAGGAGTGGGATCCCAGATGGGAACCACTCCTTACTAAAAATTTAAACAATAGAACTTCCAGTTCAAACACACCCAAAAGGTATAATGAAGTGGTAGTAAATTTTCCAAATCTTATTAATGGTATTCAAAAGAACCAAAGAATAGCAGCGGAAGAAAATAATGACTATATTCAATCAACAAGACTACAAAAGTATATCTTAAACTCCCACATAGGGTTTACATGAATGATACAACATAAGGATATAAGATAGAGGGAATTCTAAACCATCTCCTTTTCCTCCACCTAGGGTTGGAAGCATACCCCGTCAAGAAGAGAAAAATAGAAAACATCAACAAAGGTTGGTATGTGCATACTAAAAAGGAAATTGAGAAATATATGGAATAAAGGTCAACAAAATATACAAGTTTCCCATAGAAGAGAAAAGTACCACCCAAGTGGGTATCAAGAGAAATGAATCACAACAAAGAAGATACTTTCCATAAATAAACATAAAAAGATTGTGTCATATATACATCCACTACCATGGTGGGAAATGAAGCACATATCTGGGAATCAGGGAACATAACCCATCATCATCAACATCAACCTACATGCATGTGAGATACACATAGCCCAAGAACAATATAAAAACATAGATGGCCAAGTCCCATAAACCTGAAGCTTGATAGAGAATGGCACATCACCAAACTCCCAATATATGAATGTGGGCCAAACCTCATAAATTTGAAACTCGGGTATGGGGCCACCTCCATCCCAAAAATAAATAAGGGCACATAACCCAAAAAAAATGCAATTATACTACTCTTGTGAAACTTAATCACATAGCATGTTTAATGTAGATGCAAGTAGAAAGTATAGTTAGACTATAAAGTAGTCACCACAAAAGTGACCAACATATACATCCACCTCACAAGTGGGCAAAAGACATAACATGTCATCAAATGGAGTTCCAACATGAACAAAGCATAATATAAGAGTCCAAAAGAAGAATATCTATGATCACAAGATCAGTAACAAGTAGGGTACTTCACATGGAGCATAATTTTAAAAGAAACAAAAACAATTTAGAGCCATAAAAGAAAAAGACATTGTGTATAGGCTAATGTCCATAGGACCAAGAGAAAGAAAATATAGGTGAATTGCTCAACATAGAATAATAGGGAATGCAAACATACCTCACTTCAAAGTCTAAATAGTCCAAGATCACTTCTAGATCCCCAAAGCACCTATTATCATGTACGTGAAATTAGGGTTAGGTTTCCACTAATTATTCAAAACCCTAACAATTGCATTTTTAATATTGTGAATTATGTTATCATGCCATGTTTTAGGTTATATTTTTTTGAGTTCAAAACATATTTTATTATATTTTTCTGACTTATAAATAATTAGTTATGAATTTCGCAATATATTATCTATTTAGATTAATCCATTAAAATCACATATTTTCATCATTAGATTTTGGTAATAAAACCAATACCATTAGAAAGATCGTATTTTTCTAATTTCAAAACATATTTGTTTTTATTTTTTTGAGCTATAAATAATTTATTATGAATTTAATAAGATTGACCAATCAGAAATTTGATAAACTCCACGTCATTGGATAAAACTCAGTCTAACGAAGTCAAACTCATCGAGTTGGCCCAACCATGTCTGGACAAGTCTAATGAGCCCTCAACCAACTTGGCTCTAACTCAACACAACAGAGAAACAAAAATAAGTTGTGGAATGATGTTTTTACCCTCGGCACAAAAACTGAAAATCAAATGCTATGGATGGCAAAGGTTAAAATCAATCCCACGAATCTCCTATTCTAAACTAGAGGAATCACTAATTAGGAGGTCCATCCCTAGATCAATTCTCATGTTCTATTACATATTAGAGTCTACAGAATGATCTAATCACTTCCTCAATCCTTCTCAACATAGCTAGCCATGATTTGCGTATAGAAGCTATTAGAACATTGATTCCGACCTCCTTCCAGGTTCTAATGGCATCAGTGAAAATCAAAGATGAAATATTTTGACAAAATCACATCAGGGAAATATAAAGGAATTTGAGGCCACGAGGAGACTCATATAAAATGCTCCTTGCACTCGCAAATCCTTCCATGCCCGAGTGGCCCGAGAAATAGGATCCTTGTCCCAGCTCAGAGTTCGACGGAGTCAGACAGAGAAGGGGGAATATGTTTGGGATCATAAGGGGTCAAGATACCACTAGAAATAGGTAGTTTAGGGTGCGTCGGAGGTCGGGGAAGTGTTTCATGCGGTTCTGATGCACTCAGGTGGGGTGGAAAAGGAAAGGGAATGAGAAACAGAGGTGAAGCAGGGGGAACAAGGGTGGTTCGTTGTGAACTGGTAATGGATTCATGTAACCCCCGATTAAATAGGTAACCCCAGATTAAATAGGGTAGGCATGTTTAGGATAGGAATAAGAATGCATAGGAGAAGAAATGTTAAGAAATGAGGGAGAGAGAGGGAGAGAAAGAATCACTGGCGAGGCACCGTCAACCTAGTTTCCAAAAACAATTGAGGTAGAAGACAAGTTAATAGGGACATGATCAAAGATCCAGTGGCCACTAAAGGTCCCAAAATCAAGAACCTGGCTTGACAGAGATCAATAGAGAAACCTTATAGAAATTGAATTCAATTAAAGTGAAATTTTGATTTTATTTTCGTTTTTCTCTCTCTTCTTTTAAGGGTGCAAACGAATCCAAAATTCAATGAAATTTTGTAGAGAGACAAATTAAGGCATGTAGATTCTGATTATGAAATTATATTTGCCTTTTGAGAACTTTTGATGTGTTAAAGAAATCAAATCTTATTTTCTCTTTCCTCCATCATTAATGTCTATAAGATTCTCCAAATTTGATGAAACTTCACCCACAAGTCACATTAAGTGTGTAGGATAGAATTGTCCCTTAATTTCACATGTTGAAGTTGTTTTACATTATTTAATATGTTTTAAGGTTCTACACACCTTCTCTCTCCTAATTTCACTTTTTAATCAAACTTTCTCCAAATTGAGTGAAAATTCACCCAAAAAGCTATATTTATTATGTAGATTACGAATCTTAGATTATTTTCATCTTTCAGAGTCATTTAATATTTTTGAAGAAAACTCACTTATTCTCTTTTCAAATTGAATTAAATTAATTATTATTATGTGAATAATGTCAAAATTGACTCCCAAGGCAATTAGGACCCAAGGAACACAGTTCTTAACTTAGATTCCACTTTTTGGATTTCCTTTAATGAGTTATGTCACAATTAGTATTTGTGGCCATTATTATCACACTATTTAATTATTATATAACTTAATATTATCACCAAAAGAATTATGTGTGATTATTTGCACGAAATTCATATAATTCACTTTCACCTTATGTGACATATTATATATGTCCATTATTATCCTAATCCTAATCTGAGAACATTAGGTTACATTAGGGTGATTTATGCATGCATTAGATCATTAGGTTTATACTGAACATCTTTTAGATCCAACCCCAACCTAGATTGGCTAAGCCTAAAATGTCAAACTTCTAGGGTAGGGTCCAAGATTCGGTATGTTACAACTCTCCACCCCTTAAAAGGATTTCGTCCTCAAAATATATTGATCCAAACATCAAAAACCAACTACTCTCCACCCCTTAAAAGGTGTCAAACTAAACATCATTTAGGGTTACGGACATATCTTTTAGTTGTGAATTTTTTTAAAGATTTATGTTGTTCATGTATCCAACTAATAGTCACACCATCTAGGGTTGAGTTTTAGGTCCATGTGTCTCTAACCTAACAACCCTACATAAACATCCAAAAGTCATAGGGTAGGTCAACTACACCTTTATATAAAATCCTAGTCACAACTCCAAAGTCAAAACTAGGGTTAGCACTAGGTTTAGGGTTTGATGACCAAAAACACCTCACTTTATTTTGACTTAGCTTAGGAAAACTTCGATGAAATTCATAAAATTGTTTACATATTATAGTATAATTGAAAATATATTTTTTCTTTGAAAAATCATGCGATATAAAATAATGATGAGCTCAAAATCAAAATAGAAACCAAGTCACAATTTATCCATAATAAGGTCTTCTTAACCTGCTACTTACTCATAATCTAATTGCCTCCTCAATTCAAGCCTCATAACATCAAGAGATACAAATCGTAATCAATTTATATGGTAGATCATCTAAAATCGTATCTCAAAAGGGTGCACTTAGGCAATTCTAGGGAAAACATCACATCTAAAGGATGACTATGCATGGAAAAGGTTCTAACTAGAGAGACAAAATTGAAATAGTCAGATTCCAACTACCATGGGCTTTGATACCATGTTGTAAGGAGTGGCATCCCAGAGGGGAACCACTCCTTACTAACAATTTGAAGAATAGAACCTCTATTCCAAACCCACCCAAAAGGTATGATGGAGTGGGTGTAAAATTTTCAAATCTTATTAATGGTATTAAAAAAAACCAAAGAATAATAGTGGAAGAAAATAATGACTATATTCAACTTCTCGACAAGATTACAAAAGTATATCTTAAACTCCCATATATGGTTTACATGTATGATACAACATAAGGATCTAAGATAGAGGGAAGTCTAAACCATAAAAACTTTGTCTCCAAGCTTTAACTCCTTAAGATATGTCCATAACTTTATACCATGTCCTCCTTGTCCTCCACCTGCAAGAAGAGAACAATAGAAAACATCAGCAAAGGTTGGTATGTGCATACTAAAAAGGAAATTGAGCAATATATGGAATAAAGGTCAACAAAATATAAAAGCTTCCCATAGAAGAGAAAAGTACCACCAAAGTGGGTATCAAGAGAAAAGAATCACAATAAAGTAGATTCATCCCATAAAACAACATAAAAAGATTGTGCCATAAATACATCTACTACCATAGTGGGAAATGTAGCACATATCCTAGAATTAGGGCACATAACCCATCATCATCAGCATCAACTTGCATGCATGTGAGATAAGCATATCCCTAGAACAATATAAAGACATAGAGGGCCAAGTCCCATAAACCTGAACCCTGATAGAGAATGGCACATAAGAAAACTCCCAATATATGAATGTGGGCCAAACCTTAAAAAATTGAAACCCATGTATGGGGCCACCTCCATCCCAAAAATAAATAAGGGCACATAACCCAAAAAAATCAATGCAATTATACTACCCTAGTGCTAATGAATCACATAGCATGTTTAATGTACAGACAAGTAGAAAGGATAGTCAAACTATAAAGTAGTCATCATAAAAGTGACCAACATATACATCCACCTCATAAGTGGGCAAAAGACATCACATGTCATCATATGGAGTTCCAAAATGAACAAAGCATAATATAAGAGTCTCAAAGAATATCCATGATCACAAGATCAGTAACAAGTAGGGTACTTTACATGGAGCATAATTTTAAAAGAAAAAGACATTGTGTATATGCTAATGTCCATATGACATGGAGAAATATAATATAGGTTAATTGCTCAACATAGAATAATAGGGGATGCAAACATACCTCACTTTAGAGTCTTAATAGTCCAAGATCACTTCTAGATCCAAATCTAGGTCCCCAAAGAACTTATTATCATGTATGTGAAATTAAGGTTAGGTTTCCATTGATTATTCAAAACCCTAAAAATCACATTTTTAATATTAATCAATTAGGTTTTTAAAACCATGCCATGTTTTAGATTATATAATTATGAGTTCAAAACATATTTTATTATATTTTTCTAACTTATAAATTATTAGTTATGAATTTTGTAATATATTATCTATTTAGATTAATCCATTAAAATCACATATTTTCATCATTGGATTTTGGTAATAAAACTAATACCATTAGAAAGATTGTAATTTTCTAATTTCAAAACATTTTTATTTTTATTTTTTAAGAGCTATAAATAATTTATTATGAATTTTATAAGATTGACCAATAAAAAAATTGATAAACTCCACGTCATTGGTAAAAACTCGGTCTAATGAAGTCGAACTCATTGAGTTGGCCCAACCATGCCTGAACAAGTCTCATGAGCCCTCAGCCAACCTGGCTCTAAATCAATGCAGCTAATAAACAAAAATAGGCGGTGGAAAGATGTTTTTACCCTCGGCACAAAAATTGAAAATCAAAGGCTAACGAGGGCAAATTTTGAAATTAGTCCCATGAATCCCCTATTCTAAAGAACCAGAAGAGTAGTTGATCAGTAGGTCCATCCCTAGATCAATTCTCATGTTCTATTATATATTAGAGTATGCAAAATGATCTAATCACTTCCTGAATCCCTCTCAAACATGGCTAGCCATGATTTGCATATAGAAGCTATTAGAACATTGATTCTAGCCTCCTTCCAGGTTCCATTGGCATTAGTGAAAATTAAAGATGAAATCTTTTGACAAAATCACATTAGGCGAGTATAAAGGACTTTGAGTCCACCAAGAGACTCACCCAAAGATGCTCCTTGCACTTGTGAAGCCTTCTATGCACGAATGGCCCGAGAAATAAGATCCTTGTCCCAGGTGAGAGTTTGGTGGAGTCAGACAGAGAAGAGGGAATATGTTTAGGAGCATAGAGGGTCAAGATACCATCGGAAACAGATAGTGTAGGGTGAGTCGGAGGTCGGGGAACTATTTCATGTGGTTATGATGCACTCAAGTGGGGAGGAAAAGGAAAGGGAAAGAGAAATAGAGGTGAAATAGGGGAACAAGGGCGGATGGTTGTGAATTGGTGATGGAGTCACATAACCCCAAATTAAATAGGGTAGGCGTGTTTAGGATTGGAAGAGGTAGACAGAGTAGAAGAAATCAAGAAGAAAGGTTAAGAAATGAGGGAGAGAGAGGGAGAGAAAGAATCACTGCAGAGGCGCCATCATCCTGGTTTCCAAAAAAAATTGAGGTAGAAGACAATTTAATAGCCACACGATCAAAGATCTAATGGCCACTAAAGGGCCCAAAATTTGGAACTAGGCATGACAGAGATCAACAAAGAAACCTTATACAAATTTAATTCAATTAAAGTGAAATTTGGATTTTATTTCCTTTTTCTCTCTCTCCTTTTGAGGGTGCAAATGAATCCCAAATTAAGTGAAATTTTGCATAGAGACTAATTAAGGCATGTAGATTCTGATTATGAAATTATATTTGCCTTTTGAGAACATTTGATGTGTTAAATAAATCAAATCTTAATTTCTCTTTCCTCCATTTTAAATGGATATAAGATTCTCCTAATTTGATGAAACTTCACCAACAAGTCACATTAAGTGTGTGGTATACAAATTTTCCCTTAATTTCACATGTTGAAGTTTTTTTTAATTATTTAATATTTTAGAAGGTTCTACACACCTCTCTCCCGATTTCACTTTTAAGTCAAAATTTCTCCAAATTGAGTGAAAATTCACCCAACGGCTATATTTATTATGTAGATTACAAATCAAAGATTATTTTCCTCTTTTGGAGTCATTTAATATTTTATTTAATATTTTTAAGGAGAACTCACATCTTCTCTTTTCAAATTGAATTAAATTAATTATTATTATGTGAATAATGTAAAACTTGACTCCCATGGCAATTGGGACCCAAAGAACACGATTCTTAACTTAGATTCCACTTTTGGGGTTTTCTTTAATGATTTATGTCACAATTAATATTTGTGGCTATTATTATCACACTATTTCCTTATTATATAACTTAATATTATCACCAAAAGAATTGTGTGTGATTATTTGCACAAGATTCATATAATTCATTTTTACCTCATGTGACATATTTTGTGTGCCCATTATTAGCCTAAGCCTAATGTGAGAACATTAGGTTACATTAGGGTGATTTATGCATGCATTAGCTCATTAGGTTTATACTAAACATCTCTTAGATCCAACCCCAACCTTGATTGGCTAAGCCCAAAAGGACAAGCTTCTAGGGTAGGGTCCAAGATTCAGTATGTTACAGATTGGTAGAACAACCTATTATCTTCTACCTTAGGTAGAATGAATACATGATTACATGTTCATGTAGTACTGAAAATAGAATAGGGAACACCATAAAAATTTGAAACCCTAGCGAGCATAGCTTCTACATGCATGGATCTTCATTTTTAAGCAAGAACATAAGCAAGCATGCTTGGAGTAAGTAATATAAGTGAAGGATATAAAACTCACCTCTAATAAGAAGAAGAGACTTCTAAAAAAAAAGAAACATGAGAAAAGAAGGCATGAAAACCCAACTTTTAGATCTAAACTCTGCCATATAGGCGCCCTTCTCCACAAGGAAGCAAAACCCTCAAAGAAGAAGCAAAAAAGGTAGATTCTTGAGTTCTAGAGAAACTTCTACCATGGAACAATAAGATTCTGACCTGGAGAAAGGTAGTATGAAGAACAACAGAGAAAGAAATAGAGGAAATAAGGTAATACTTACTTGTTTAGTTCAACATCACCAAGAAGAAGCTTTAAAAACCCTAAAGGAAACAAATCGTAACCCTAGGAGCTTCCACCAAGAACATTGCCTTCTTCTTATACCTTGGACAGGTCCTCCATAGAAGAACAGAGAGGTAACTAGGTTCATAGAAGGAGGGAAGTGGTAGAGTGTAAAATTTCATTTGGGTGATTAAGGATTAGCATATAATTCTTAGAGGATAAGGTTGAGAAGAAGCATGAGGTGTACAAGCAGTTCTCCATGTGTCAATGGATTAAAGCTTCCATGGATGAGCAAGAAGCAGGTCCATATAATGTTGGGGACTTCTGAGAATTCGGTTGATGGTCTCCAATTCCAGCCACCATCTGTTGGTTGAAGGTACCCATCGTTTGTTCATGGTTCTGGTCAATAGGTGGTTGAACCATCGGTTCATCACCTTCTAAGTGAACCACTGGTTCAAGTGAACCAAACTAGCATGAACCACCAGCCTCCTAACCATCTAAGGGTCACCACTAGTTGATACCATTGTCTAATTACTGATGGTTTCTCACCTTACAGCAGGACCATCGTTTGTTGGACTTGAAGGTGGCTCATCCATGGGGGGGGACCCTAATTCAAAATAGAAACAAATCTCCATCCAACCAAGGTACAATTGAGCACCCCATGGCTCAAAAAGATAAAGAATGATAAAACCGCATCTGAGGAACATAATTGATGTGACAATTGGCAATAAAAATATCTCAATTGGGTAAATTACATGAAAGTCCAAAATGTACATAAAATTGCATAACTTGCTCAAATAGTGTCCAAATTGGACCAAATTTGAAGCATAAGCTTGTATTTTGATTACAAAGCATATCATAATATTAGATTAAGGTTGTAAGAATTAAATTGTGATAAGAAATCTTGTTCAACACCTTAAGAAAGTTCAGGGGCCTTATAGCTATAAACCCCTAATAAGGATTTCACCCCTAAAATCCTATGCAAAGAGAGATGGGTACTTCCTATGCATATCATCCTCTAGATCACATGTGGATTCCTATACACCACGATGATGCCAAAAAATCTTGAATGGCACTATATCTTTCTTATTCAACTTGTTCACTCTCTATCCAGGTTCAAAGTAGGACCTTCAACATAGGATATATCTTCATCTAATTCAACCTCTACTGGTTGGATTGTCTGCTCATTATCTGGATGGAATTTCCTCAACCTATGTAGCTTGGGTGGTAGCTCCAACTTGTATGCTACCTTTCCAACATGAGCTAACATAGGGTATTTCCCATAAACCTAGGGGCTAACTTACCCTTCCTTCCAAACCTTGACACGCCTTTCTAAGGAGAAACCTTGAGATACACTATGTCTCCCACTTGAAACACAAGTGGCCTGCGTCAATTATCAGCATAAGATTTCTTCTTGTCCTGGGTTGCTTTCAACTATTTTTGAATTACTTTAGTCTTTTCTGTAGTCTGTAATACAAGTTTAGGACCCAAGAGTTGATATTCTCCTGTCTCATATCAGCAAAGAGGAGATCAACATCATCCCCAATATAGAGCCTCATAAGGAGCCATATATATGTTTCTTTGATAGCTATTATTATAGGAAAACTCTATTAGACTCAGGTATATATACCAACTCCCAAGAAATTGCAACACACAAGCCCTCAGAAGATGTTTAAAACTCTGAATAGTCCTTTCAAACTGGCCATCTATTTGTGGATGAAAAGTTGTGTTGAACCTCAGTTGTGTTCCCATTGTGGAATGCAGACGTCCCCAAAAACAACTTGTGAACTGTGGACCTCTGTCAAAGACTATAGTCACTGGAATGCCATGGAGAAGGACTATCTCATCAACATATACTTGTGCCAACTTCTCTGTGTAAACGCCATCTTAACTGGTAGAAAGTGAGCTGAATTAGTCAATTTTTCTACTATCACCCATATGGAATCATGACCATTCATTGTCATAGGAAGACCAACCACAAATTCCATAGTAATATGATCACATTTCCACTATGGTATTGGAAAGGGTTGTGATGTCCCTAAAGTCTTCTGGTGCTCAGTCTTCACCTATTGACAAACTGGACATCTGGAAACAAACTTTGCCACATCCCGCCCAGCAACCAATACAAATCCTTCAAGTTTTGATACATCTTGGTACTTCCAAGATGCATTGCATACATCATGGAGTGAGCGTCCTCAAGTACCATCTTCCTCAACCCATCAACATTAGGAACAGTTCTCCAATTGTGGTAACAAACCATACCATCATCTGCCTAATGGAAGCCATCATACATTTCACTACCAATCCCTAGTAAGATATTATGTATCACAGTATCATTATGTTATGCATTATTAATCTATTTTCTCAAGGTAAGTTTAACATGTAACTGTGCCAACAATCCTGCCAACAAAGAAACTTCCAACTGTACTATCATTTGGTGAAGAGACACTAGCATATCTCTCTTTTGGCACACCAAGGAATATAATTGTTCATTGTATACCATTGATGATGAAGACGACTTCCTACTTATTGCATAAGCAACAACATTCACCTTTGCACGATGGTAGTCTATTGTGTAATCATAATCCTTAATCAGTTCCATGCATCTCATTTGCTTCATATTCATCTCTTGTTTTAAAAAGTTATACTATAGATTCTTGTGGTCGGTGAAGATCTGACACTTCTCTCCATAAAGGTAGTTTCTCCATATCTTTAAGGCATGGACCACTTCCTCAAGCTCCAGATCATGTGTTGGATAGTTATCCTCATGTTTCTTAAGTTGTCATGAAGTGAAAGAAATCACATCTTTATCCTGCATCAACACGCATCGCAACCCATTTTTCAAAGCATCACAGAAGACAATGTTGCATTTCCCTTGCTCTAGAAGCAATAACACTGGTTCACTAGTCAACTTTTCTTTCAACAACTAAAAATAACATTGACACTTGTCATTGTAAGAAAAAGGATCATCCTTCTTAGTTAACCTTGTTAGGGGTAACGTAATAGAACTGAAGTCATTGATGAAACTCCTATAGTATCCTACCAAACCTAGAAAACTACGAATCTCTATCAGTGTCTTGGGGTGTTCCCAATCTAGTACATATTCCACCTTCTTGTGATGTACACAAACACCCATAGTAGATATGAAATTTTCCAAAAAAGATACTTCTCACAACAAGAACTCACGCTTGCTGAACTTAGCATATAATTTGTGCTTCCTCAACAAAGTCAACACTTGGTGAAGGTGTTTCTCATACTGCTAACTATCCTTAGAATATATTAGGAAGACATCTATGAATATGACCACTCACTGATCAAGATAAGGTATAAACAACCTATTCATCAGATCCATAAAGGCTATAGGTGCATTGGTTAGCCCAAACGGCATAACCACAAACTCATATTGGCCATGCCTAGTCTGAAAAGCTGACTTGGGTATGTCATCAACCTTAATACTCAATTGATGGTAACATGACCTAAGGTCTATCTTTGAAAACATTATGGAACATCTCAACTGATCAAAAAGATAATCAATCCTTTACAAAGGATAATTATGATGTATTGTCACCTTGTTTAAATGTCTTTAGTATATACATAACCTCATTGAACTGTCCTTCTTTTTGACAAAAAACAACGGAGTACCCCAAGGGTAAGTGCTCGGCCTGATGAAAACCTTATCTAATAGTTCCTGTAACTATTTCTTTAACTCCTGAATCTATGTCGATGCCATCCTGTATGGTGACTGTGTTATGGGTTGTGTTCTAGGAATAAGATTGACCTCAAAATCAATCTCTTTAGTAGGGGAAACTTTGAGAAACTCATCATTAAAAATGTCTTCAAACTCTCATACCACCAGTGTCTATTGGATAATAGGACCTCTAGCCTTGGTATCCACAACATGAGCTAAGAAAGTCTCACATCCTTGTCTCACCAACCACTCCGCTATCATAGCTGACATCAAACATGTAGGAAGAATCTTCCTATCACCTTGAAAGGTCCATGAAACATCACCATCATGGAACTTTGCTACCTTAGAACTATAGTCCATCATCACCTTGTACTTCTCCAAGGTATCCATTCCTAGTATCACGTCAAAACCATGTATTTCAAGTGACCAAAGATGCACTTGAATGTCACACCCCAAAAATGAAAGAACACGAGAGGAACATACCTCCCAAAACTCTACGGAACCAACCAAAGGAGTCTCTAACCACATGCTATCAGATCTATGACGAATCGATAGATAACAACTATCTATTACCTCTCTAATGATGAAAGAGTGCTTCACACCCATGTCTACTAAAAGAGCTATGAAACAAGAGGCAGACAAATAAAAATGAAATAATTCCATCTAACATGTCATAATTTGTGGATTAACCATGCTTCAGGATGGCTCATATCATAGAACCTAGCTATTTCCTGCTACCTCCCACATCCTCTACAAGCCTATCCATAGGAACCTATATGCGATGCTTGACCATGTCCTCTGCCACTACCAGAACCAAATTGTCATTGTTGTGATTCCTACTTACTCTGCCTTGGCTAATGAGTCACTTCCTCAACCATCATAGGGCAATTTGGTTTTGTATGGCCCACATGCCCACACTTGTAACATGTTATTGTGTCATAATATGGCATAGGTGATCCTATCATTGAAAATGATGAGGTACTATGAGCTCCTATAGGTAGAAAATTGTGACCTCTACCCTACTCGTGGTCCACTGGGATGGATTAAATGACCATTTCTTAGTAAAAGTCAAACTTTGCTACAACTGTGGTGGAGTAAACCTTGGCATCTTAAATCCTCCAGATGATTGTTCTTGTAATTGAGTTGGTCATTTGTTAGCATTAGCTTCACATTTTTTTATAGAATACCTCTCAATCCTCCTTATAGATTCCACAATGGTGGAAAACCTTTCCCTATTCTCCAAAGATGATTCCATTATAGTCAACTCTGTACATAAACCCTTCTCGAACCTATGGATCATTTCCTTGTCAGTGGCTTCCATGTGAGGGAAGAACCACAGAAGTTCCATGAACTTTGACTCATACTCACTAATAGTCATTGCTCCCTAGTGAATCTTCTCAAATTGAGAGATTTTCTCATAAATATGTCTCTGGGAAGTATAGACTGAAAAACTCCCATTGAAAGTCCTCCAATCCTATCTCAACCCTTGAACTTTTCTCCTCTTCTATGGCCCTCCAGTGGCAAGAAATTCCCTTCAATAGATAGACACCATGCTTTATTTTGTCTTCCTCAACAATTTTGAGGATTTTGAATGCTTGCTTCATCTCTGTAAGCCACGTTTCAACGTATTCTAGATCTAATGTACTAGCGTATTTGATCACCCCAACACATCTAAGACGTTCAACCATCTTTCTGACACCATGGTATTCCACATTAGGGATAGCTTCCCTAGCTTGAGGTGTTGGCATTCTGTCTGCTATATGTATAATTGTGGCCATCATCTGTCTAAGCATAGACTGAAACTCAGGATTGGCCATCATTCTTGGGTATGTGTGAGGCATTGTGGGATGATCTGGCCTGGTCTCTAGCACTCTCTCATTGTGTTCCTATCTCCTTGCACCTCTTCCTGGTGCAACATAGCTACTCTCAGTGTGTTCTTCATATCCTCCAGACATATCTATATAAGCATAATCTATGATAAGATATGTTGGACACATAAGAACAGACTCAAACCTAAGTCCTATGCCCTTGTAGACTCAGCAAACCTAGAGCTCTAATACCAAATTAACTATAATACCTAGTCATGCTAAATGACATTACTCAAAACATAAAACACAATCAACTTCTAATTAATCACATAGTCAAAAATGTGGAATAATTAAAAGCAAAATTCACATCATGAATAAGTTCTGAAAAATTTACATAAAGGTCCATCTTTTCCAATCCCGTGTATTATAATACGAATTTACATTTGTGCTCAATGGCCTCAGCCACAACCTATGTACAAAAGAAGCATGTACATGTTCATGCTATATATACATATGCTGGCATACTGCCAAAATCTCTTGTAGATACAAGTATTTCATCTGAAAAACTCCTCCCAAACCCAGACTTGAGAGTACAGGAATGACACTAATACTCTACTACTAATATCTACAACTTATCAACCTTCGAAATCCATTGATCACATGGCTTATTTTCTTCCGCAACACGACCTCGACCTCATTGCCCGCGACCACCTAAAAAAATGTAGTGACCCGCGGGTGAGACCTTGTCCCAGCAAGTGATATAACTCTCTCCAATAAATATTGATTAGAACAGATTAATTAACAATAAATAAACTGAGCAATTAAAGTACTAAATAAGCAACTGACCAGATTGAACAATTTAAGCATACTAAAAAATTAAGCAAATTTTCTTTAGCAACAAGTATAATTACTCAAATTTCATAAGTCTACATTATGTAAGAACTATGTAGTATAAGATAAAACAAGTGTTACTCAACCACTGTGAGACATATTTAACCCTAGGATATTTACACTACATGGCTTGGATTACATCTTTTATTATGCCCTAGGGAGTTTGAGTCAGACAACTCAAAGTCCAACTGACCACTGCAAAGTGTTATTAAATTTTGTATAATATCTAGGAGTGTCGGTGTCCTAAGATCTCTTCCCCTTAGTCAGTACGAGTAAACTAAAGTGACATACCAGTCAAATTGCTAACAATGACATATGGTAAAACTAAAAGCAAATAGTCTGTACATGGTACAAGATACAACACTAGACACCTAGGTATAAAAACCCTTTCATTTGACGTACAATTGCAGCTATCATCAATCACATTAAATATATGAGGCATGACCATAGACATCCTCCATAACCTGCATTTTTGGATGACAAGGACATATGCTCAACTTGTCGCCCCCACATACTCAACGGTATGCACTCTGAGTTTCCCTTAGGAATACTCATTTAATTATCTAGCAAGTTTTGACACTGAAGATGGCTCTACGGCACATGGCATAGTATGATTAGGGTTTCACTTGATTAGTTATTGCCAATTGAATGCATTAAGGCTTCATCATACAAGATGACATCTAAACCCTAATTCATTTCTAAAAAATATATTTATTGCAAATTTAGAAGGTATAAAATGAATGAGGCATAAATCTCAATCACATTACTACATGCTATCGTTCCTTGCAAATTAATGGACCATACTTGTCATCATACCATTAGAAGGTACCGATTACTTAACATAGGATCCATGGTTTCAACCCTTATTATATCTTGAAGAGGATATCCCATCAATCAAGGCTCAAACATTCCCATAGGTCATTAAGACCATCACATTAATCCCCACAAGATCACCATTATCATTCTAGGTATTAAATAAGGCTCAAAAGATCATCAACACATATGTATCCCATTGGTTTTAACATGGCAAGGGACTATGATATTCAATTAGCACTACATTGAGGTTTCAACACATGGAGAGAGTAATACATTGTCACATTCATCATTCAAGAGGTATAATTATAACCAATCACCATTATTTAGTCATATTAGAGTTTGTGTAACAAGCCATGTTTCATTAAGGATACACATCCACTTGTTATTGTGATTTATCAAATATATTCATCCAAGGGAAAAGTTAAGAGTATAAATTAAGGTCATTAAATCATTCATTTCTTATCAGTAGGACACACATATAATATAATGGTATTCACTCTAATCCATTGGATATTAAAGCATCCCATCTCATTCATTGGTTTGGGTTCATTGGTTTAAGGCTTAATTGATTCTATAATGACATCCTTAACTCACCATCAAATGTGGTGTCCTAATCGACCATCAGTTGTGACATCTTCATCACCATTGGTTGGTAGGATCAACACTACTATCATTTTCACCATCAGGTGTTAAGCTAATGCCACTGTGGATTGATATCATCATTAGAGTACTTAGTGGTTGGTCATTAGGATTCTAATTAAGTCAAAACCTCACCTAAGGGGTGACCATTGGTAGTCACCCTTGGTCACCACCATCGGCTATTGCATGGTATCACCATCGGATGATGTGGTAGTGAAGGAAATACCATGCAAACCCTAATTTGGACCATCAGTTGTTAGGTGCTTAGCGCCATCGGTTATTAGATCAACCTGTTATAGATCATCTTCAACCTTAGGAAGAAAGTATACATGATTACAGGTTCATCTAGTATTGAAAACATAATAGGGAACACCATAAAAATTGAAACCCTAGCAAGCATAGCTTCTATATGTATGGATCTTCATTTTTAAGCAAGAACATAAGCAAGCAAGCTTGGAGTAAGTAATATAAGTGAAGAAGGTTATAACAATCACCTCTACTTAGAAGAAGAGATTTCTAGAAGAAACAAACTCAAGCAAAGAAGGTAAGAAAACCCAAGTTTTAGATCTGAACTCGGCCAAATAGGCACTCTTCTCCACAAGGAAGCAAAACCCTAGAAGAAGAAGCAAGAAAGGTGGATTCTTGAGTTCTAGAGAAACTTCTACAATGGAACAACATGGTTCTGATCTGGAGAAAGGTAGTATGAAGAAGAACAAAGAAATAAATAGAGGAAAGAAGAGAATACTTACTCATTTAGGTCAAGATTACCAAGAAGAAGCTTTAGAAACCCTAAAGGAAGCAAATCGTAACCCTAGGAGCTTCCACCAAGAAGATAGCCTTCTTCTTATACCTTGGATAGGTCCTGAGAAGAATAATAGAGAGGAACAAGGTTCTTAGCAGGAGGGAAGTGTTGGAGAGAAAAATTTCTTTTGGTGGATTAAAGATAAGCATATAAAGTTTAGAAGATAAGGTAGAGAAGAAGCCTGAGGTGTACAAGCAGCTCTCCATGTATCCATGAATTAAAGCTTCCATGGACAAGCAAGCAGAATGTCCATATGCTATTGGGGATTCATGGGACATTGGTTTATGGTCTCCCAGGACAAACATCACCTGTTGGTCAAAGGTACCCATCGTTTGTTCATGGTTTTATTCAATAGGTGGTGGAACCATCAATTTATCACCTTCTAAGCAAGCCACTGGTTCAAGTGAACCAAAATAGCATGAACCATCAAACTCCTGACTATCTAGGGGTCACCACCAATTGTTACCACTAGTTGATGACTGATGGTTTATCACCTAATAGCAGGACCATCATTTGTTGGACTTGAAGGTGGCTCATCCATGGAGGTAAACCCCAATTCAACATAGAAACGAATCTCCATCCAACCAAGGTACAAGTGAGAACCCCATGGCTCAAAAATCTCAAGAATGATAAAACAACATCTAAGGAACATAATTGATGTGACAATTTGCAATGAAAACCTCCCAGTTGGGTAGATTGTATTAAAGTCCAAAATGTACATAAAATTGCATAACTTGCTCAAACAGTGTCCTGAAACTTAAGCTTGTATTTTGATTCAAAATCATATCATAATATTAGATTAAGTTTGTAAGCATTAAATTGTGATAATCAATCTTGTTCAACACATTAAGAAAGTTTAGGGGCCTTACAACTATAAACCACTAACAAGGATTCCACCCCTGAAATCCTACGCAAAGAAAGATGGGTACTTCCTATGCATCTAATCCTCTAGATCACACATCGCTTCCTCTACACCATGATGATGCCACAAAACCTTGAATAGCACTATATCTTTCTTCTTCAACTTGTTCACTCTTCTATCCAGGATCAACACATGGCCCTCAACATAGGATATATCTTCATCTAATTCAACCTCTATTAGTTGGATTGTCTGCTCATTATCTGGATGGCATTTCCTCAACATGGAGATATGAAATACATTATGTAACCTACACATCTTGGGTGGTAGATCCAACTTGTATTCTACCTTTCTAACTCGAGCTAAGATAGGGTATGGTCCCATAAATCTAGGGGCCAACTTACCCTTCCTTCCAAACCTTAACACACCTTTCCAAGGAGAAACCTTGAGATACACTCTGTCTCCCACTTCAAACACAAGTGGTCTATGTTAGTTATCTGCATAAGATTTTGTTTTTCTTGGGCTTCTTTCGACTATTGTTGAATTACTTTAGTCTTTTTTGTAGTTTGTTATACAAGTTTAGGACCCAAGAGTTGATATTCTCATGTCTCATACCAGCAAAGAGGAGATCAACATCATCCCCGATATAGAGTCTCATAAGGAGCAATACCTAAGCTTCTTTGATAGCTATTATTATAGGAAAACACTATTAGACTCAGGTAATATACCAATTCCCAAGAAATTGCAACACACAAGCCCTCATAAAATGTTTAAAAGTCTGAATAGTCCTTTCAGACTGGTCATCTATTTTTGGACGAAAAGTTGTGTTGAACCTCAGTTGTGTTCCCATTGCTGAATAAGGACGTTCCAAAAAACAACTTGTGAATTGTGGACCTCTATCAAAAACTATAGTCACTGGAATCCCATGCAGAATGACTATCTCATCAACATATACTTGTGCCAACTTCTTTGGGTAAATGTCATCTTAACAAAATTTAGATATCCAAAACTAGTTATTATAAACACATGAATTTCAAATACAAAGGGTGTAAACATTCTCTGTTGAACCATTTTCCTTTTATTTCCTTATTTTTAACAATGTAAAGAGGTAATCGGGAGGTTTACTAAGGAAATCATTTAGTCAGTATTATTATTATTTCTTATTTGAATACACTAATTGATAATAAATCTGGGAATGTTTATTTCTTTCCAAACAAATATATAATTGAATTGGGATATTTGTTTCCTTGCTGACAAGGAGTGGCTCAAGTGGTCAAGCATTGTGTCCCCTAACAAAGGGACCCATGTTTCAATCTCAGTTGTTGCCTTGATTTACCACCCTCCTAGGCGTTCGGCCTCCTCCACGGGCATGGGAGAGGGGGAGAAATCTTTCTCTCTTAATCCCAGGATATTTGTTTCCTTTATGATATGTTAACGTGATTGTTTTCATTTATTTATTGCTTTCAAGCATGAGTAAAGAGAATTAGTTCTTTAAGGTTTGTTCTAATTTATTAAAATATCTCACACATTCCATATTGTTTCAATTACCTCAATCACATTGTATTTGAAAAGTAAATACATTTTTAAATTTTCCATTGTGATAAATTTTGTATAGATCTAACATACAGGTACAAAATTATACCCCTTTATGTTATACCATAATTTTATTAATGCTACTTCACCAAAATTATATATGTAAAAGTCATACAAGTTAGTTTTTACTATTTATTTAATAGTATTATATTTTCATAATTAATTAAATAGTTTTGACTTTAAGTTACAATCTCTCTACTAAGTAAAATTGGGATAGATAAGACTGTTCAATTAATAAAAAAATTATATATGTACTATTTTTTGTATGTAGCATTCAAATTTGGAATTTCACTTTTGAAGTCATTGTACGTATTATTTAGTATTTTAAAGTGATACTCATATTTTCTTTTCTAAATGAAATTAGGATAGCTATTATTATTTAAATAATGTGAAACTTGACACACAAGCTAATTGGGACCCAACAAACATGGTTTTACCATTCTATTTGAGTTTTGAAATTTTCTTTTAGGAATTTTAATACAATTATGATTTTTAGTTCATTACCATCATATTATTTTAACATTACATCATTACTATAATTATTTATTATTTGAAGTCCTACTATCCTGACAATGTTACCAAAAGAGTTTCCTTATATTATTACACAAGAATTTTCATAACTTACTTATGTTAATTATTTATCCCATTAGGTACAATAATTCATTCTTTATATAGATAATGGCACATTATTCGTATTTATTGACATGAAAACACCATGTATTATTTAAAAGTAAATTATATTTATTATTAAAAATATTTTATCCATTACATGCATAGTCATTAGAAAAAAATACATGTCTGACATATTTTGTGAACTTACTCACATGTTAGCAGATATACATGTTATTTTGATAAAACCACTTAATATGTTATATTTCTTTTCAAGCCTATATATGTTACGGATTCCCATTGAGTTATTAATAGTATATGAATTAAAAATGTACATTAAGGTGTAACGTGATCCTCATTTGGTCAAATCTAAAGAATTAAATATCCTACACCCCTAATAATGGGAATAGATGTCTAAAGTCAAGATGCTAGGTTTGGGTATCTTACAACTCTCCATCCCCTGAAGAATATTTTGTCCTTGAAATCCATCCATACTTACTATACTATCCAATAACTCTCCACCCCTCAATAGGTCTAACCTACTAAGACAAGCTAAGCAACATCAAGGTACCAGAGTTACTAATGTATTTTTTAATTGGGAATATTTTAAGGGTTTATGTTGTACATAGGTCACACATCCAACCAGCAGGTCATACTCATGTAGGGCTGAGCTTCAAGTCCTTGTGTTACTGACATATCCACCCTAAGATTCACATATCAAAACTAAAGATCACAATGAACAAAATAGTAGATCAACTAAACCTTTAGATAATGCCACATATTCCTAGTCACCACTTCATAGCCAAAACTAGGTTTGAGATTTCTATTCTAAATAAATACTGGTTTTCTTGATCAAGACATCAAAAATCTATTCGTCATGATTTAGTTTAAGAAAATCTCAATAAAATCTAGAAAAACATTTTTTACATATTGTACTATAAAGAAAAATAATTTTATGGAAAAAATTGCGATGTAAAACTAAAATTGGTGCAAAAATTGATGCAAACCAACTCACAATTTCAATTTAAGATATCCTTATCCTACTACCTCAACATGCTCATAACCTAGCTCCATAATCAAGTCGAACCTGATTATATTCAAAGATACATGTCATAACTAACCTATATCATAAGGTTTGAGAAACTAGAGCCTAATCACATTAGGGTTTTTAAATCATGTTTATGTGTACCTCATATGATCCTAAATTGATGTTTCATCATCTCATGCATGTCATAGGTCAATTATAGGGTAAACATCTTGCTTAGAGGGTAACTATATAAGGAAAATGTTTTAATTAGGGATACAAAATTGAAATAGTCAGAATCTTACTACCATGAATCTGATGCCATATTGTAAGGAGTTGGATCCAAGATGGAATTCCACTCCTACTTAATTTGAGGAATAATTCCATGTATTACAAACATATAACAAGAATTTTGGAATATGTATGATTTTTTTCATTTTTCTAATGATAATATAAAAAATGGTTTAAGTATAGAAGTAGAATAATACTTAATGAATATATTCAATTTATCAAAGTTACATAATGTTCTTGCACTTGGGTTTTACATGAAAGAAAATACATCAGGATCTAAGTAGAGAGATATCTAAACTATCTCAAGTCTATCTCCCCCATTTAGAGTCATCTCCATAAGCTAGGTCTACGTCTAAATGTCATGTCCTCCATGTCCTATAGCTTGGGTTGGAAGCATACCATACAAGAGATGGAAAAATAGATGTTTTCAGCATAAAATGCGATAAGAGCATATTAACTGGGGATTGAGCAACATTGAGAAAAAGGACATCAAATATAATAAGGCTTATGATAAAAGAGAAAAGTACTATCCAAGTGGATATCGAATGAATATGAATTTCAATAAAATAATAATCAAGAATAATAGATTTCATTCCTTGAAGCAATGTCCATTAATAATATCATAAACATAAGAATTTGCATGGTGTAATAAGTAGACTAGCATATACTAAAAAGCAGGGTAGAAAGCTATATATTCTATACCAAGAGTAGGAGGACTAAAACCTTAGTGCCAAATCAATATAGTATTTTCTAGGAGAACTAAAACTTCAGTGCATTTGTAGGAGGACTAAAAGTTCATTTCCTGGATGGAGGACTAAAATGTCAGTGCAACGGTAGAGGATTGAAACCTCAGTAATTAAAATAAATATGGTGTCACTACTTCTAGTTATTACTTAACAATCACACATGAAAATAGGATAGACAAGATATAGATTAGTCATGCTCAAATAAGGGATGAAAATTTCCAAATGATATCAAGTGGGTCAAAGGATCCATAGACAAGCAAGTAACAATTCCCATAATTAAGATACATCAAATATCACAACTTGTGATATCAGGGTTTCAAAATAGGATGAAATGACCAAGATATAAATAAGATTTGAATAAGAATATCCAACAAAGTAAGATGATCACGAGATCAAATCCAACATAGAATATTTCATTTAAAATAAATTCTCATAAGAGAGAGAAATTGTGTAGGCTAATTCATCCATAGGACTAAGAGAGAGAGAATATAGGTGATTTCTCAATGTGTATAATACGGAATGCAACATACCTCTAGATGTTAGTTAACATTTCAAAGCCTCATATCCAAGTTTGAAATACCAGTGGTTGAGAATTGATCATTGTATGAATTGTTTAATGAGATTCGATGTCTTTTCTAAGGAACGTGAATGGGAGGACAAGGGAGAAGGTTAGGAGACATGAAATAATGGTCAAGTAATTTCTATGTCTGTGAAAGCCATGGAGAGGGGTATATATATAGACCTATTCGTTTTGGGTAGAAAGAAACTTAACTATTTTTGTTTATTAGGAAAATAATGCAAGTTATAAAATGAGAAAAGTTAAGCATTGTTTAACAAATGATTGGAAAGAATAAACATCAAAATGTCATTTTTCTTCAATTTATTTATGTCTATCTTTTATCATATATTTCCTTTTTTTAACAACTTCATCATAGGAAGTATTGACTACTACATTAACAATAATCTCACTGTATAATTATTTACTCAATGAAAACATGTATATCAATTTAATGTACAATTTTGTAGGATATACATTTTTAATTCTCTTTTTAATATTCCATTTATTAACCTCTTATATAAACTTATTCACTCCATTACTAAATGACTTTACCACAATATTTTCCTTTTCATTTAGGAGTCATTGCAAACATGTATAACAACTTTATTATAATAAAAGGCATCTATTTAAATAATATTAAGTTAGATCCAAAATTCCAAATTTTGAGCAATCATATATATTCATATTATGTTTTAGATTAATTATGTGTGCAGGAGATAGCTGCTAATAAATTTATCTATCGAAAACTAGTTATTATAGACATATGAATTTCATATTAAAAGGGTGTAAACATTATCTATGGAACCATTTTTCTTTTATTTCCATGTTGTTAATGATTTTAGGAGGTAATAGGGCGGTTAACTAAGGAAATGATTTAGTCAAGATTATTATTATTTCTTGTTTGAGCTAACTAATTGATTATATAAATTTGGGTATTTTTATTTATTTGCAAACAAATATATAATTGAGTTAAGACATTTTTTCCTTAATGATATGTTAACATGATTCTTTTATTATTTATTACTTACAAGAACTGAGTACAAAGAATTAGTTGTTTAAAGTATGTTCTGTTTGATTAAAATATATCACATGTTCCAAATTATTGCAATTACCTCAGTCACATTGTATTTGGAAAGTAAATACTTGTTATATTTTCCACCATGATATAGTTTCATAGATTTTATATGCATCTACAAAATTGTATTCGCTTATGTTATACCTAAATTTTATTATTACATCACCACCTAAATTGTATACATATCAGTCATACAAGTTGGTTTATACTATTTATTTAATATATTAGATTTTTTTTCCAAGTAATTTAAAATTTTGAATTTAAGTTACAATCTCTCTCCTAAGTAAAATTGAGATAGATAACATTTTTCAATTAATATAAAAAGTCACACATGTACTCATTTTGGTATGCATCATTCAAATTTGGAATTTTTTTCACTTTTGTAGTCATTGAACATATTATTTTATATTTTTGGAGAAAAACTCATATTTTCTTTTTTAAATGAAATTAGGATAGCTATTATTATTCAAATAATGTGCAACTTGACACCCAAGCTGATTGGGACAAAAGGAACACAATTTTACCATTATATTTGAGTTATGAAGTTTTCTTTTGGAAATTCTAATACATTTAGGATTTTTAGTTCATTACCATTATATTATTATAACATTACATCGTTGCCATAATTATATACTATTTGGAGTCCTGCTACCCTCACATTTTTACCAAAAAAGTTTGCTTATATTATTTTGCATGACTTTTCTTAATTTACTTCTTTAAGTTACTGATCTCGTCAAGTACATTAATTCAATCTTTAAATATATAACACATTATTCATATTTTTGGACATGGAAACACCAATTATTATACCAAAGAACATTATACTTCTTATTAAACATATTGTAGCTATTATGTGCATATTACTTAGAAAAGGTAGCATGTGAAATGTATCATGAACTTACTCATGTTAGTTGATATACATGTTATTATGTTAATATGCCACTTACTATGTTATATTTATTTTTAGGCCTATATATTTTATGAGTTATCATTAGTTATTCATGTTATATGCATTAACAATATACATTAAGGTGTAACTTTATCCTTGTTTGGTCAAATCTATAGAACCAAACATTCTAAACTCCTAATCATAGAGAATGGGATTTCAAAATACAAGATGCTAGATCTAGGTATTTTACAAAACAAAGTGAAGTAATTTACACCCAATAGCATGAGGGAGGGATGAATTGGGATAATTGTGCAACCTATCAATGCTTTATGTGATATTCCAACTAGATCTCTAGGTTGATAACCATTATATGTTATGACTTTAAGATCAAACGTTCAATCTTAGTCCTATTCATTTTAATATGACAAATCAACTTGTTGATCTATTGCACACATGAAGAAAATTTAAATTTGATATGTTCTATTTCCTTATATTTTAGACACCTTAATAGATTTTATTTGTCCATTACACACAAAAGCCCCATGTTTTGATATATGATGTTTTTCTACATTCTTGTGATGAAATCAAGTGAAGAATTATTTCAGCAATTTTTGCTTGTAACATTTAGTAAATGAACCCTCAGTGACATTGAATGTCTACAAGTAATTTATTGAATGTAATTTCTATAAGTATGAGCCCCTTATGGTCCAGCAACTAGGACCAATGACATCACCTATCAAATAATAGTGATCGAAAATTTAATTCAAAAGGAAAAAATATTCCATGCCCTCCTAGATCACATGGGCCAAGTTGAGGATCTAAATATGGATAGTTTCAAGGCCTCATATCTATTTCACATTATTATTATTGTAAAAAAAATATGTTTATTACCACTTTTTTTCTATCATGTAGTTTTTTTCTTCACTTTTACTGAGGTTTGGTAGTTATTGGTTTCACATATATCACAAGTAGAAGTTTCATTTTGGCACTAATGTTAAATGAATCATGGGTATAATGAAATATGATGGTATAGTTAGATATCAGCCATGTTGAGAGTGGTCATAGTGGACATAATAGGATACAAGTGATATAAGTAATTGGTAGAGTGTAGGTTCAAACCATTTTAGTCAATCTTGTGGGATATCTTATACATATTTTGTGCCTACACAATTCATAGAAAGATTCTAGTATCACAATAAAAAAGTATCATCCTTATAGAACTCCAACCAAGTTCTAATAAAATATGTATAACATCTCCAACATTATTTGATTGTACATAAACAAATTACAAAAAATATATCCTTATTCTAAAGTGTGGATAAATCACAAGACTACACATAGGACACATGGCCCTTACACGGAGGCAAAAATTTTAATAACCTAACAAAACATCATCTCTAACACATCAACCAATAAAACGGGTTCCCTATTGTAGTTTGACAAGATATCATTATGGAGAGTACATATTTAATTGACCAGAGCATTAATTTTTAAAAAATGTTTTTATTTTCTAACTTTTTAGTCATCACATCCACAACATGCAGAACATTCCCCTAAAAGATATTTCAACCAATTCCAATATTTTTGGAAAAGATATTGGCAAAAGTACTCCCTTCAATACAACCTTTAAATGATTTATTCTATTTCAAGAAGATTTAAAATCTAATTGTTCTCTAAGAGAATATTAAATCAAAATTCAAAAACAATTTCATCATCCACCTCTTTGAAGGTAGTACTCCTCAAATTTAATTTCAATGATCCTTTTTAGAGAGTTATGTCTTTCAACATAAATAGATGGATGTAGAAAATGTTAATCAAGAAACAAATGCATCCAATCACTTGAATATATACATCTCCAATATTATCTTTACGTGGTGAAATCCATTCAACTGACTTGTACCTATATTTTATCAACTAATTGGAAATTATTATTATATCATTAGAGACCCCCCCTAGCCCAAATATACTAGCAACTAAGATGTCGCACTGCTCGCGTTAAAATCCTTTTATGTGAAGTAGGATTGAGTGACATCCAAGAATGATCTAAAGTGCATTTTGATGCTTCTTCATGTTGGGAAAAGGAATAGGATTCTGACCCGTGTATCCTAAATGAATTTGGACTTGAGTAGGAGTTTGCTTGTGCTATCAATCCTAATAAGAGTCAAATCTAAAAGGGCAAGAAGATGGTTTCCTACGTGCAACATGGAGTTGGACTCGGAGTTGGACTTAGAGTTGGATAAGGATTCCTATTTAAAACCCCACGCCATGGAGGCCTATAAATAGAGGCCTTTGGGATTATCCACTGGTTGAGGTGTGATCCCTCCAGTTGTTTTTTGGTGCCTTCTGTGGTACAGGATGCCAGAGAACAAGAACAATTGGAGCAGCTCTCTTGGTAAATAGGAGAGGGTCAATGACTTTGCCTTGAAGCAAAGTAGCGACTGACAGTCGGTGACACATTGGGTGCATTAACAAAGCAGCTTTCTTGGTTGATAAGAGAGGTGTTGGGTTTTAGGGGAGGCAGATAAGGCAACGGAAGCAAAAAAAATGTCTCTCCCAAACCCGGAACAAGGAAACGTGTCAACGTCTATACAATAGGAAAGGATGGATTGTGGAATCATACCTTGTCCCGAGGCTTGCTCGGCGACAATACCTCGTGCCTTGCACGGTCTTCACCTCCTATCTTAGACGGTGTCTGTGCAGCTCCTGGTCACACCGGGACTGACAGGATTGAAGGTTTTCCTCCTAGAGGAAGAAACCTCCTGCCTCTGAAGTAGTCCACACGGACCACCTGGAACTCCAATCTCCTTGTCCCACAAGGAATTGGAAGGAGTCACACCCTCCTGTTGACGTACTAGTCACCAACACACTCTCCTACCTCCAGTTGCAACTGCAGTTGTCTTTCCCTTACTGCACCTCCCTTTGCGGGTAGCACTTGCTCGGGCTCTCTCTCGGCTACCAAATCCAGAGAGAACGACAATTTTTTAGAGCAACTAGTTGCACTGAGTTGTACTTTGAGAAGCCCCCAATACCCCTATATATCTGAGGGTCATGGGATAGGGTTCTCCATCCCGGGCAATGCAGGACTAAAAGCAAGAGTACTAGCGTTCGAGATTTTCCACAAAAGCAACCAACTTGCAACCTGAACCGATCGTTTCACAAGTGAAACGGTTGGTTGGGGACCTGAATCGGTCGGTTGACACCTCAACCGGTTGGTTCACAAGTGAACCGGTCGGTTGGTGGTCCTGGTCGGTTCCCGATTGACTTTCCTTCTTTTGTTTATAATTGGTATCGAATACCAATCCTATTTCCCAATCAAATTAGGCACTTGAAATGAAAGGAAAATTCTCACCAATCCTATTTTCCCAAGTTGCTCGGTTGCACCAGTTGAATCGATCGTTTCAACACTTGAAGCAATCGGTTCACCCTGATCTTGAGCCGATCGGCTCAACACTTGAGCCGACCGGTTCACCAAGCTCAGGTGACCGGTTCATCTCATGAGCCGATCGGTTGGGAGTGCAGATTGTGCAAAATCAGTCAATTGCGATTTCAATCAATCTGATACTCCAATCAATATGTCCAACACCTTTGAACATTATGATATTGAGCTATCAATTAATTGAGTGTTTAATTGAACTACTAAACTCCTTTAGTAATCAATCTAAACATTGTTTGTGGACAAAACACCTCTTCCAGGTCAAATCCTATGTGTGTGACCCTACAGGTCAATTTCACGTTGCCAGTGAGTCCATAACACTTATGACTTCACAAGCAAAGAGTGGTGCCTAGTCACACATCAGTGCTACCCAAGTGAAATAGAAAGTTGGAGAACAACATTCAATCCTACAATTTGTGAATGGTGTTACAGTGAATGTATAATTCCTTTGTCACTGATATCCCGAATGAACTCGAGGCATGGAATAGTCATCCTGTCAACGTTCATTTACTTTCTTGATCTCAGAGTAGATTGGAAGAGATATGTTATGACATCAGTATCACATACTGACTCACACATGCGTGCACGCCTTTCTCAATCCTACTCATCAAGTGTCCATGGATATCAAACTCCCTCAGGAGGGACAAATCCCATATCTATCACTCACCCCTCAAAAGCCCCATGTGTCAAAGCCACCCAATCATCACCTTTATAACAACCCATGTTTCAGGACTGCGTTTGATGATGTCAAAGTGTGCCCAACGACATGTGTTGAGTGCAGTGATTTCTGGTCTAAGAATCACACTCACCACCATCACTGTGAGTACTGATTGTGACTACCATGTCATGGTTCCATGTGTCAAACTCACGGTGGGTCTGTCTGGTACACTTGTTCTCTAACAAGTACCTATGTGTTTGGTTTGATATCTCTATATCATGACTAATGAGATTCTGTCATCAACCAACACCACAATCTATTCTTGTGTGTCATTGCTGTCTATCTACCTTCCACAATGACATCTGACTAGGGACATAACAAGAATGTACAAACTCTTAGCATCCATATGATCTCATCGTTCAGGTCTTGAACCTGAAGGCATACGTCATTGAGTACTGTCATTCTCTAGACATTCAATCTATTCTATCACTATCTCATATGAATGAACCAGAAAGAATTGGAAGCTTGCCTTTGACGTTTATCAAATCAATCTTAATGTATCCCACCAATGATCCCATGATTGGCTCTCAGGGCATACATACCAACAGACTCCCACTTGCACTGCAAGCCAATCACACTTGAATCATATTCATAGTGATCTTCAAACATGTCCCACATGTTATTGTGCTCTTGTGCCAACATAGTGGTTTATGGCAACATCTTGCCAAAGTCAGTATTAATTGCATGTCTCTCATCTCTTCGCTATACATCATACGTATGAGATGGAGTTGCCATAATATGCGATCTAGTATTCCTTTTCTAACCTTTAGCCACATTGCATGATCAAGGATTCCATAATTGTCATCAATGGGCGGAATATCTATAAGTTCATCTCATGAACTTTCAGATCCATATAGTATCCACTATTGTTCTTCAACACATAAATACTCGGCATTTGCTTTTTAAATGGTTTTATTGGAACACTTCCAATTATCAACAAACTTTCACTTTTATATATCCTATATATATTGCGATCAATTTCCTGTCCTTTCAGAAGTTCACATCAATGTAACTCTTTACATCGAACTCTTCCTTATCTCCATAGAATTAGTACTTCTCAAGTACTTATCAAGTTCTTATGGTTTCCAGTAACCCTTACTGGAAGCAGACAGACATCCACTCATCATGTCTCACATACGAGTTATCAGGATGAGCACATCAAATTGTCATGTCATACATACAAGATGATGAATGCATTTTGTTCTTGCCATGTCCATACATGCAAGATAATGGGATGATTACATACATGATAGATCCATATCTATTCTTAGTGTTCCCATTCTTCATAAGAATTGGACACTTGGCCTTGGGATACTAACTTCATGTAACATTAAAAGTTTTCTCCCACTGAATCTGTGCATACTGAACCCTTTAGTACAGATTGCCAATGTATGCTTTCTCTTTTCAGGTCAAGAGGTTTTTCAAGAAATGTCTCTATAGATCTCTATTCCTATCACATAGGAAACATCTCTATCTTCCTTAAAGATAATTTTCACTTTGGATTTCCATTCTAGAACAATTCCATTTCACATCAATATGTGGAATGTGAACACGCTCCCACTAAATCACAAATCCCTTCTTTATCTTTGACATATCAGTAAAACCCTTTGACTATATTATCAAAGTAAAGATCCAATTCTAAGCTGCTTGTACTCAATCAATCACATTGATTAGTCCATTGTAACTTATGGAATTCATTTGCATTAGTGGATTCATAAACCTTATAGGTTGTGTCACGTACACATCCTTGTTTTATTCCTCATAGGAATGCGGTTTTAGTATCCATATGCCAAATGTCTTAGTCATTAAGTTGCAATCAACAAGCATCATCCTTCTCAAATGTTATCCATGTGTCTTAACACTTAAGACTCATTTGCACTTATGGATTTCATCCAATGAGTGGTACCATCAAGGTCATACCTTATGGTTGGCATGGATGTCATTTAGGATGTAATGGTCATAAACCATAACTCAAAATTTGGTTCCTCATATTTATCTAGATAGTTGACTCATCACATGAACAACTCATAACATAGATAATTATGGTGTATCTGTTAAGGATATAAGAACTCACAACCCTTGTGATTCTTAATTTCTTTTATTAGTGAGTGGTATTCTTTTATTAAGAAGAATTCAGTTAATTGATAATCATTCTCCAACTCCTTAGAGTATGATTCCTTCTTGATTTAGACATCACCATGCCTTAATCATGAGTTCACTATGATACACTATCATAATCACTCAAAAGGATCTCAAACATTTGGTCCAAGTATTTCATTCATTGATCTCATCAAGAATTAACACTTTACCAAATTTGTACTTCATCCATGACAATCTTGAACACTTCAAGACATTCATATTGGTATTTCTCTAAACACCATTTGAAGTATTAGCATTTGTTCCAATAGGTATGTTAATACATCACATGTATTATACCTAATAGGATAATCATTCTCCCACTACCTTTAGTGAAGATTGATTAATCATGTCCAAGATATTCATGTCTCGTACTAGTTCTTTAACCAAAAGAGTCTAGATTTATCTATCACATGGACACTAGAAATGAATTTCTCATGATTGATGCTAATTTGATTGTTTGAGTTATCAATAACTTCTAGGTATCATTTTATCTTATGCATATCAAATACCACAAGATAAGCAAGGCATTGCCACAAAGATCATATCTTTAAAAGATTGAAACATCAACTTTATCGATTGCCATCATTATCATACAATATGCAAAAATAAAGTGTTTCTATCTATTGGCAAATATGAAATAGCAATTCATAACTGTATTACATGCCTTTTAGGCTGAAAATAAACTAAAGTAATCCTATCTATGGCGGCAATACTTGTCCCATTTATTGAGTGCTTTACACTTTACATCTTGGTATCATATACCTCAAAAAGTGTTACAAGTTTACTTTCATGACACCTTTAAGTAGAGACATATGTTGCCTCCTTCTTCTTTTGTTCTTCCAAATAGAGAGGACAATTCCTTTTCCAATGTCCTAGCTTTTGACAATGGTGGCAATTGCCTTTCTTGGTCACGCCTCCCTTGGCTTTGAGAGCTGAAGTCGTTTTGGGCTCCTGGCTAGCATCAGAACCTTTCTTAGCTTTTCCCTTGCCCTTGTGCTTGGACTTGCCTTTCTTGCTCATGATCACCATCACAGACTTAGGCTTGTCCTTCTTCATCTGTGTCTTGGCTGTCCTCAACATGCCCAACAACTCTGACAGTGGCCTATCAAAGTTGTTCATGTTGTAGTTCATCACAAACTGACTGTAAGATTCTGGCAATGATTGCAGTATCAGATCAGTAGCCAACTCTTGGCTCAGTGGAAATCCCAGTCTTTGTAGGTTCTCCACATACCCAATCATCTTGAGTGTGTGAGGACCAACTGGATCTCCTTCTGTCATGACACACTTGAACAGTGCCCTTCAGACATCGTATCTCTCTTGTCGTGCCTGATCTTCATACAGGTTCCTGAGATGATGAATCATCTCAATGACACCCATATTCTTATGTTGTCTCTGCAACTCATGGTTCATGGAGCACAACATCAAGAAGTTTGCATCAATGGCATCATCATAATGCTTCTTGTAAGCATCCCTTTCTGTCTTTGGTGCATTAGGAGCCGGTTCCTCTGGAATTGGAGTATCCAGGACATAGAGCTTTCGCTCTTGAGTGAGAACAATTCTCAATGTTCTATACCAGTCATGGAAGTTTGTCCCATTTAGTCTATCCTTTTCAAGGACCGATCGCAAAGAGAAGTGATTGTTGTTTGTTGTCATTTTCACTACAAAGGAAATATGCAATTTTAGTCCAAAAACTCATTTTTGACTTATTTGATTGATTTGAAAAGTTGACGATATAATTAGGCCTTTAATTAATTATCGCTCCCATAATTTTAGTTCAAATTGATATCCCTCACTATCAATTCGGAAGATTGCAGCGTACAACCTTCTAGTGGGCAAGATCCTGAAATCCTCTAAATCATGGACCAGCTAGGGCTGTCACCCACAACATAGATCTATCAGGTAGGCAACTCTTGCCAATTGCATCATATGCAACTCTTGATAAGATGTCATATGCAACTCCTTGCCATGATCATCTCCATGCCTCAAGGTGCTAGATCCTATCTAGGTCACCTTGTTAAGTCTGACCCAAAGCAAACACGATGAATATGCACCCTGCTTGGGCAGACCCACACATTCATCCTTCACGCTTCCACAAGATAGACAGTGCACCACGCTTGGGTGTGCCCACACTTGGTCGATCGAGCTTTTCACGTGTTTTACATTTGGAAGGCATCTAAAACTTAATATTTAATGAGGAATTTTGTTTTTATATACATATACATATCCAATCACCACAATACATAGTACGTATCATATACATGATATATCCCACAGAAAACATGCAAAATGATAAAAGCAATGATTATGGCCATCCTAATGTGATTCCTCGAGCCAAGAGGAATCACGGTCATCTAGGTCTACATCACATGCAACCTGTACAAGATGAACTATGTGCCTTTCCTTCTGAGTAGATCAACTCATCACATGAATGACTTGCTCGTTCTGGCCCGGTCGTCTGGGTGCCACCACCCGATCGGTTGGCTCCTACAACCGATCGATTCGCCTGGTCATCATGCATCTCCTTCTGGCCACCACCCGCTCGTATCGCTCCTCGAACCGCTCATCAACCGATCGGTTCACTCCTTGAACCAATCGTCTGGAACGTCAACCGATCAGTTCACGCCTTGAACTGATCGTCTCAGCTGTCATCTCAATGTCCTCTGTTCTTTGATATAACAGGAAATAACAATCTATCCTATTTTACATTGTAAAAAGAGAAACCCCGAGTTACATTTGGGGGGAGAAAAGGTAGGAAAGAATCTCAAATTATTTCGAGTTACATCACGAATAGGAGAAGGAAGATCGGTGTGCATACTGAGATGAAAGCAACCACAAACAACCATACACAGATAGGGTTTATTGGCCATAACCACGCTATACATCCACCACAAAACTCGTTTAAGGGTGACGCGTATCGAGTGCATTAATAATAATACATATCATATATGTAAATTGGGATTTGTGGATTTAGGATTGGACATGCATAAAGTCAATATTATTCGCATCGTATGCAATAAATAAAGGAGACAAATCAAAATTGATCATATCGATAATTCCTAAAGTATAGAGAAGTTGACGTGGCTCTGATACCACTGTTGGGTTTTAGGGGAGGCAGATAAGGCAGCGGAAACAAAAAAAAATTCTCCCCCAAACCCAGAACAAGGAAACGCGTCAATGTCTATACAATAGGAAAGGATGGTTTGTGGAATCATACCTTGTCTCGAGGCTTACTTGGCGACAATACCTCGCGCCTTGCGCGGTCTTCACCTCCTGTCTTGGATGGTGTCTGTGTAGCTCCTGGTCGCACCGGGACTGACAGGATTGAAGGTTGTCTTTCTAGCGGCAGAAACCTCCCGCCTCTGAAGTAGTCTACACGGACCACCTGGAACTCCAATCTCCTTGTCCCACAAGGAATTGGAAGGAGTCGCACCCTCCTGTTGACGTACTAGTCTCCAACACACTCTCCTGCCTCCAGTTGCAACTGCAGTTGTCTTTCCCTTACTGCACCTCCCTTTGCGGGTAGTACTTGCTCGGGCTCTCTCTTGGTTACCAAAACCAGAGAGAATGACAACTTTGTAGAGCAACTGGTTGCACTGAGTTGTACTTTGAGAAGCCCCCAATACCCCTATATATAGAAGGGTCATGGGACAGGGTTCTCCATCCTGGGCAATGTGGGACTAAAAGCAGGAGTACGGGTTCGAGATTTTCCACAAAAGCAATCAACTCGCAACCTCAACCGATCGTTTCACAAGTGACACGGTCAGTTGGGGACCTGAACCGGTCGGTTGACACCTCAACCGATCGGTTGGGACACCTCAACCGGTCGGTTCACAAGTGAACCGGTCAGTTGGTGGTCTTGGTCGGTTCCCGATTGACTTTCCTTATTTTGTTTCTAATTGGTATCGAATACCAATCCTATTTCCCAATCAAATTGGGCAATTGAAATGAAAGGAAAATTCTCACCAATCCTATTTTCCCAAGTTGCTCAGTTGCACCAGTTGAATCGATCATTATAACACTTGAAGCAATCGGTTCACCCTGATCTTGAGCTGATCGGCTCAACACTTGAGCCGACCGGTTCACCAAGCTCAGCCGACCGGTTCATCTCATGAGCCGATCGGTTGGGAGTGCAGATTGTGCAGAATCAGTCAATTGTGATTTCAATCAATCTGATACTCCAATCAATATGTCCAACACCTTTGAACATTATGACATTGAGATATCAATTAATTGAGTGTTTAATTGAACTACTAAACTCCTTTAGTAATCAATCTAAACATTGTTTGTGGACAAAACTCCACTTCCAGGTCAAATCCTATGCGTGTGACCCTGCAGGTCAATTTCACGTTGGTAGTGAAAGTCCATAACACTTATAACTTCACAAGCAAAGAGCGGTGCCTAGTCACACATCAGTGCTACCCAAGTGAAATAGAAAGTTGGAGAACAAATTTCAATCCTACAATCCGTGAATGGTGTTACAGTGAATGTATAATTCCTTTGTCACTGATATCCTGAATGAACTCAAGGCATGGAACAGTCATCCTGTCAACATTCATTCACTTTCTTGATCTCAGAGTAGATTGGAAGAGATATGTTATAACATCAGTATCACATACTGACTCACACATGCGTGCACGCCTTTCTCAATCCTACTCATCAAGTGGCCATGGATATCAAACTCCCTCAGGAGGGACAAATCCCATATCTATCACTCACCCCGCAAAAGCCCCATGTGTCAAAGCCACCCAATCATCACCTTTATAACAACCCATGTTTCAGGATGTTTGATGATGTCAAAGTGTGCCCAATGACATGTGTTGAGTGCAGTGATTTCAGGTCTAAGAATCAGACTCACCACCATCACTATGAGTACTGACTGTGACTACCATGTCATGGTTCCATGTGTCAAACTCACAGTGGGTCTATCAGGTACACTTGTTCTCTAACAAGTACATATGTGTTTGGTTTGATATCTCTATATCATGACTAATGAGATTCTGTCATCAACCAACACCACAATCTAGTCTTGTGTGTCATTGTTGTCTATCTACCTTCCACAATGACATCTGACTAGGGACATAACAAGAATGTACAAACTCTTAGTATCCGTATGATCTCATCGTTCAGGTCCTGAACCTGAAGGCATACATCATTGAGTACTGTCATTCTCTAGACATTCATATGACTGAACCAGAAAGAATTGGAAGCTTTCCTTTGATGTTTATCAAATCAATCTTAATGTATCCCACCAATCATCCCATGATTGGCTCTCAGGGCATACATACCAACAAGAGGGCCAGTGACCTTGCCTTGAAACAAAGTAGGAGTTGGCAGTTACAGACACAATATTGTCATAGCGACAGTGGTCGATCTGAGTCTGCGATCACAGCGGAATCAAGCAGTCCCCAGCAATGACAACGGCCTTGTGAGGAGATCAAGTAAAGAGGGAGGTTTTTTATACACTGGGTGTGATTATCTTCTTCCTCATATTTTTTCTCGTATGGGGAAGGCTAATTGGATTTAGGAATAATTAAATTTAGGAAGTGTGTGTTGTAATTTTAATTATATAGTACTTGTTGGTCGGCACTATCTCATGGTTTTTCTTTCCTTGTCATGGGGAGAGTTTTCCACATTAAATCTGGTGTTCCTCTTTGGGTTTATATGCTTGTTGGTAATGCTTCTGCAATAAGTTTTCATCACATCCAGTGATGTATCGCTACAACACCCAACTTAAGGTGCCCCCGAATGTTGAGGATCACCGGACAGATCTATGGCACAAATGACTCAGACACATGAGCAAGAAAGGCTTGAAACTATTATCAAGAAGAGATTGATTCCTTGTGGCAAGGATACTAGTGTCAGTTCATGTGATGAATGTCAGATTGGAAAGCATCAGCATGTTTCTTTCAAGATAAGATCAAAGGTGAAGTCACAGCTTCTACAGATGGTTCATTCGGATATTTGTGGTCCATTTGAGGTGACTTCACTGAGTGGCAATAGCTATTTTGTTACATTCATTGATGATGCATCTAGGAAGGTGTGAGCATACTTGCTGAAAATCAAGGATTAGGTCTTTCAGTGTTTTTAGAAATTTCAAGCCATGGTAGAGTAGGAGACAGAGAAAAAGATGAAGTGTCTCTGCTTTGACAATGGAGGAGAGTACACCTCTAGGGAGTTCTAGTATTACTGCATATAATATGAGATAAGGCGTGAAAGGATAGATCCTGGCACACCATAGCACAATGGTACAACTGATAGGATGAACCATACCATAGTGGAGAAAGCTTGATGCATGTTGAAGACTGTAAAGTTGCCAAGAACATTTTGGGGCAAGGCCGTGTGTACTGCCTGCTATATGATTAATCGATCTCCATCAGTTCCTTTGGGGTTTGATATACCAGAGAAGGTATGGACAAAAAAGGATGCATCCTATTCTCACCTGTGAGTATTGGGGTACAAGGCTTATGTACATGTTCTAAAGGAAAAGAGGTAAAAGTTGAATGATAAAGAGGTTCCATGTATCTTTCTTGGCTATGGAGATCATCAGTTTGGCTACATATTATGGGATCCTATAAAAAGGACCATGAGAAGACACATAGATGTGACTTTATGTAAGAGTCAAACAGTTGTAGAGTCTAAGAGTGATAATTCAGAGGCTGTAAGATCAGGTGATAGTTTTTTAATGACGAGTCTGAGGATGTGTCAACTTCTTCACAGGTGCAGTCTTCAGATGATGAAGAATAGTAGCAAGATCACCCCGAGCAGTAGAGTGAGAGCACATCGAGTGTTTATGTTCCAGACGTGTAATTGAGTGATTCAGATTCACAGTCAGAGACTTCTGGGTAGGGGTGCAAGATCATCACTAGCCAGAGTTCTCAGAGCAGTAGTTGAGGAGGTCTGACAAAGTTTGTCATCCTTCATCTAAAAATCTGGCATCTCAGTATATTCTACTTACTTATCAGGGCGAGCTAGAGACTTATCATGAGGCACAAACTCATAGCGATAAAACACAATGTCATCAGGCGATGCAGGAATAGATGTCTTCTTTGTATATGAATGATACCTATGATCTTGTAGCACTTCCCAAGGGCCAAAAAGCACTTAAGTACAAGTGGGTCTACTTGATGAAGAGAGATGATGACAACATGGATCAATCTTCTAATGAGGAGCTACATGGACATGGGGATCATCATCAAAGGGTTTTTGAGCCTTGGTATAGAAGGCTAGAAAAAAACATTCATCCAGGATGGCTCGACTTATCGGTCAGGGAGAGCGAGCAAAGTTTCAAGTGTGGGCATGGAGAGAGAAACGACGCTTCCAGGATACTTCTTCTCAGCTACTTGGTAACAAAGTGAAGTCAGGACGAGACTTCACGAAGATAGATGAAAATGATAAGATGATGACATGTCTGAGGAGGGTGGATCCATCACATGTGGTGATGAGGTCCACAAGCTACTCCAGATGAATGCTAAAGAAAATGCCTCCCTCATGTGATGGAGGGAGAGATTGTTGGAAAAAAGAATAGGATTCTGGCCAATGTATCCTAGATGGATTTGGACTTGAGTATGAGTTGGCTTGTGCTACCAATCCTAATAAGAGTCAAATCTAAAAGGGAAAGAAGATGGTTTACTACGTGCAACATGGAGTTGAACTCGTAGTTGGAGTCAGAGTTAGACAAAGATTCCTAGTTGCAACCATATGTCATGGAGGCCTACAAATAGAGGCCTTTGGAGAGGCCATTGGGATTATCCACCGGTTGAGGTGTGATCCCTCTAGTTGTTTGTTGGTGCCTTCTGTGGTAGAAGGTGTCAGAGAACAAGAACAACTGGAGGATCTCTCTTGGTAAATAAGAGAGGGTGAGCGACTTTGCCTTAAAGCAAAGTAGTGGGTGACAGTCGGTGACACATTGGGTGCACTGACAGAGTAGCTGTCTTAGTTGATAAGAGAGGGTAAACGACTTTGTCTTGAAGCAGAGTAGTGGTTGGCGGTTATAGATGCAGTGTTGTCATAGCAACAACGGTCCGACCCAGTCAACGGTCACAACAGCATCAAGCAGTCCCCAATAATGACAACGGCCTAATGAGAGGATTAAGTAAAGATGGAGGTTTTGTACACATTGGGTATGATTCTCTTCTTCCTCATCATTATTCTCGTGTGGGGAGGGCTACCTAGATTTAGGGGTAATTAAATCGACACAGTGTGAGTTATAATTTTAATTACGTAGTACTTGTTGGCCGGTGTTTCCCCGTGATTTTTCACTCCTTGTCTTGGAGAGAGTTTTTCACATTAAATCTGATATTTTTTCTTTAGATTTATACGCTTGTCGGTAATGATTTCGTAATAAATTTTCATCACATCCGAGAATGTATCGGTACAACATCCCCAACACTTCCTACAAGTAGAGGAATTGTTAATAATTCCTTGTCTCTCTCCATATTTCCCTAGCTGGTTCACTTTCCGACAAGAGGTTTTAAAGCAACGTATAATTCCATTCCATACAAAAATCACATTTGATGACCGCGTCAAAATGAATTGCTCCCATTTTAACATCAGCATGAATCATAAAATAAGTCACGTCCATTTGAAGAGTCCCATTTTTTGAGGTTGAAGGAAAGTCAATATCCATGGACGGATTGGTTTCCTATGCTTTTTGGGCCTCCAAATATACTTGGTTGTTTTAATATTGAAAAATTCCATCTTAACCTGGTTCCCACAATATGATCATCTAGCCATTAGTCAATCTTAATATGCCATGGTTTCTTTTTTTCATCCAAGTATCATGCAATCACATTCTGAGGATTCTCCAATTCCATGCATCATCCACAAATACCTACTAAAGCATCTAGAGCTCCTCCGTAAGATGTTGGGGTGAGCTTGCCCCACTAGGATTCTATTGCACTAATTCTAGAACCTGAAAGGTAGCTGTCATTTCCAAATTTTCCATTGAGAATGAACAAAAATAGTATTGAAGGATGCTCACACTTCATACCAATAAGGTGACAAATAAGAGTATATATATCCAACGTGGAGTTTTCAAAAGAAAAAAAAATATCCAACGTGCAAAATCAGAAAAAGAAAAGCATACAAACCAAATGATATTTCTCTCTACAGAATGCAGCCCTATTAAAACCCTACGCAATAACCTTCCATGCCACTTTAAGAAAGGGCGATGCTTTATCGAGTTAACGCAAACTCCCTCGAGGATGCATGGCGTAGCCAAAAACTACGAAGGAAAACAATTCCTGCAGCTAATTCATCATTGGCATCCTAGAGAATGTTAAAGTATCACTGGTGCTACAGGGTGCATACTTGGTACTGGTATCACCATTTCAGTTTAGTGCCACATTGTGCGATTGGTGCAGGCATACACTGGCATTTACATTTTACTGTGTCGGTACTGTTTGTTTGGTGGCAGACAATATCTCGTGTATATATATAGACAACGAACGTGTCATTATGAAATCTCAAATTCCTTAAGTAACACAGAAACCTCATACATCTAGTAGGACATGCCTTGAACCAGAAAGATTTTGTTATCTTGTGACTCAAGAAGGTGGTGAGAAGGTCACAGATGATCAACAATAACCTATCTAGAAGCTACTAAGGGACCAGAGTTTGAGAAATGGCTTAAGGCCATTAGAACTGAGATGGAATCTATGTACAACACCAAGGTATGGACCTTGGTGCATCCACCTAAAGGGTAAAACCCAAAGGGTGCAAGTGGGTGTTGCAGAAGAATATCAACATGGATGGTAATGTATAAACCTATAAGGGCATATTGGTTGCAAAGTTTTTCAAACAAGTTCAATGTGTTGATTGTGGTGAAACCTTTTCTCCAATTTTCATGGTTATCTACATCAAGATCGTTCTTGACATTGCAGATTATCACGACTAAGAGAACTGGTAGATGGATGTTAAAACCACAATCCTTAATGGGAATCTTATTGGGGATGTGTACATGACACAACCTAAGGTTTTTATAAATCCAAAGGATGCTAATAAAGTTTGTAAGCTACAAAAGTCAATCTATGGATTGAAGCAAGCATCTTGGATCTGGCATCTTCAATTTCACATAATAGTCAAAGAGTTTGTCTTTACTCAAAATTTGGATGAACCGTGTGTGTACAAAAAGGATAGTGGTAACATGATTGTCTTCCTTATATTGTATGTATATGACATACTATTGATAGGGAATGACATCCCTACTTCACAGATGGTAAAGACCTAGCTTGGAAATACCTTTTCAATGAAGGACTTAGGTGAAGCATCCTATATCTTGTAAATTAACATCTATAGATATAGATATAAAAGGCTTCTTTGACTAAGTCAGAGCACATACGTTGACAAAACATTGAAAAGGTTTAGCATGGAGGACTCAAAGAGAGGAAATCTACCCATGACTCATGAAGTTACCATCTCTAGAGCCCAATGTCCCACTTATTGTGAAGAAAGGGAATGAATGAGTAGGATTCCATGTGCATCAATATTGGATCCATCATGTACACAATGTTGTGTACTCATCCCAATGTTTCATATGCCTTGAGTATGACAAGACGATATCAATCAGATCCAGGTGATGCTCACTACATAGTTTTGTAGAACATCCTGAAGTACTTGCGAAGAACTAAAGATGTATTCATGATCTACGGTAGAGAGGAAGATTTGGTGGTATAAGGTTACACTAATGAAAGATTTCAAACTGACAAAGATGATTACATATCACAATATGGATGTGTTTTGCCTCAACAATGGAGTTCTGAGCTGGAAAAGTTCCAAACAAGAGACGGTTGTGGATTCTATAATAGAGGTTGAGTATATTGCCACATCAAATGTAGCAAAGGAGGTTGTTTGCATCAAGAAGTTCATCTTAGAACTTGGGTTGGTTCCAAGCATAAGTGATAAAAATTGAGCTATATCATGACAATAATGGAGCAATTACACAATCTAAGGAACCAAGATCACATCGGTGTTCCAAACATATACAAAGGTGTTCCATCTAATGAGAGATAGTACAATGATGAGATGTAAATATTTGTAGAGTATCAATTGAGAGCAATGGGTTGACCTTTGATAAAAGCACTTTCACAAAAAAAAAGCATGAAGTTTGTGTTAGATCACTTGGGATTAAATCCATGGATGATTCGCTCAAAGTGCAAATGGGAGTCTATTGGTATGTATGTCTATTTGAGCCAATCATATGATGATTGTAATAAAATATTTTATAAATGATCAAATTTATAATAAAGACAATCTTCCAAATTATTCTGTTTTATTTAGTTATCATATGATGATGTAACATAATAAATGTCTAAAGAGTGATATTACTCAATGATGTATCTCTTCGAGTTGATGACCTGATTAATGAGATCATATGGATGTCAAGAGTATATATATTCTTCATACGTTCATACTCAGATGTTATTATAGAAGGCTAATAGATAGCAATAGAACATAAGACTAGAGTGTGTGTTGGTTCATGATAGAATCTCATTAGTCATGACATGTTATCAAACCAAGCACATAGATACTTGTTAAAGAATAGTGTATCGGACAGGCCACCATAAGAGTGATATATGAAAACCATCATAGGTAGTTAGGATCATGCCTTATAGTGTTGGCAGTCATTCTGGTTCTTAGACCAAAAGTCACTATAGTCATCACATGTCGTTCAATTTACTTTGACATCATCCACCATAACCTTGAATAAGGGTTACCATAAAGGTGATGATTGAGTGTACTAGGACACACGGGGATAATTGTGAGTGATGTAGATAGGATTTGTCCCTACTAAAGGAGTATGATATCCTGGATACTTGATAAGAGAGACTAGGAAATGCATGTTCATGCACATGTGAGTCAATATGTGATATTGAGCTTACATATATCTCAGACAATCTACTCTAGTTCAAGGAATAGATATTGAATGTTGAAGAGGATGATGACTCCATTCCTCAAGTTCAATCTTGATATCAGTGACAAAGGAACTATACAAACAATGTAACCCCAATTATAGTTTGTTGGCTGAAGTTATTCTCCAACTTTCCAATTACTTGGGTAGCAGTGATGTGTTGCTAGATATCGTTCATTTCTTATGATGCCATAAAGTAGTTATTAATATTCACTTCCAACATAGCTTGGAGCCTATAGGTTCACACACATAGGATACACTTGGAATAAGAGTTTATTCATGAATGATGTTTAACTTTATTACTAAAGTGTTTCAGTATTCAATTTAAACAACAATTGATTGGCTAAACTCTGAACCGACCAGTTCAAGTGTTAAACTAATCGGTTGGAGTGTTAAGTAGATTGGAAATTGCAATGCTTGAATATGCATGAACCTGGACATGAACTGGCCAGTTCGCTGAGTGAACTAATCATCTCAAGGTCGATCAAACAATCGGTTCATGTGCTGAATTGCATTGTTAATGGATCAATTCGATTAGATCAAGGACTAGTACTAACGTCATGTTATGCATTCATTTGATACTAATTTACAATACAACTTTGATTGGGAAACATGATAAAATGACCAGTTCAATGGTTGGACCTACTGGCCTACATTCTACCGATCGATTCACCAATGAACTGATCGTTCCACTGCTTGCAGGTTGCAAAAACTCATGAAATTTTGTACCCTTCAACTCTCGCATAGACTAGGAACCCCGACCCTCCTATAAATAGAGGGGTATTGGGAGCTTCCTAGATACAAAATCAATTTCTCTAACAATTTTTGTCTTATCTGATTGTGGTAACTGAAAGAACCCGAGAAGGTCCTACATGATAAAGGGAGGGATAGAAAGAGAGAACAATCATGGGAGAGAAACTTGGTTCTAGTACACAAACTAGAAGGGGAAAAGTCTTTCTTGTCTATTCATCTAAAATGTCAGGAGTTCCTAGTGGTCCATGCAGACTAGTATAGAGGCAAGGAGGCTGTTTCCTACTACTAGGGGGACAAGGTCAAACTATTGTCTGTGGTGATCGACCAAGAGCTACTGCTAATATTCTCTGGGTGTGACTTGAAGATAGGTGCATACTACATTGAGGAGATTATCAGTTTACTTTATCCAGGTCCATGTATATCCTCATAAACCATCCTTCCAATTATATAGTCATTGATGCGATCCAAAATTTTAATGGGAATATGGCAGTTAAATTTTTGTTTTCATTGGTTGCTCTGCCGGCATATTTCCTTACAATATATACATGTGGTGAAGGGAGGGTTTCAATGTAGGTATAAAGTCCTAGAGTGGGTAGAAGCTGCAAAGTAGGTGAGAATAAGGCAGCATAACACTCCCTTGTTAGATGGGAGATTAAGGAGAGGAAATCATGTAGAGATGGGGCTCTTCCTACTCAGTCAAATGGAAGGATTGTACAGAAAATGATAAATAGAAGTGAGGCATTGAGAAAAGAGAGTTTGGAAAAGGAGGATATGGAGAGCTCATGGAGTTTGAGGAGTCCTGATAGCCTTCGACTCAAGGAAGGATATGAGCCCAGAATTGTGTGATTCAGATTGAATGGATGATAGAGAGCCCAAGTATTAATACTAGCGTGATATAGGAAACATAGGGAAGTCAAAAAGTTAGGGACATTAGTCATGTGACATTAAAATTGGAAATTTAATCATTATACTATAGTTTGATAAATAGAGAAATTGCATAATTAGGAATTATCTTCTTCAATTGAATTAGGCTAACAAACATTATAATTCAAGATGAAACTTTGCACCTAGACAAATTTGGAGCCAAAGAACATGATTATGTGATTATATTCAGATTTTGAAATTATTTTGTATGAGTTAGAGTAGAATTAGGGTTTCAGTCGATTATCTCAATATCTAATAATATACAATACCATTATCATTCAATGTTCTGATTTATACTTCATTAACCTCATATTACCACCACATGGAGTTTTATTAGATAATTTTGCACAAAATAGATTACTTTATTCAATTTATCATTAATTCCATTGATTTCAATATTAACTCAAGTTATGTCACATTAATTATCTCCACTTATATCAAACATCTATTTATTTGTCACATTATACGTATTAGTAATATTATTTTCCACATGAATCATTATTTATGTTTATTCACATTAACTTAATAATTACACACATTTAACCCCACATTATCCATCCATGCATATTTAGGTAAACATAGTTACTTAGTAACCATATTTAAGTCATCATATGTGTAGTAGTGAAAAAGGTGAAACATATTACACATTGATGGACTAATTTAATCACAAAACATGATTATGTGATTAGCTCTGATCTACGTGTATCAAGATATATAAATTGTTAGAGAACCTAAGGTCAGTACGGTATAATGAAAGTTATCAAGTATATATATATATATATATATATATATATATATATATATATATGTATATATATGTATATATACATATATATATATTTGTATATATACATATATATATGTATATATATACATATATGTATATATATGTATATATACATATATATACACATATATATACATATATATATATGAGATTAAGAGAAAAATATGTCTCCCCCCTCTCCCATAACCCGTGGCGGAGGTCGGATGCCCGGGAGGGTGATTAATCAAGAGATGCTTCTCTGTGTGGTTTCAAACCTGGGTCCCTTCATTGGGGACCAGCGGAATTCGCCAATCGGGCTATTCCCTTACCGGCCATATATATATATATATATATATATATATATATATATATATATATATATAAGGGTTAGTCAACTTCAATGTAGGGTTTATGATCAACATGATCATTATACTTCACATACACCTTAATATACAAATCATCATCTACTTAGAGTTCACTTATCCAAAGCATATTTAGGGTTACATGTATCCATAATTAGGGTTAAGATGTGAGTTACTCATATTATGTGTATCACATGTTCATTATTATATAAACATGCATGTCAAGGTATAATTGTAACCTTGTTTGTTCAATTCTAGCGTCTGAGAACACTAACCTCTAATTCATAGAATTAGGGCTTCTCAAGTCAAGATATCCAAATCTCAATATGTTACAAGACTCCACCCCTTAAAATGATTTCATCCCCAAAATTAGCATATATGAGTTCTATGGGATACTAACCCTCCACGCCTAATATGTTTGACCTAATAAGTCAAAAAGAAAAACTATAGATAAGAGGGAGAATCAAACGAAACCATGTACATAATTTATCAGTGCATAACTTAGTACTCAAGATCACTATACATTAAGATCTAGGTTCCAAGAGTAGTTGAACCAACCATGTGTTCCACTTTAGTATCTCAACTTACCACCAACTACATCATCCTTGTCAAATAAATTTACACTTAAGTCAGATCACATAGTTTCAAAACTCAAACATGGGTATCACATTTATTTCCTAGGAAATCGTACATGGTTTTCAATCTAATGAGGGTTAGATTACTCAATATTGTCATTGTCATCTCATTAAATCGTATATACTTCGATCATCCAAACATAATAAAAATAGACATATTTTTGTGTAGGAACCTCATCTGGTGAGTTTTCACAAAAGGTAAAATATTTATATGGAACTTACAATATTCATTATTTAACATTTATCTTCACCATGAAGGGTGTATATAAAAGAAAAATAATATATATCATAGGATCAAAAAATCTCAATGGCACCTAGGTAAATCTTGGTCGACTATTGTCCACTCCTTCTTGGTCTTCACCTAGGGGTTGGAAGCATACCCCACAAGAGAAGACACGATAGAAGTTGTCAGCATAAAATGTCAATGTGAGCATATAATAGTTATTGGACAATATTTGGGAAAAAGGACAAAAAATAATATAACAAGGATTCCCAAACAAAAGAACAACAATCATCTAATTGGATATCTAATGGAGTCTTCATATAATAAGACAAAAAGATTATATGAAGAAAACAATAAAGTTTAGAATGATCAATTCTTGCCTTTCAATCTCAAATAGAGAATAACAAATAAATCAACAAAATTATGCATGCAGATTAAATATTAGACTATGATCATTTAAAAGCAGGGTCAAAATACTTCCACATTATGTCTTGAGGAAAGAGGTGAGAGCATCCAGAATCCTATATATATATATATATATATATATATATATATGTATATATACTTACATAAATATATATTTACATATATATACTTACATCTATATATATATACATGTATATATATATATAATTTATAAAATAGGTTCAAGCACATGGGGATAGGTGAGAGAAGCATCACCCACATACCAGAATGTTGTACAATGGGGTTAAAACCCATAATATACCAGAACTAATATACAATAATAGTCTCAACAATCAAACATGCAAATAATAGAGAGGAAAGATGATCTTCAATCCAAGCAAATCATCAGATTACGGTTTCAATCATTAAATGGAACAAAAAGATGAAATAAATTAATAAAGGTCACAAATCGAGTAAGATGAACAAGATTAAATGAAAGAGATTCAATATGTATTCTCAACAGTATATAAGATGAATTTTAGCGAATTGAACCCAATAAGGTCAAACACATATAATCAAGTCACATATAAAGCAGCATGCCACAATCAAGTCAAAGAGAGAGATAGAGAGAGAAAAATAGATTTATTGTCCAATATGACTCAAAAAGAGAAACCATATACCTCTAGAACATGTATCCAAAGTCAAGGTCAAACCCTAGATTCAAACCAAGGTCTGAAGCTATCTATTAAAATTCAAATGAACTAGGGTTTATGCTCTTATAAATAAAACCCTAAAAGTAATCCTTTTTATCATTATTGAATTAGGTTATGCAAATTACATAATCTGGTAGAATAATTTTTCAAATTCAATATATATTTATTTATTAATTTCTGACTTCTAAATTACTAGATATAAATTTTACAAGATTAAAGGTAATTATAGGAAATCAATAAAAATCATGCATTTAATAAAGTAGAATTAGGTTACCAAAAGAAAGATCTTAATTTTGTGATTCCAAAACATATTTTAGTTTATCTTTATGACATATCAATTCATTGTTATGAATTTTAAAAGATAAGATAATTTACTGAATTTAGAATACAAAATTGACTATATAGTTACTGAAATACCCTTGCATCAACCACAAGGACTATATATGTGTGACATGTATCAATAAAATTGGGCAATTAAATCAAGCCTCCATATAAAATTTCATTAGAAATCAAAGTATGGAAAGAGCCATGGATGTGTGACGCATATCAACCCTAAATATATAGACGATAATATTCATTGACTGCTCTATCCCACGATTCAGTGCAAGAACGGTACAACTTATCTATAATAGCCAAAACACAAACTTTGTGTGACATGTGCTACCAGAATCTATGGGGAACCAACCCCCACAGAACTTGTTAAGGTCCTATGAATCTAATGACACCAAGATGAGGCACTGACACAAAAGCAAAGCATTATCTTACTCTGCGTCCATGGCTTGACCAGTAAGGAGGGAAAACCAAAAACTAGGAAATGAGATAGATACAACAAGGACCACTGCCTTTTGAGGCTTCATCATCCTAGAAAAATCTGCACAATGGTAAACCCAGAAGAAAATAATAGAAAAACCCCAGAATCAATCATAGGTTGTTATCGATACAGAACACAACAACAGAGAAAAAGAAAGGTACCTCTCCAGTAAGAAATTGGCAATGTCAAAGGAAGCCAAATGTATTACGGAAATAGCTATGGTGATCTAAAGGCATTGTGATACCCACCAGGGTCATGTCAAACATGTGGCCATCGAGCCAGTAGAGACGAATCCAGGAAGTGAGTTCTGAGAAAAACTAGGGGAAACCAATGGTTTAGAACCATTGTGTAGGATATATCGGTGGTGAAGGGAGTGTTTTTTCTATATGTGGTGACTCCCAAAGTGGATGTAAGATGATGAGAATAGGGGAGAAGAACACTCCATTATTGACTGGGAGATTGAGGAGAGGAAATCCAGTAGATATGGGGCTCTTTCTACTCAGACAAATGTAAGGATTACAATGATAAAGATAAATAGAATCGAGGATTCAACAAGAGAGAGTTCAAAAGAGGAGGAGAATATGGTGAGCTCAAGGCTATGAGGAATCATGATAGCCTTGGACTCAAGGAAGGGGGTGAGCCCAGAACCATGTGATTCAAATCGAACCCTGATAGAGATCCTAAGTATTAACACTGACATGATACATGCAACATAGGGAAGTCAAAAAATTGGGGACATCAGGCATGTGACATTACAATTGAAAATTTAACAATGAAACTATAGTCTGATCAATAGAGAAATTGCATAATTAGGAATTATCTTCTTCAATTGAATTATGCTAACACATATTATCCAATTAAGCTGAAACATTGCGCCTAGACTAATTTGACCCAAAGAATATGATTATGTGCTTCTATTTTGGTTTTGAATTATCTTGTACGTGTTAGAATACAATTAGGGTTTATGTCAATTATCTCAATATCTATTATTATGTTTTACAATTATCCTCAATATTTTGGATCAGACTTCATTACCCTCATACTACCACCATATGGACTTATATTATATTATCTTACAGAAAAATAGTTTATATTATTCAACTTATCGTTAAGTCCATTGATTTCAACATTAACTCAAATTACAGCACATTAATCATATCCACTTATATTAAACATTTATTTATTTTCGTATTGTACTTATTATTTATAGTATTTTCCATATGAATCATTCATTTATGGTATTAACATTGAATAATTAATTACACACATTTAATCCCACCTTATCCATTCATGTGTATTTAGGAAAATCCAATCACTTATAACCATATTTAAGTTGTAACATACCGAATTTTGTACATTTTTTCTTTGACCATTTTTCCCATCTTTTCCTTTCATTTCTATTCTCTTTGGCCTTTTCATTTAATTTGTGGATAATATAATGGTTTAGTGAACATTTGTTCACCTTTTTCACCAATATTTGGGTTTATGCACAAATACCTCAATTGGAATCTTAATTATGGACGTCATGTGCAAATTTTCTACTAAGTAGTAAAACTAATAAAATATTTCATGCTAGAACTTTCTAGGACTTTTTAGAATATGAAAAAGAAAGGAAATACCAATATATATAAAGGGGATGATAAATGCTATAAATAGGATAAAAGGAGATCATGTGGACTATATTTCCAAAAATCTCAATTAAGTAAACCCACGAGATAATTTGATACACAAATTTGTTTTCTTGAACTAAATGTTACTTAAGGACCAGGTATCACCCAATGTGGAAAATATAAATATATATATAAGCCTTTATTAAAGGAAAATAGGAAATAGGCCAAGAAAGAGAAATAAAATATATAATGTTCTTAAATTGGAAAACTAACTCCAAATTCGTAATCTAGGAATAAAAATAAGCCTTTGGTCAAGTTTTCAATTAATTTGGATAATATTTCGATAATGTGTAAAAGTAGGAGAGAGAAAGAGTGTAGAACCTTCATTTTAAGAATTGATTAAATAAATGGCACAAACATGAACAAGTAATGGACAAATCATATCCAAGACATTAATTGGGATACATGGGTAAAATTTGCGTATATTTGGATAATCATGGAGTCATAAATGAAGGAGGAAAGAGAAAATGAGTTTTGAATTATTTAACCCATTAAAAGTCCTCAAAAGGCAAAACTAATTCATATTCAGATTCTACACATCAAAATCAGTCAGGATGTCAATTTATATTAAATTTGGAGTTTGTTTGAGCCCTCAAAAGAAGAGAGAGAAATTCATTAAATAATGTATATACCACTTTATTCGAGTTATAATTCAATTAGAAATATATTTGTCATGCACCTAAAATAACCTATGCACATGATCTAATGGCTCAGATGGCCTCGTGGATCGATCGGACAATAGTGAGGTTATCTCCTACCTTGGTTCGGATTAGGAAACATGGAGGAGTTTTGCGAATTTTCGTTTGACAATAACTTGATCTACACTCAACCAAATCAAATGATTTTTGGTGTTATGCATTCTTCACAAGATTCTGCTCCATATTATCCCAAATATTTCATGTTTTGGTGAAGGTTCGAGAAAACTCCAAATTTGCCGCAACTCTTCTCTCACCCTGGGTACCAAAACCCTATCTCATGCTCCCTTGCCTATGAATAACTACACCCTAAGAATCCCCATCGTTTTTCAACTTGACGTACTAGCCAATTTGATATTTCATCCTTGTTTGATCCTCCTATGAGTATTCGTAGCCTCTAGGCTTGTGGTTCTTCTCTCTCCCTCCACACACCATCTCCGACAAAATTGAAGACAATACTAGGTTCAGGATCTTCTCCTCTTTCTTTCGAGTATTTGAACTTGGTGTTTGATTGAGTGCGAAGGATTTTCCCGAAATTCCTAAAAGTAGTGGGTTCTGTTTCGACCATGGTGTTGGGGCTGGGGGAAGAAGATAGCCCCCGTGTTTTTACACTTATTCCCTCATTTGATTCTCTCCACCTTTGTTTTCCGCGTGGACAAGTTGGTCTTTTTCAATATGTTTGACCGAGCCAACCATCTTGGATCGTTACTAGCCGATGGGGCAGGCCACCATTGTGGCATACTATGATTGAGCCAGGCAGTGAGCCTGGCCCCACTCTCGTGCCCTCTCTAGTCTTTTTAAATTGAAAATCTATTTTCTAATTTTCTTATTAGTCAGATTTGGATAATTCATAACTATTTATTCCTTGGGCCAAAATTAAAATTAAAATATGTTCTAGACTCAGAAAAGAATTTTCTATCTAATAAAAATAGGTTCATTGCCTAGTTTTTATTTTTTTGAGTATGAGTTTTTGAGGATGGTTTAATCAACTAAAAATCAAAAAAATTAACCCTAAAAGTCAATATCTTCAAAATACTTCATATTATATGTTATTTTGATTAAAAAATCCTAACTAAGTCAATGGTGATGTTTTTAAGACCTAAATTGGTGGTTTGTAGAAAAATTTGACAACTTTAGGGTTTTGAGTTCTTAAAGAATGCATATAATGCTAACATATGAATGTGGTTATGATAATAGGGCAAGTGGGCTTTAATCTTGCTTAGGATTTTGGAAAGTGGTTTCTAGGGCTCTAAGGAAGAGGTATGTGCATTTAACACTTCAGTTGGGAATATTTATGCCTAAACCTAGTTCTCCATAATGAGTCTTAATTGAATCCTTAATCTCTTTTCTTGAAACCCTAATTTCTTGTGCCTCAAATATGATTATTATTTCTTGTTGATTGGGTTTTAAACGCCATTTTTGTTCTTATTGATTCATATGCTTATTCTTGCCATAACTATTCTCTATCATGTAGAATTATGTTCTATTTAAATTAAAGTAGCGGTGCATGTTTACAACCACCCACAGAGGGCATGTATTAATTCACCATGGTGAGTGTATTTATTCTCCCCATAATATTATAGGTGACTGGGAATGTCTTATTCTCCCCTCAACTAAGGTTAGAGGTCTGGTAGGTGCCTCAACCCTACTTAGTTAGGTAGACATAATAATCTTACATGCAAAACCTCTTTTTTTAATATAATTGTTAATGGAAAGTTTTCTTTTGATATAGCATCATACTTTTGTTATCTTCATCTTATGAAGAACCCTAGCCTACTTTTACACACTTTGCTTTCATTGTTATCCTAAACATATTTTGTTTTGTTTCGTTTCCCTTTTATTGGGTGCCTTCCCAACCACCCATGTGCTAAATAAGGTGATGGATAAGACAAGGAAGACATAGCTTTGGCTTGGACATGCTTGAAGGAGATGTTGCTTTGGGGAAAAGATTGTAGTAGTTAGACTTCCCTCTATCTAGATCCTAATTGTGTGTCTTGATGTAAACCCTAATGAGAGATTTTGAAGTATTTTTGTAAACCTTTATATGAAAATTGATTATAGTCAGAAATTTTTATTCTGTTGTTTTCCAATGGTGTTTTGTTTACCAAATTTAGTAAAGGGCTGATTTCACTCTTTTACAACATGGTATCAGAGCCCATGGTAGTCAAAATCTGACTATTTTAGTTTTGTCTCCCTAATTAGAACCCTAGACTTGCATAGTTTCCTTTGAGTGACATGGTTACCCTAGATTTGATCTTTGTTGATGAAAGGTTGATTTAGGACCCTATAGTTCCACATTAGAATCTTGATCAATAAAACCATAAAATACTCATAACTAAAACATGCATAACTTGATGTTGTTTAGGTTTTCCTTTAGGCAACTATTAGGGCATGAAGTTGAAGCAAAAGGTGTCTAGAAAGGATCAGGATTTTGGGGGCTGGTAATATTTTCCTTTGCACCACTAGCTTGGTTTGGGAGGACTCTTGTGCCCATATGATATCGGCCTTGCCTGAGCTAATATGAATTCCCCAAAATAGTTTTCTTTTAGGCAATAGTAACCTTAGATTTCTATGTTGTATATCTTTGGGAACCCTAAGTTTCAAGTGTATGATGACTTATTTGAGGAGGATACCAAGATAGTTTCCTTATGTCCCTTAGGACCACATGCTTGGATAATTTATCCTTAAGAACCTGGACTTTGAAGTTTGGTGTTAAGTTAGCTATCAGAGTGCACAGTGGAAGTGTGATGGATCATTTGTACGGTGTAATAGACTCATCCTTTAACCCAAGCGTAGTTTGGCTTGATAAGTTGAAACCTTTAAGGGGTGGAGTATAGTTTATTTGATGGTGTTTGGGTAGTTAGATTTCAAGGATGAAATCCTCTTTAAGGGGATGGATCCCTATGACATCTCGATATCTATTATAACTTTAGAAACCCTAACTCCATGAATAGGAGGTTAGTATGCTTGCATCCTTGGTCTTAACCAAACATGTAATAGTGGAAACCCTAACATGCTTGTTCATATATTAATGAACATATATTAATCATCTGAGGAATAATTTATATGTTCAAACCCTAATGAATATCGAATGCACATAATATGGATCACTCACATATTAATACTAATTATGGATACACATGATGTTAATAATGTCATGAACTGATCAACCTTAATGATATGATGAGAAAGAAAAGGGTAACTTAATCTTGGCATTAATGCATACTATAATGAAATACAATGATAAATTTGATCCTAAACCCTAAGATGTAATCATCTAACCTTAACATATACATCCTTAATGATATTCATGTTAAATTAGTGGCATTAGGTGTCATAATCAGATAACATATCTTTGATACACATAAATGATTTATAATCAGCTAATCATAGATTAATCAAGTTATGTATATATAATGTGTATCACCTTGTTACCTAGTACACACCTAATTAATCACCTAATCATGAATCAAATCATTAATATGACATATGTCCCACCTTGATCATTAAAATATAGATAATGACTTCAATATGGATAATAAGTAATTGGATTCATTTAAATGTGCAAAATAATAATAAGAAGTGAATAAATATGATAAAATGAATAATGATGACATTAATGTAAATAAGAAAGGTAATGTGACAATGTTTAATATACATTCAAGTAATCCATGTATCATAATTTGGATTAATTATAGACTTAACAAAAAATTGAATAGAATGTCCTCTTTCATGCAAAATAATTGGTTATAACTTAATATGGTGATAATACACGGATGATGAAGTCTAAATTCAAAATATTAAGGGTAATGATAAAGTATATTGAGATAATTTAGTAACCATAATTGTGATAAAATCCTTAATAATATAAATGAGAAATATATATAAATAGTTTAATGAATGATGATGAAATATAACCCCTTTTGTAATAAAGTGAATATGACATGACATAATTAAATATAATGATTATAATGTGATATCATAATTAATATAATGTTATTGAGCCAAAAATGTTAATAAGGTTAAAATACCCTAAAAAGAATATCTTAATAATGTAACCCTAGGTGATCCTTGAGAACCTGACCTATGTTGAGGTGCATGTGAAGTATATGTTGGGGAAAGTTTTGGTGGAAGTGTTATGGTTGGAGGAACAACCTGATGTTTTGTGATGAGAGGTTGCACACTCACCCTTTCCTAATTTCTAGTGATTTTGGGGGCCAAATCCTCTTTAAGGGGTGGAGTGTTGTAACATATCAAATTTTGGACATTTTGTCTTTTGACCGTCTTTCCCATATTTTCCTTTCATTTCTATCTTGTTTGGCCTTTCTGTTTAATTTGTGGAGAATATAATGGTTTAGTGAACATTGGTTCACCTTTTTCACCAATATTTGGGTTTATGCACAAATATCTCAGTAGGAATCTTAATTATGGGCATGCGTAAATTGTCCACTAAGTAATCAAAATAATAAAATATTTCATGCTAGACCTTTATAGGTCTTTTTAAAATATGAAAAAGAAAGGAAATTCCAAAATATATATAAAGGAGATGATAAATGCTATAAATAGGATAAAAGGAGATAATGTGGACTATATTTCCAAAAATTCTCAATTAAGTAAACCCACAAGATAATTTGATACACCAATTCATTTTCTATAACTAAAAGTTACTTAAGGGCCAAGTATCACCCAATGTGGAGAATATATATATATATTTATATAAGCCTTTGTTAAAGGAAAATGGGAAATAAGCCAAGAAAGAGAAATAAAATATCTAGGAATAGAAATAAGCCTTTGGGCAAATTTTCAATTCATTTGGATAATATGTAAAAGTAGGAGACAGAAAGAGTGTAGAACCTTCATTTTAAGAATTGATTAAATAAATGGCACAAACATGACCAAGTAATGGACAAATGGTATCCAAGACATTAATTGGGACACATGGGTAAAATTTGATCATATTTGGATAATCATAGAGTCATAAATGAAGAAGGAAAGAGAAAATGAGTTTTGAATTATTTAACCCATTAAAAGTCCTCAAAAGTAAAAAAAAAATCCATATTCAGATTCTACACATCATAATCAGTCAGGGTGTCAATTTTTGTTAAATTTGGAGTTTGTTTGAGCCCTCAAAAGAAGAGCAAGAAATTCATTAAATAATGTATATACCACTTTATTTGAGTTATTATTCAATTAGAAATATATTTGTCACGCGTCTAAAATAACCTATGTGCACAATCCAATGCCTGTGACGGCCCCGTGGATCAATCGGATGGTAGTGAGGTTATCTCCTACCTTGGTTTGGATTAGGATATAGGGAGGAGTTTTGCAAATTTTTGTTTGGCAATAACTTGATCTACACTCAACCAAATCAAATGATTTTTGGTTATACAAATTCCTCATGAGATTTTGTTCCTATTATCCCAAATATTATGTGTTTTGGTGAAGGTTCAAGAAAACCCCAAAGTTGCCACAACTCTTCTCTCACCCCGGGTACCAAAACCCAATCCCATGCTTCCTTGCCTATAAATATCTACACCCTAAGAACCCCCATCATCTTTGCAACTTGACGCACTAGCCAATTCAATTTTTCATCCTTGTTTGACCCTCCTACGAGGAGCCTCTATCCTTGCAGAGCTTCTCTTGCCCTCCACACACCATCTCTGACAAATTCGAAGGCATCACAAGGTTTGGGATCTTCCCCTCTTTCTTTCGAATATTTGAACTTGGTGTTTGGTTGAGTGTGGCGGATTGCCCAAAACAACTACAAGCAACATGTGTTGCATCGGCCATGGCATCGGGGTTGGGGGAAGAAGATATCCCCCATGTTTTTATGCTTATGCCCTCTTTTGATTCTCTCTGCCTTTATTTTCCACATGGGCAAGTTGGTCTTTTTCAATATGTTTGATCGAGCCAACCGGCTTGGACCGTTGCCAGCCGACGGGTTGGGCCAATACTGTGGCAAGCTGTGATTGGGCGAGGTAGCAGGCCCGACTCCACTCTCGCTCTGTAAAGACCAAGTCTCTACTATTAAACATGATACACAAAATCATCAATTGGATAGCAGCGAAATTTTAAATCTTGACTTTATTCAAAATGTATAAAGAGTACATTATAAAATTTTCCCAAATGGGAGTACAACTTTATACAAGAAACTACAAGGACCTAGGTAGAGGAAGACTTAACTAATACAACATTGTCTCCAAACAAACTACTTAAAACATAAAAACATCTATGATCATGCAAACTATGTGTTCCTCTTCTTTCTCTCCTATCCTTAGCCTTAGGTTCACCAAGCTTCCATGCGCACTCTGATCCCTAACCTGGATGGTTGGGGTCATCCAGCAAGAGAAAGGTAAACAAGGTATGTGTCAATAAAAAGGAATAGGACAAATAATAATAAAAAGCTTTGCAATATAAAAGATTCTCTACAATAAGAGATTTCAAAAGAAATGAGGAAAATATATGAATATGAGAGAGAGAAACTGCCACATTTAAATATCAACAATTATCACATTTGCATGAATATAAATTATGACTCAACATCCTCTCAATGTAGGGTGAGGCACCTACCGGACCTCACCAATGGCAGGGGGACTAAAACCCCAGTGCCTAAAAAGTGGCAGGGGGACTAAAACCCCAGTGCCCGGCAGGAGGACTAAAACCTCAGTGCCCTGTGGGTGGTTTGTACTCATGTACACTACATTGTCAATTGGCCAATAACTATATCATGCATAAACATTCACTTGGCAGTAGAGTGAAAAGTAGAACAAAATAACATCATAGCATTGGGAATAAAACCCAAGAATAAACAAATAGGCCGTCATAGGCCACAACCATATCCAAGAGTTCCAAGAATTAAAAGAGTCAACAAGCGTCAACATTATACAATGTTCCAAATATTTCAAAGGGATAAGCCAACATAGGCAATAACAAGATTCAAGAGTTACAATTTAATGAGCCACAAGGACAACCACAATATATAATATTTCCAAGTATTTCAAAAGATGAGCCAACAATGGTATTAGAAGCATAAAATAAGTAAAGAGCCAAATATGCATTTAGGAGAATAAAAAGGCTAGCACAATAATGATTGTGGGGTTGGAAAAGACCCAACTGAGAGTAGGTGTCGTGCACATTATCATCATAGTTAAATTCCACAATTAAAATAGGATCCACATACATAAAATAGGCTTCACCAACCTTAGATTATATACATTACCATCACATCCACCAAACAGATTGTATCACCATACCATTATATCCTAGTTATAAACATAACACAAGTATTAATATATGTAAAAACATAAATCATAGGAAAAACCCTAATTTTACAAAACTACGATTTAGGGTTGAAAACCAAGCCCAAAATATTAGTCATATTCTCCTGAATAAGAAAACATATTTTATTTTACAAAACAGAGTTAAAATGAATGAATTATGTATTTTAAAACATTTAACCTACTAAAAATGTCAACCAAAGCAAACTTCGGAAAACCCTTGAGAAACAGGTCACAAAAATCATAAAATCAGATTCTATGTTAAAAATCCTTTCCATCGACTATTTATTCATATTTTTCTGACCAACGGTTGATTTACTATGAATTAAGTAAACCTGACCAATCAGAAATTAGGAAAAAGCCACGTAGGCAAAAATAAAAACAATTGGGCGCCACAGTGGCCGGACCCACGCTGACATGGGCCAATCAGCTTTGGTCATGTCAGCCTGTCCAGGCTCGCTTGGCCTTGGTCAAAAGCGGATAAACAGAGAGCCAAAAGACCATTTTGCCCTCGGTCGACAACTCGATTTAAATAAAACTTCGAGGATAGAAAGGTCATCTGGAAGCACAACCTTCGTCAGTGAGAAACAAGGCTCAGGCCAAATTACGATAATGCCCCTAGCTGTTAAATCGGCTAAGCATGGGCGCAGGGGCTCCAGAGTCATTAGACTACCTGGATTGCTTCCTCGCCAGGCATGGTGTCGACCAAGGTCGAACACCTTGGCTGAAGCTCTGGGTCCATGACTCCAGACTCTCTCTCTGTGAGTTGGCCCTAACTGAGACTGGGAGATTGTTCCCCGATGTCTCGCGGTCGCAGGGAGACTCTAAAGCCAAACCAAGCATGCTCAGGAGCAGGACGCACACAGCCGGACAACGCGGGACACAGGTCCGATCGACAGCCAAGAGATCGCGATGAACCAATAAGCTAAAACCGTCCACACGATTGCGAATCCATCGCGAGGTCAGGGCGGGATGCGGTGAAGTCAGGTGAGCTCAGAAGCTCAAAAACAGCAGGCGCCGCCGGAGGTCGTCGGTGGCCTATAGGTCCGAGCAAACGGACGCGTCGCAGAGCAAGGGAAAGCATCGGGGTTGAAAAGTAGAGGTCAGAGATGCTTACTGCTCAGGTAATTGCAATGAGGTGGCCGGAGGGGAGAACAGCAAGCCATATCCGCCGGAGATCCTCATCGAGTAGGTCAGGGAGTTTGGGGCCGGATGCGATGAAATTAGGGGAGAAGGAAGAAAAGTGGAGGCCCGAGGGTGCTAGTCGGCACCTTATATAGGCACTAGAGGAGTCGACGCTCCCTCTGCGCGTACAGGCGAAGAGGAGGAGAAGAGCCTGTTTGGGCGTTTTGCAAACGGACCAAAGAAGACAATGAGCTAGGGCTCATTCGAACCGGTGGAGAGAGACGAAGCTAACGGCGAAGGAATCACGTTAAACGGAGAAGGAGGGAGGGAGAAAGGAGCTGAGGAGCCTAGCTGTTGGGTCTGTCCTAACGGCTGGAGAATGAAGACGACCTCCTCACCGTTGGATCGATGGTCTAACAAGCCAGAGCCGTCGGATGTGAGTCCACTATGGACCCGGGGCACGTGACAGGTTAATTAAACTGAACTATAGCGTTACACGATGAAATAAATGAAATCAATGCAATAACTATATTCACACCATCTTAAAAGCTAATAAAATGGATTTGAAAGGTCAAATCAACTCCAAATAACACCAAAATTGAACCATAGGCTTATAATGACGAGTATTACAATGCTATATAATTAGAATCTCGTTTAATACATAATATGGCCATTAATAAATATATAGCTCATAAAAGAGTATAATAATATATTAATATGAAGGAATTATATGAAAATATTATTAATGAGAAACATGTGAGTAATCTCGAGATATAAAACACATTAAGATCCAAATAATCATTCCTTAACAAAATAACATATTAATATGAAATAAAATCATATTTTGAGGAGAGAGAAACACTTAAGGTTAATATACACATATATGAACTCAAATACATATTATTAATAACATATTTATCCAAAAAGCTCCAAATAAATATTATCTAATAATATTATCCCATAAATGACCAAATTACATTATTAACCCTAACTTATCTCCTAATGTGGGTTATTTGTGCAAACACCCCCTCATTTACATAAATGAGGGTAAATAGTGATTTCAACATCAAATTGTGCTTAAAATGCACAAGAAGTCCAAAAATGATCCAAAAGGATGGGAAATTTATGGAAAAGGTCCAAATGGACTCGAAGGTCAAGAAAAGATCAAAAGTGGGTAAATTGTAGGGAAGAACCTGAGTTTCAGTATGTTACACGATCCCTCTCTACTCTTTGAAAATCGAAAATCTATTTTCCAATTTTCTCATTTGTCAGATTTGGATAATTCATAGCTATTTATTTCTTGGGCCAAAATTAAAACTAAAATATGTTCTAGACTCAAAAAAAAATTGTTTATCGAATAAAAATAATTTCAATGCTTGGTTTTGAGATTTTCAGTATGAGTTTTTAAGGATGGTTTAATTAACTAAAAATCACCAAAAATAACCCTAAAGTCAATATCTTCAAAATACATCATAGTATATGTTATTTTGATCAAAAAATCCTAACTAAGTTAATGTTGATGTTTTTGATACCTAAATCAGTGGTTTGTACAAAAATTTAACAACTTTAGGGTTTTGAATTCTTAATGAAGGCATATAATGCTAATACATGAATGTGGTTATGATAATAGAACAAGTGGGCCCTAATCTTTCTTGGGATTTTGGAAAGTGGTTTTTAGGGCTCTAAGGAAGAGGTATATGCATTTAACACTTTAGTTGGGAATATTTATGTCTAAACATAGTTCTCGATAATGAGGCTTAATTGAATCCTTAATCTCTTTTCTTGAAACCCTAATTTCTTGTGCCTCAAATCTGATTATTATTTCTTGTTGATTGGGTTTTAGACCCCATTGCTATTCTTATTGATTCATATGCTTATTCTTGCCATAACTATTCTCTAGCATGTAGAATTATGTTCTATTAAAATTAAAGTAGTGGTACATGTGTACAACCACCCATAGAGGACATGTATTAATTCACCCTAGGGAATGTATTTATTCTCCCCATAATATTATAGGAGACTGGGAATGTCTTATTCTCCCCTCACCTAAGGTTAGAGGTCTGGTAGGTGCCTCAACCCTACTTAGTTAGGTAGACATAATACTCTTACATGCAAAACCTCTTTTTTTAATATAATTGTTAATGGTAAATTTTCTTTTGATATAGCCTCATACTTTTGTTATCATCATCTTATGAAGAACCCTAGCCTTATTTTACACGCTTTACTTTCCTTGTTATCCTATACATACTTTGTGACACATACTTGTTTTTTTCCTTTCCCTTTTTCTAGGTTCCTTCCCAACCACCCAGGTGTTGAGCAAGGTGATGGATAATACAAGGAGGACATAGCTTTGGCTTGGACATGCTTGAAGGATATGTTTCTTTGGTATTGTAGTAGTTAGACTTCCCTCTATCTAGATCCTAATTGTGTGTCTTGATGTAAACCCTATGAGAGATTTCAATATATTTTTGAAACCATTATATGAAAATTGATTATAGTCAGAAATTTTTATTCTGCTATTTTCCAATGGTGTTTTATTTACCAAATTTAGTATATGGGTGATTTCACTCTTTTACATAAGGCATCATATGTGTATTAGTGAATAAGGTGAAACATATTATACGTTGAGAAAATAAGTCACATCTCAAATCATGATTTTGCGATTAGCTTTGATCTATGTGTATCAAGATATATTATGTGGTTAGATAACATAATGTCACCAAGGTATCATTAAAGTAACCAAGAATGTATGCGTACATATATATATAGACACACACACACACACACACACACACATATATATATATATATATATATATATATATATATATATATATATATATATATCTGTGTGTGTGTGTGTGTGTGTGTGTGTGTGTGTGTGTGTTAGGGTTAGTCAACATCAACTTAGGTTTTATGGTCAACATGATCATTATACCTCACATACACCATAATATCCAAATCATCCTCTGATTACAGTTCACTTATCCAAAGCATAGTTAGGGTTACGTGTATCCACAATTAGGGTTAAGATGTGAGTTACTCATATTATGTGCATTATGTGTTCACTATGATATAAACAAGCATCTCAGGATGTAACTATAACCTTATTTGATCAATTCTAGTGATCCAATTAGACTAACCTCCTATTCATGGAATTAGGGCTTCCCAATTCAGGATAAGCAAATGTTAGTGTATTATAAAACCTTTATAGCCCTAGCATCCCTTTCTGAACATGTTTTTAGCAACCATCATAGAAATCATACATGTTGGTAAGACTCTTCTATCCCTAGAAAAAACCCATGTTCTATCTTCATCACAAAATTCCACATCTTTTATGCAGCAATCTAATCTTGTTTTATACTTCTCTAAATAGTTCATACCCAAGAAATATATTAAATCCATGCATTTTAAGTGGCAATAGACCCACTTGAATGCTATGAGTCCCATTAGATAAAACACACTTTTGGCTTATTTCATCTATATAGATAGGTTATACTATAGGGATTCCCAAAACAAATTCACAAGATAAGGGAATCGCTAACATATCACTTTTGGTTGTCACAACTCTAGTAACAAAAGAATGAGTAACACCAGGATCAACTAGAATAGATATAGGAGTAACAACATCAGTACATAATTGCATCTAACCTATCACTAATCTTGTAGATACCACTCTGTCTTGTTGATTCATAACATAAGCATTTCTAGTCATGGGTGTTTTCCTTTTCCTCTATTTGTAACATTTTGTGATGCAGCTCCTTGTACACTAGATCTTTCCTAAGATATTGAACCTCTACTACCACTATGTTGAGTTTGTTGGGTTTTTTAATATTGGCCCCTTAATCCTTGTCCTGACTATTGTTGTTGTCCTCCTTGTGGGAAATGTTTGGCAAGATGTCTAGGTTGTCCATACTTGTAGCATGTGGTTAGATTGGAATACTAACATTGACCCATATGTGTACATACACAAGTTGTGCATTGTTGTGGTGTTGAAGCATAACTAGGTGCTCTAAAATCTTAAGGTCTAGCTCATAACTACAAAATATTATGCACTATTGAATCTATAAGGTTGGTATCCCCTACTATGACTGCTATTACCTCTACCTATATCTTTATCTTGTTGCTTCCTAGGGAGGTGAACTAATGAAGTGGTTCCCTTCTTTATGGTGGTGGTCTACCAATCCTTTGTTTTCTAATAGAACTAGACTTACACATATCAGTGTCGACTCTCTTGCTCCCCTCAGCTTCCGTTCTGACTTGACAATCCTTTCAAAATCTTCTTGATGCATCTACAAAGGCATGAAAACCAGAGTGGCTCACGTGACCCAAGACTGTACACATTATTTTACAAGACATTACACATGGTATTACAAGACTGTACACATGTTTCACAATATTGTACACACATGTCACAAGACTATACATATGGTTTTACAAGACTTTACAAATGTGTACAAGACATTACAAATGCTATTATAAGACTGTACACATTTGTCACAAGACTATACACATACATACAAGACTGTACACATGGTATTACAAGATTGTATACATGTGTCACAAGACTATACACATGTATACAAGATTGTACACATGATATGATAAGACTGGACATGTGTATAAGACTGTACACATGATCCTACAAGACTGTACACATGATCTTACAAAAGTGACACGTGTATATTTATATCTTCCCTTCATGCATCCATAAATTCATCCTACTTTCAAACCTTCTAATCGTATCCTCATCAGCCACACATAGTTGAAGACAAAACCTTAGTAGGTGAAATAATAAGAACTAATATTTAGTCATTGCCATACTCCTTTACTAAGTGTTTCAAACTGCCTAATCTTGTAATACACATAAGTATTAGTATGATATTTTGACTCAAAATGTCTCCTAAACATAGTCGATGTCATGTTTTTTCCATCTCTTTGCATCAACTCTAGCCCCCACCAATGACTAAGACTACCTTTTAACATGTACACAACATGCTCCACCCTTTTCTCCTCTAGTACATGTGCTAATTGAAAGATCTTTTGTTTCAAATAACCACACATTAGCTTCATTAGGGTTTTAACTATCTATGAAGTCATAATCCCCAATATTTCTTAACTTTTCATATGATCCACTTAACTCCCTAACAGGGTCTAGTTGTGGTATAAGTGCCCAACAACTCCTTCCTGCCTAAAAATTTGTAGCCATAAAATCTTGTGTCATTACTAATATTTTAGGTGAAAATTGTGGACCATGAGCATGAGGATATTGTTGAGGCCTCACTGCTTCTCTAATATCTAGCACTTGCTTGACACCATGAACTGACTCATCCCTGATGGAGGCGGTGATTGATGAGGTTCACTTTACATGTTCTTTTGGCTCTGTTTCGGCCCCACTCCCACCAAGAGTTAAGTCTAAAACCTAATATATTCTTCTTGCATCCATAGTTGTAAAACACACACACATCACAACTAATGACAAAAGAAAAGGCTCAACACACCCTATGTTCTTTACTGACTTAGAACCTCATGCTCTGATACCAAGTTGTCGGGACCCAGTCCTAATAACCAAAAATCTATTGATTATTGAAAATGGACCATAAGGTTTAAGACACATTAAACCCAATCAGCATATGTAACAATATCAATGGAGATTTTTTTTCAATCAAAAAGTAATTTACTAAAATGTTAATCATTTATATCATTTCTCATTCATCATAAAAGTGAAACTAGCATGATTTCATTTAGCCCTTGATAATTATGTTTACAGTGTTTATAGAAAGAAAAACTACTCATCTTATATACAAGGCTTTACTTTCTAAACATTATGCTAAGATACAAAACACAACAAAAATTGCAGGTTCATTCCATGACCCTAGTATAGGAATAGTCTAGACTTTGTCCATCTAGATAAATTCTTCACCTAACTGAATAAGATACTTGGCATGAGAAGAGGGTTGTCTACCAGGTTCCTTGCTTTTATGACCTAAAATTTCTAATTGATTGATTAGCCAATGTCTAAGTGAGCAGATAACTAAATTTAATACATTGTTGCAACTTTCTTATTTTTAACAAAAGACTAACAGATAGATGAATAGCATGAGCAACACATCACTGGGCATAATAAGTAGTAGAATAGAGATATAGAAAATATTAAATTCTTTCACAACAAGTCCAGGATTCCCCCCTTTAGACAAATAGTAGTTAAATTCTTTCATAGTAGAAATAAAACACTTTCACAACAACTATGAGATTACCCCCCTCTGGATCGAGCAAGTTCATGATTCAACCCCTTTGGAAAAATATAAACAAGTCCAAGATCCCCCCTATGGATCTATATAACCAAGTCTTGGATTCTCCCCTCTTGACATTTCTTCCTTCCTTCCTTCATCTTCAGCTCGGGCCTAAGTTCCTCTTGCAAATTATTACACACAAATCATAATATCCATAAAAAAGTAGCAGTTTAGAAAGAATTATTTTAGTAGTATTCAGTTGTATTTAATCCTTGTTACATCACATGATTATCATAATTATATTAAGTCTTATTCCAAGGAAATCAAATGCATTTAAGCTTTAACATGCCACAAGATTATCATATAAAAATTAGGCTTCTTCCCAGGCATTCAATTGCATTCAAGCCACAAGATTATCATATAAAAATATTTCCTTAATTTCTCAAGGCTTTTGCAGGTTATAGAAATCACAAATATCATATAAGTATAAGATTAAATTCAGCAAACTATATATTCATTTTGGGCCTTCTGCAGCTTTCTTTCAGTCATAATATCTCAAGAACACGAGATTGATATCATGAATATCACTCATTCACTTATGGAAAAACATAAAGAATTATCTATGTCATGTTCTTATACATTTAATAAGTTGTATACTCATCTAAAAGTCTGATTTAGAAGGTATTCGGAAGATAAATTTATGCTACGATCTCTTTAAGAAACATCAACAACAACGAAATGTATGAATAGTTAAATTCTCATATTTTATTCATGTTTCATTGTTTCAAACTTATATTATGCATAAACAAAAGGATGCAATCTATAGCATGTCTAATTTCATACTTTTACTATGACCCTTTTCATATATGTTCCAATAGTATGTTGTTTTTGAACAAATGAGGAAGAAGAAAGGTGTAGCAGAAGTAATATGAATATGTATCTACTCACCTTACTTTATAAGAGAAAAATTATAAGTATAATAAGAAAATCATGATCAAACTTTCCTCCAGCGAGTTCTATTCTTAAATCAACCTCCTTTTTATTCAAAAAATGGTCATGGAGAAGAAAAAATATAAGGGAAAAACAAACCAATATTTTTCTCTTAAAACAAAATGAATAAGAGAAAAATGAAGTGAAATCAGTAGGTAATCGAAGACCTGGATAGAGCCAACCTTACTCCAAGAAAAGAGAAGAAGATTCAAACTCTTCAGCTAGAAATCTATAAGAAAACAACTTTGTCTAGCCCTCTTTACCAAGGTTCTCACTCGGTTGCCATGGAAGTAGTGCTACATACATACAAAGCTTCGATTTTGTTGTTTAGTTGGATAGAGAATGAAAGTAGGAATTCAAAGAACAAAAGTTCATCCAAATCCATTGAGTATACAAAAAGCTATGCAATTTTTGTGATTGATCCTGAACAGTGGCCCCACTCGCCAAAAGATTGGGAAGGAAAGAATGGGAAGGAAATAATGCACATAGACAATTTGTATAACAAGTACTATGAGATCCTCAATTATGATAAATTTTCCTCATTAGTCTACAAGTTTACATGAAATCACAAAAACAAGACATACATAATGCAATTTTGGTCAAATTAGAGTTCACTTGATAAATCAAGTTAAAAGTATAATCAAAAATTCAATTATGATAATCAAACATGTTTAAAGGTTAATATAGCTAGGTTAAGGACCCTACGTCTTAAAATCCCACTGGTCTTCCACTCACTTGTCACATTAGTTTCATAAAGCAATAGCAAGTTAGCAACATGTTCAGGTATCATTAAGCTAAATGCATCACAAATGTCACCTTGGAGTAGGACTCGTGATTCCTCGAAAGATGTGATATTTGCTTAACACAATGTGCATAATGTAGTACCCTTGTTGACTCTCCCTCTCTCTCCTAACCTCAAATGGTTGTCACGACTACGGTTCGTCACTTCCACTCCCATGCCTCCCAATCAATAACCCCTTTGTGGGGATCTTCTTGCTCTTATAAGGTAAACATGACTGGTGGAGTCCTCTTCTGGATGGCAATGGTATTGGTGTCACTTCTTCTACTGTGCGTAGAAAAGGAAGATGACATTGGGACGATCTTCTTTGCTACTCATGGTTATACGTTCATATATGTATTTAATGGAAGTTGTTTCTCTAATGTTCATTGTCATTCTTTATGCTACTCACACGAGGCTCCTACTACTCTACTAGTAGTGCTTATGTGGTACCGTGAATGAGGAGTGAGTTTTTAGGTAAATATATGGTACTTATTTTTTGGCAAGAAGAACAACAAGTCTAGTATAGCAGATTTGGAGGCGTGTAGTAGATGCAACATGTATACTACTCCTAGGCTGCTCGCAGAGGATGTGTGCAACATACCTACTTCTTGACGATTCCCTAGTGCACATCCGTTGTTTCTCGGTCACAAGTCACATGGTCGACTCACGAGGTAACTAATTATTGATTAATTATCAATGTTATTATCGCTAGAAAATAGGTATAAAATTAACTGTGTAATGAAATTGGATCTACTATGATTATATGAACCTCTCTTATCTACTATATTACCATTCCAAATATGGAAATCATTCACAGCACCTACCCTACACCCCCATATGTAGCCCGAACCGCATCCCGGATCAATGCCTTTTTTTACCGTTAACCCCAACTCCAGCCCATCTTCGAATTCCCCTTCCTCCTCCGGTATCCCTTCTAGCTTTGAACAGAACCTCCCCTTCCTCTCACACCTCCTGCTCCTCCTCCTCCCTTTTTCTTTTTGCACCTTGACACACGTATAACGTGCGTGTAATACACAAGTGTACGTGTCGAAGTAATATGAGATTATGAGTTCTGAGTTATCGAACACGGGGAGTTGTGAGGTTAAAGACTATTACTAATTAGGATTGATCAGCTAAGCCGAAAACAAGAGTTGATTGAAAAAGAAAATAAAAATAAAAGAAAACAAAACAATCAATTAAATGGTTGGTTTAATCAATTAAAAATGGAATCCTTAGGATTGCGGTTTCACCACAGGTTCTCGTTGTACGAATTCCTACATAATTATCCTAATTTGTCTCCTATTTTGGGTAGTGGCCTGTAGTTAGAATTACTCACTGTCGTGATACAATTCACTACCTAAGTCTAGGTCGGTTCCACCGTCGTAGTAACATATACCCTAAACTAGGTGCATTAGAAACAACCTCTAGGTTTCCACCATTAACCATACATCACCTTGTTCAAAGGATTTATTAATTAATGTGAATCTCATCTCTTTTCAACCGTTAATTCTTCTTTCAAAGCAATTGAAGGCATTAGATTATCATTAGGGTGATCAATCATTATGATATAATGGAGAAAACGAAATCATACCACGGATTTGAGAGACAAATTATGATAAACTATGTAAAAAGTATCATACAACGATTACCCGGGCTACTCCCGGGTCCTAAGGAATTACGGTTTTTAGCCGAAAATAGACGACATGGTATCACAGTAAGTCGAAAAGATGTAAAACATGAATTTCGAGATACAATAAATTGGAGAAAGGGTTAAAGAGTGGATCTGGAGAAGATGGAGAGAATTTGCCATCGTTTCCGCCGCCAAAACGCCTCTGAGGTCTTCCTTTCTGCCTCCGTTCGGCTGTCGTATCGTCCCCCATCGATAGATATCCCAATTGCGGTTCTAATGGTGCCTTTTATAGCCGTGTACATATTTAGGTCAAGACGAAACCTAAAATGTAATTTTTAATACAATATGTGTTAGATTTAACACATTAAAATTTGGTCCGCAACGTCTGAGTCGATAGTATCGAGTTGGAAGTCGATGGTATCGACTTCTTCACAGTAAAATGTCATTTTCCTTTTCAATCTGGAGCAAAAAATATTTGTACTCTGATGCCATGTCGCTACCATCGAGTTGCAAGTTGATGGTATCGACTTTGTTCCAGTAAATAATAATTATCTGCAACAAAATAAACAATTAATAAAATCAAATAATTATTATAATAATTAAAACATGTAAAATACATGTAAAAATATAAGAAATGATGCACAAGTGATTTTTACTAATTTGGTAAAATATGTATTAAAAAGATATTCAATTAATTATAAATGACACAGATAATAACCAAATTAGATATCAAAATAACGACAATTTGTGCATACATCACACCCCCTAAGCTAAAATATTGCTCGTCCTCGAGCAACATTACTCTGTGATTTGTTTTAAAAAGTCAGCAAGAAGACAGGTACCTATGAATTATTTTTCCTAATCACCTCCACCATTTGGTCCCAAACCGGTCCTTGCCAACCACTGAACAAGTAACTACTCTAAAGCGATCAATAATTTTCATAATAGATGTCCGCAATAAGATTAATGAAAAACACTATCAATATGAAGCAGTTAATATCATGGCCAATAGGACATCTTCTTGATGCACCATGTGATCTCCCTATCTATATTGCTCTGATCTACCTAAATAAGCTACTTGGAGGCAGATCCCCAAATAAACAAGGATGAGGGGATTAATTGTGATGGTGGCCTACCATACAGAGCAATGGGTGGAAACAAATGGGTGGCTATGAAATTAGGAATCACAAGAATAATCCAAATCATTTATGCAAAAAGTAAAAATACGATGCACCTATATGATGGATAAAATGTGAATGTATGGCTTCTAATGACTATTTTTTTTATTTTAGTGGAATGATGCATGCAATGGATGTCTCATTCTAATGATGAGTATAAGTGGATAGGTGTTTACAAAAAGATCCAAAATCTCCTCATTTGTTGCTTAGAGAGAATATGACATTGAACTTAAAATCCTTTTCCTCATTTTCTCCTATTTTTTTTCCTTTTTCAATAACTCTTTTTTATTCTTACCCTATTTTTAGCAAGATGAACAGTTCATGCTTGGGTTTTTTTTTTGCTTTTTTGATTTGGAGGAGTAAGGAGATACAACTTTTTTTACACTCTTTCATGACAGAAGATGGTAGAAGATAACAAATATGTAACACCTTATAAAATATCCAATGCAAATGCACCTACATGAAATTTTGTTATGCAAACTACAAATACTTAAAAGAGATTGTATGATTTTTTTCTTTTTCTAATGCATAATAAAATGAACTAACTATATGCTTCCTATCATGCCATGTATTGCAAAGAAGAGGAAAATAACTTGGATTAAACTTAATCATCCTATGGTGGTGAATGAAGATGAATGGAAGGTGGATGAGATCACATGAATTAGAGACAATGTCTTTCCAAACCATGATATGTCCCTCTTCTATCAACTTATGTAACAGGGTAACCTTAGAGTTTATTTCTAGAATTCATATTAAAGATCACGCTACTGTTTGGTTGGTTTGGACTTAAACATCATCGTCATAACACAAGCCATAGGGTTAAGTTAGGTTTTTCATTCAATCAGTATGTCTTCAAGCTGACTAATCCAAACAATTCCTCCAATTATGTACTCTTAAACATAGCAAATTTAGCTTAAAGAGAAAAGTATAAGAGCACATTCAAATTTTTATTTAGAATTTTCAGAATTGATACCACATCATCAACAAACGGCTAATCCTAAATAAAATTTTATATTTTTTTGTCCACAAGTACACTAGATAGAAGTGGACCCTAAAAAAAATTTCAAACAACAAAAGCAAAACATGTAGAGATATGATAAAAAGTAAAGATGCAAGATAAAGATAGAAGTGTCATTCCATTCCTCCCCCTAAGCTTGAATATGACATTGTCCTCAATGTCAAAAGCAAAGGAAGATACATGGAACGACTGTACCAGTATGGACGGTGAACTCTAGGGTCAAAGATGAGTAGTTGCGATCCACATGATAGTCTGCCCTCCACTATGCACTCAAGCTCAGTGAAGTGTCTATGCTTGCTCAGCTTGTGAGATGTCACTAATGAAAACTCAGTACTACCGACAGTGAAGTCGGTGGTACCGACTCAGTGCGTCCCTGCACACTGAATACACATATCATGGCATCATTTTTACTTGCATCAAAACTAGATATCACAGTCTACAAATAGGAATGTAAAAGTAGAATTGAAAGTTTAACAAAATAAACCTAATTGGTGGGTTGCCTCCCACAAGCTCCCTTGTTTAACGTCCTAGGATGGACACATGTCAATCAACAATAATCAGGTGGTCATGGAGGAGGGTAAAGCTCTCTCTGCCTCTTCCTTCTAAACTTTTGGTTCCTTGCAACAATGATAAAAAAAACAAATAATAGTCAGAAGACCAGCATGTATGGTTGACGTTCCATTTCAACAGTAAATTATCACTGCAGTGAACATGAACATGAACACGACTCACAATCAAGTCTTGATGTGGGCACACATGCAGAAATAGATAGCCATGAGGTGAAAGGTATAATGATGATTGATCCTTAATTTCTATGACCATCCCCAATGGATCACTCTTATCTACACATAATTGTGGGGTTATATCAAAGGTGAATTTTTGTGCCTCCTCTTCTAGTAATTCAATTCCCCCACATTCATTAATATCCTCACAAAAACTTTCAAAATTATCATCTGGATATATATCCCATATAGGATCCTCAATAAGGAAATGAAGAGATGGGTCTTGTGGTGAAGGAATTATGTGATGGGTAATGCGAAATTTCTCCGCCTTTTCATTCTTAGTATCCTCTTCCTCACTCTCTTCCTCCTCTCTAAGATCACTATCAAATAAAGCACCTTCTGTATCCTCCTCTCCTTCACTCATATCCCAAACACATGTAACAAAATTGTCTTCCACCTTATTTGCATCATTTTCCTCATCTTCCTCATCAGATCCTCAATCATATTCAAGATCAATCCTAGGAGTCCAGGGTGTGGGTGTGGGCTCAATGGAAGGACATGATAGAGGTGATTCTAAAACTTCTTCCAGTATGTTATCCTTACTCTCTAATTCCTTATCTTCAATCTCAACTTCTTCCATTTTCTCTATTCTACCCCATCCTCCATTAGAAATAGGACCTTTGCGATTTAAAACATATTGAACCAAAATCCTAATATGCTCACGATGAATTTCCTTTGAGATTTTCTCATAATGTAATGAAGGTGGACTCAGACATCTATAACCTACATGTGCATTTCCACACTCAAAACAAATAGGGGCCATGCACTTTTTTATTTTTATTTTAATAAAAGAAGACTAACTACAAAGAAATATTTAGATGAATATGTACAATTCCTAAGCTAACAGTAAGTTTTATGTAATGAAAAATGGGAAGAAAACAAAACTAAAAAAAGAAAATAAATTCAATGGCCTAGAGTGGTCGATCCTAACTTTTTATAGTGTTAACCATGCCAACTCCCCGGCAACGGCGCCAAAAACTTGACACGCGTATAACGTGCATGTAATACACAAGTGTACGTGTCGAAGTAATATGGGATTATGAATACCGAGTTATCGAACACGGGGAGTTGTGAGGTTAAAGACTATTACTAATTAGGATTGATCAGCTAAGCCGAAAACAAAAGTTGATTGAAAAAGAAAATAAAAATAAAAGAAAACAAAACAATCGATTAAATGGTTGGTTTAATCAATTAAAAATGGAATCCTTAGGATTGCGGTTTCACCACAGGTTCTCGTTGTACTAATTCCTACACAATTATCCTAATTTGTCTCCTATTCCGGGTAGTGGCCTGTAGTTAGAATTGCTCACTGTCGTGATACAATTCACTACCTAAGTCTAGGTCGGTTCCACCGTCGTAGTAACATATATCCTAAACTAGGTGCATTAGAAACAACCTCTGGGTTTCCACCATTAACCGTACATCACCTTGTTCAAAGGATTTATTAATTAATGTGAATCTCGTCTCTTTTCAACCGTTAATTCTTCTTTCAAAGCAATTGAAGGCATTAGATTATCATTAGGGTGATCAATCTTAATGATATAATGGAGAAAACGAAATCATACCAGGGATTTGAGAGACAAATTATGATAAACTATGTAAAAAGTATCATACAACGATTACCCGGGCTACTCCCGGGTCCTAAGGAATTACGATTTTTAGCCGAAAATAGACGACATGGTATCACAGTAAGTCGAAAAGATGTAAAACATGAATTTTGAGATACAGTAAATTGGAGAAAGGGTTAAAGAGTGGATCTGGAGAAGATGGAGAGAATTTGTCGTCGTTTCCGCCGCCAAAACGCCTCCGAGGTCTTCCGTGTAGGGTTCCTCTACTTTTCTGCCTCCGTTCGGTTGCCGTATCATCCCCCATCGATAGATCTCCCAATTGCGGTTCTAATGGTGCCTTTTATAGCCGTCGTACATATTTAGGTTAAGAGGAAACTTAAAATGTAATTTTTAATACAATATGTGTTAGATTTAACACATTAAAATTTTGTCTGCAACGTCTGAGTCGATAGTATCGAGTTGGAAGTCGATGGTATCAACTTCTTCACAGTAAAATGTCATTTTCCTTTTCAATCTGGAGTAAAAAATATTTGTACTCCGATGCCATGTCGCTACCATCGAGTTGCAAGTCGATGGTATCGACTTTGTTCCAGTAAATAATAATTATCTGCAACAAAATAATAAATTAATAAAATCAAATAATTATTATAATAATTAAAACATGTAAAATACATGTAAAATACATGTAAAAATATAAGAAATGATGCACAAGTGATTTTTACTAATTTGGTAAAATATGTATTAAAAAGATATTCAATTAAGTACAAATGACACAGAAAATAACCAAATTAGATATCAAAATAACGACAATTTGTGCATACATCACACCTCAACTTCCTCCCTCAACACCACTCCTCTCTCCCCGACAACCGTCACCTGCACGCTGCTCACACCACCACACGATGTCGCCGTTCCGCCGTACCTGCACTCCATCTCCCACTCACCTTTGCTCCGCCTCAGCACCCCTATGATGGCCTTCTCCTCCCCGACGTATGCCTCGAACCTCACCCCCTCGGCGGCCCACACCCTGTCGGTATAGGCGAACACCGTGGTTCCCTTCTGCAATGACTGAATGCAGTAGAGGGTCAGGAACGCAGGCGCACCAAGTTGCGCCTTGCACCCATTGATCTCGAGTGCCTGCGTGGCACCGCCTGGGAAGTACACCAGCGTGATGGTCCCCAGGAGGAGGAGTGGGTCGATAGATGATGGGGTTGTTGGTACAGCGAGGCGTGGCTGGAAGGAGCAGATGCGTAGCCCTTTGTTGTTGTCGACCCCAGTGGTGTCGGCGGGTCACCACGGTGGTGTGTAAAATGTGGTGTTGTTGTAGTCGGGGCAGCGACACATGATGGTCGGTCGGTTAGTTGCTCCTTTGCTAATCCCAGGAGTCAGATGGCAAGAAATTTTAACGAACTTCCGATGGATCGATCCTCAAATGCTTCTTCTTCCTCGTTATGGTGACAAAAATCTTGACGCTCATAGGTTTAAACGGTCGAAGCTTGCTTTTTCTCGGTGGGAGCGGGTGTTGAGTGCGGTTTGACTTGTTAGCCGTATGGATGGAATCCAGTTGTTTCCTTGTCTCTTCATCTCCTCATTGAAGATAGGACAAATGGGCAAGCATATTTGCTCAAGTCCAGTGACCTAATGCTAGCTTGTGTGGATATTGCTACATGTGATCGATGGAATACATGTATTAGACATCTCCTCGATTCAGAACACATATGTTCTTGTTTTATTATATGATAGAGTGGAGCCAAAGACCGATCGTTGTTGGTACTGACTGTATACAAGCAATCAGCCTCCATTAGTGGTAAGAAAAAATTTGTAAGGGTTGTTGACCAAACATGATATATGCATCCTCCATGAATACAAAACTGTACACATGATATTACACAAAAATGTATACATTTGTACAAGATTGTACACATGATATTACAAGACTGTAAACATGGTCCTACAAGACTATACACGTCCTAAAAGACTGTACACATGTGTTTAAGACAGTATACATGATATTACAAGACTGTACACATGGTCCTACAAGACTGTACACATAGTCCTATAAGACAGTGGACATGGTCCTATAATATTGTACACATGTACAAGACAGTACACATGGTATTACAAGACTGTAGACATGTGTCACAAGACTGTACACATGGTATTACAAGACTGTACACATGGTCGTATAAGACTGTACACATGTGTACAAGACTGTACACATCGTCCTACAAGACTGTATACATGGTCCTACAAGACTGTACACATGTGTACAACACTGTATACATGGTATTACAAAATTGTACACATGGTCCTACAAAACTGTATGCATGGTCCTAAAAGACTGTACACATGATCCTATAAGAGTGCACACATGTGTACAAGACAATACACATGTTATTATAAGACTTCACACATATGTCACAAGACTGTACGCATGGTATTACAAGACTATAAACATGTGTCACAAGAATGTACACACGCATACAAGACTGTACACAAGGTATTACAAGACTATACACATGGTCGTATAAGACTGTACACATGTGTACAAGACTGTACACATGGTCCTACAAGACTATACACATGTCCTACATGACTGTAAACATCTGTATAAGATAGTACACATGGCATTACAAGATAGTACACATGGTCCTACAAGACTGTACACATGGTCCTACAAGATTGTACACATGGTCCTACAAGATTGTACAAACGTTTACAAGACAGTACACATGGTATGACAAGACTGTACACATGTGTCACAAAACTGTACGCATACATACAAGACTGAACACATGATATTACAAGACTGTACACGTGTCACAAGAATGTACAGATGCATACAAGACTGTACACATGGTATTACAAGACTGTACACATGGTCATATAAGACTGTACACATGGTCCCACAAGACTGTATATATGGTATTACAAGACTGTATACATGGTCCTACAAGACTGTACACATGGTCCTACAAGAGTGTACAAATGTGTACAAGACAATACACATGGTGTTACAAGACTGTACACATGTGTCACATGACTATGCACATGCATACAAGAGTATATACATGGTATCACAAGACTGTACACTTATGTCACAAGAATGTACAGGTGTATAAGGCAGTACACATGGTATTACAAGACTGTACACATGGTCGTATAAGATTGTACACATGTGTACAAGATTGTACACATGGTCCTACAAGATTGTACACATTTGTATAAGATTATACACATGTCCTACAAGATTGTACACATGTGTTTAAGGCATTATACATGGTATTACAAGACTGTACACATGGTACATAGTCCTACAAGACTATGCACGTGGTCTTGTTATATTGTACACATGTGTACAAGACAGTACATGTGGTATTACAAGACTGCACACATGTGTCACAAGACTGTACACATGGTATTACAAGACTGTGCACATGGTCGTATAAGACTGTACACATGTGTACAAGATTGTACACATGGTCCTACAAGACTGTACACATGTCCTACAAGACTGTACATGTGGTATCCAACTTATATAACATAAGATTAACTAAACGAAAGCGAATCATTTGCAGCGGATTACTGAAAATCACTAAAAATTAAAACTTTTTGCAAAGAGATCCACACATAGGAAATATTTTTCATCAAGAACCAAAATATAATATTTACATTCTGTTCCATAAGTACACAACCTGTACTATCTCTTCTCGAGGATTATAACATCAGTTGTCCTATTCAACATTATGTACAGATAGCATAAAACCTTGAGGCATCAAGCCAAAATCTCGAGTCGATGATGAAAGCACTATCTATAAATCCCAAGGACCTGAGAGTACAGAGACGACACATAGGACTACTATCTATACAACTGGAGAGGCAGTATCTCCACCTGAGATATTACTGTTGTCCTCGATGTTGTTGTTGTTCCTTCTCTGCTAAAGGTTTCCTGCCTCTTTGTCCGCGTCCACCTAAAAACATTGGATCCCACGGGGGTGAGACAATTGTAAATTGCCCCAGCAGGAGATATAACTCTCCGCCAAAACATTGTATTGCAATTTAAAGATATGAAACTGAGCAGAGGTTAAGCAGTTTAAAGCATTCTCAACTTTGTAAGCATTGCAACTATTTATGAAAGAGAAATATATCATCTATTCTTTTAAATAAGGAATAGGAATGGCATGTATATCATTTATTCAACATGTTATACCATCATATCAAACTTTTCTTATGACACTCATCATCTTGTTATGTCACCCATGAAACATTCTTATTTCATTCTGTTGGCCTTAGCCAACCTGTTAAACAGATAAAGTGGTACATCTACCATGTACGCATTTATCATCAATACAGGAATTGGATTAATACCAATCTTAAATCATCATTACAGGCATTGGGTTATTACCAATCCTATGTTATCACTACAGGCATTTAGCCTCTGCCAGGTATTGGACTCTTCCAAACCTGATTGCACCACCAGGCATTGGACACTACCAATCATGATTTCACAGCCAGGCATTGGACTTTAACCAACCCTGATTACATGCATTACACCTCTACCAGGTATTGGACTCTTACTAAACTTGATTACACAGCTAGGCATTGGACTCTAACCAATCCTGATTACACAGCCAGGCATTGGACTTTAACCAATCATGATTATACAGCCAGGCATTGGACTCTAACCAATCCTGATTACACAACCAGGCATTGGACTTTAACCAATCCTAATTTCACAGTCAGGCATTGGACTTTAACCAATCCTAATTACACAGCCAGGCATTGGACTTTAACCAATCCTGATTTCACAGCCAGGCATTAGACTTTAACCAATCCGGATTACACAGCCAGGCATTAGACTTTAACCAATCCTGATTTCACAGCAAGGCATTGGACTTTAACCAATCCTGATTATACAGCTCATGAAATTTAATTCCTTTAACTCATCATTGATCATCACATACTACTTTAGGCTATGAACCCTGAGGTTATCATGCATAGCTTTACACATTCTCTATTGAATACAGTTGTTCCTCTTATTAAGTTTATTAAAACATTATCCTTTCTTATAATAAACTTTTATAATTATTTTGGTACCTCTTACTATGCCATAATTGCTCTCGTGGCTCATAAGTCCCATGAAGCATCTTGTCACCTCTCACTAGGCAACATCTAACCATATGGCTCACAAGTCCATTAAACATCTTGTCACCTCTCACTAGGCAACGATATCATAATACTTCAAGTAGTACAATAGTAACACCTCTATCCCCTCAATAGGGTTAGGCCTTACTATTCATATCATATTATGATTTCTCATGTCCCATTACCCAATTTAGGGATTAGGGTTTCCCATCTCACATTAGGATTTCATAGTTATCAAAGTATATCAACTTTGAGATGCTAACTGTGAAGTCTTTCATATCTTGATGTATCACTTTTCTCATCACTCCCAACTTTCTTAAGTTATCAGCTTATCTTGGATTAAGGTATTTCCCATCTTAATCCTTTCATCCACTAACCTATCACTCATACCATGAAGTGCATAGGTTGCACATAAGAATGGTCCAACTATCTTTAATGATATGGACTCATCTCAGGTTAAGGCATTTCTTACAATAAGCTTGCCTATAATCAACTATTTATGATATTTCACCTTTATAAGGTTTTACCCACTGTTTTATTATTAGGGTTCTGGGTTGTCATCATGTTGCCCCATATTAAAGCTTCATGTATTATAACTTCAATTAGGGTTTCACATACTTTTGCCCTTTAATAGGGCCTTGGGTTTTCACATAGTATCATACTTCATTAGAGTTATGGTTTCACATCCCATTGCCCATGATTAGGGTTTACTATTCATCCCAACTAGGGTTTCTCATGGAATCACCCTCAATTAGGGTTTCACATGGAATCAATCTCAATTAGGGATTCTCATGGAATCAACCTCAATTAGGGATTCTCATGGAATCAACCTCAATTAGGGTTTCACATGGAATCAATCTCAATTAGGGATTCTCATGGAATCAACCTCAATTAGGGATTCTCATGGAATCAACCTCAATTAGGGTTTCACATGGAATCAATCTCAATTATGGATTCTCATGGAATCAACCTCAATTAGGGATTCTCATGGAATCACCCTTAACTAGAACTTCCACTATGGTTACCCACAACTTGGGTCTACTATTCATCTTCATTAGGATTTCATTTAATTGTCCATAATTAGAGATTCACTATTCATCTCAATTAGGGTTTTACATCTCATTCCCTAAATTGGAGTTTGATATATTGTTACCCTAGATTAGGGTTACATCCTCACCCTGGATTAGGGTTTCATTTAGAATTGCCCTCAATTAGGGTTAGTGTTCAATAGCTCTGTCAATTGGGGTCTATGTTCCTGATTAGGGTTTCATGATCTCTTTACTTAAGGATCATACCCTTAATCACCTCATGAATAATATTCATGTATGAATTTCATGCTATCATCTTCTTAACTCTATTAGGTTACATCAACCCTCAATCAAGTATATACAACTATGATTAACATAGTGTACCAAGTCATTGTTCTTATAAGCAATTAGGGTTCATCCCTTAATTGGTACTAATCACTTAGGTACTATTAGGGTTTTAAAATTGTACCTTCATTGATTGTCATCACTAATCATCATTGGATCAATGGATCATTCACCATCTTAATTGTCAAGAGGTTCAATCACATTGGACCTCCATTACATAAGGTATCCAATTGATTTGACCAATTGAATCTTCAATTACAATAGGTGTCCAAGTGGATTAACCAATTGAGTCCTCAATTAATTTTGACTACTTGAGCCCCAAACGGTCTTGGTCTTTCAAATTTCAACGGTTTGAAACCATTTGGTAAAGGTGGTCACTTGAAACCGTTTGCTAAAGCAAGTACTTGAAACTGTTTGCTAAAGCACTCTTAAGATCAATTGGGCCTCAAACAGTTTGGGATCGCTTGGTCCCAAACAGTCTTGACACTGTTTGGTCCCAAACGGTCTTGAGACCATTTGGACTCAAATGGTTTGGAGACCGTTTGGTCCAAACCTTCTCAAAACCGCATGGACCAAAGATGGTCTCAACCTATCAAGTCGATTTGGGGTTCTCAATGTTGATTCCTTCAATCATTGAATTTATGTAACCAATCTTCAATTGGACCCATCACCATACTTCAATTGAGTTAATTAGGTCATCCTTCAATTGATTTGACCCTCAATTAACCCTCAATTTATCATCAATTAGGGTTTGAAACAATTGGATTAGGGTTTGGAATCGATGATCCTTCAACATTAACCAATGTGAAACTAGTTACTTTAAAACTATTGGACCATTATCCAAATTGGGCATCACATGAACCCGAATGGTCTTGAGGTCGTTTGGATGACCTCCAAACGGTCTTGAGACCGTTTTCCCATGTCAACATCAAAATCCAAGTAAATCAATCAAAGTTTGGATCATTGGATGGATCAACAAGTCAGCATTTGATTGCACTTCAACTTAGTACCTTTATATTTTCAAACACCTAACCATAGTCAACCCTAGACCTCCAAACGGTCTTGGGTGACCCCCAAATGGTCTTGGGATCGTTTGGATGACCTCCAAACGGTCTTGAGACTGTTTGCCCATCATATCATCATCAACCATGTCATTCAATTAGGGTTTGGATCCTAGGATTGGTCACCAAATCAGCACTTAATTCTATTTCCATTTGGTATCTTTGGACCTTCAAACACTTGACCAAACTTAACCCTAGACCTCCAAACGGTCTTGAAACCGTTTGGGTCAATCAACCCAAAGCATCAACTCATTCAATTGGAAAATCAGCACTTAGCCGATTAGGGTTTATACCAAATATTTGAATCTTCAAATACCTAACCATACTCAACCCTAGACCTCCAAACGGTCTCAACCCAAATGGTTTTGAAACCATTTGGGTCAATCAACCCAAAACATCAACTCATTCCAATGCAAAATCAGCACTTAGCTGATTAGGGTTAATACCATATCTTCGGATCATCAAACACTTAACCATATCCAACCCTAGACCTCCAAACGGTCTTGGGTGACCCCCAAACGGTATTTAGACCGTTTGGGTGATCCCCAAACGGTTTTAAAACCGTTTGTGTCAATCAACCCAAGTTTCAAACTCAATCACTTATGAAATCAACACTCAACCCGATTAGGGTTTAGGTGATTGATGGACCTTCAACTCATGAACCAATTGAAGTTAATCAATAATAATTGGTGGGTCATTAACCTAGATCATTATGAACAAGTCCCCAAATGGTCAACCCTGGTCAACATCACCAAACGGTCTTAAACCGTTTGCTTCTATGCGGTTTAGTGAAACTGTTTGAAATTGTTTGCTCCCCAAAACACAAACTGTTTGGACATTTGATTGAAACTGTTTGGTCTAGATATTTGGGGAGGTGTGTGCTTATGATGATGTCATAATCATCAAGCTCTAGACCCATGAAACCTACTGTGATTTCCATGGAAATTGCATCAATCAACCAAATCAATAATTGTAAATAGAAAAATGATCATTATTTGATGGGGAATTGAATGCAATGACAAAGATAGGGTTTCAAGTTATATAACCCGCCTCTAATTGAGATCCAAAGCTCCATGTTCACGGAAACAATGGTGGATGAAACTCCCTTCACCATTCCAAGGCTCGTCCTCAAGATTTGAGTGAAAAGGAATGGTTAGAATTGAAGAGGAGATCGAAATAGGAAGAAATCCATAATTTATTTTCGATTTCCACCATGGAATCAAGGTGAAATGGATCAAGAACCTTACCAACAGGTTGGGGGTCATCCTCCTGACCCTCCCAAGCTCCCTTGGTCGTTTCCCAAGCAAGGAGAAGAAGTAGGGTCGAAAAAGCCTTCCATTTGGCTTGTAAAACGTTCTTTTATAAAAATTCAATGAGAGAGAATATGCTTTGCAAAAATCGATTTAATCCCAAAAATGTGGCCGCCTCTTCCCCCTCATCTTCCTTAGGGACGAGGCTATCTGTTTTTCCTCTTATTCCTCTCAATTATCCATGATTTAAAGAAAGGCAAATTAAGCACCTCAATTCATATTATATTAATATCCATATGTGAGTGGATATTTCTTTTTCTTATAAAATTGTGTGTGAGTTATCCACTCCCTTGGATATTTTCGTGGTCCTTGAAAGGCTCAAGGACGTCACACACACATCTGAATCCAACCATTTTAATTTTGGTTGAAGGCCCTTTTATTAATACATTTATTTTTGCCCTAAATCTAATTAGGGTTTCAATTAGGATTAAATCTTGATTATTTTAATATCAAGCTTCTCTCTCCTCCAACTTAATTCAAATGAGATGTCCCTCTCATTTTCTTTTCTCTAAATGGTGCCAAGAAACATTAGGGACCTTATTGAAGTGGTAATTTGCATATTGAACCCTAAGTTTTGGGTAAATTGCACTTTACACCAAAACTAGGTTTTAATGCATAAACATTGCTTTATCAACTCTTCCTTGGTACTCAGGATACCACAAGCCATACATTTGCATCATATTCATTCTCATGATGCTTCAATACATGAGGAACATCTTATCATGCAACATTTGCAATTTAACCCCTCAACTTGGGTAATTTGCACTTTAGTTCAAAATAAGCAAACATTGCTTCAACATTATTTAAACATGACCAAAATTGAAACATAAGTTTCTCAAGAGCCCTATTTACTTTTCACAAGATAAGATTATGAATATAATCATCTTTCTTAATCAAAATACCTAGGGTTAAGTATAACCCAGGTCAGGGATATTACAAATTATAAACCCCTAACAAGGATTTCATCCTCAAAATCCAGATAAAGGAAGATAGATGTAGTTTATTCATCATACTATCTAGTCTTCACATATCATCTCCTTATTATAGAGACACCATAAATCTTTGATCAGCACAAAGTGTTTCCATACAAGATTCTCATAGAATCAACACACAAGGCACATGCCCCACTGTCCCTCATCATTGACTATAGAGTCAACTTTGTGTCAAATAACACTTTTCTTGTTCAGAGAAGCATCATACATTCTTTATTAATATCATGTTTATGCAGAACATAAACCCCTAACATATGATTTTCATATCATTTTATATAATCAGACTAATTTCATAGTTGACCACTCCAGGTAGCCAACCTAATCCATCTGATAATTCTTAGATACCAGAATCTTTCACCTTGGTATCTATCACATGTGTGGGAAACACATCATATATTTCTCTTCCTTTCATCTTGGAACATTAATTGTTACATATGTCCTCATCTTGGAACCAAAGTCCAAGATAAACTGATACTTTTCTAAGTATCCATCACATGAACATATTTATTTTATGCACATCAAGTGTCCTAAGACCCACTTGATTGTCATGTCCCTGAAAGGAAAGAAAACAAGGATTCATATTCCTCTTATTTATTCATGTATTTTCAACTATTCATGAACCATTTACTCTTTATCTCATCCTAGGTTCCTTGCCTTTAGCATTGGAATTTGTAAGGATGATTGCATGTCATTATCCCTTTCTTTATTATTATCTAGCATGTTTATGATCATCTCATGATCTCATCACAATTCCCATTTCCTCATTATAGGAAGGATTTTTATTATGCTGGCAGCATTTATTGAATAGGGTTCATCTCCCTTATTCTTATTCTTATCTTATAAGGAGTACACCTTTAGTTCCTCATACAACATGCTCATCTGAGATTATCTTAGACTCTCTTTCTTATGCATAGGATATGCCACATTTATTCATTCCATATTTCTGATTTTATAATACTCATTAGATTGTCTTAGAATGACTACTTGATCAGATCAATCAAAAAGAAAACAATCTAAGAGTTAACATACCACTTTATCATCAATAGTTGTATACCTGGCCAGGGTATATAAATACTGAGATTAAGTAGTATGCACTTTTTATGCTATTAAATTCCTTCTTTTTCATATTATCACAAATATAAGATTTAACATCACTGGATTTTATCCAGGAATCTCTTCAATACCTCATCTTCTTCTCATAGAGGTAAGAACAACATGAAACTATAATGTTTATTATGCAAAAAGTAAGTCCTCACATGATTAATCAAAGAAAGTTCAATCAATTACCTTCCCAATTAACTCAGGAAACCATAAACGACATTTTAGAATAACATTATTTTTTCTAACCTGTCATGATTTGTGGTTTATTCACTGCCTCAGGCTAATTCTGCCTCAGAGGTTGATTCACCATAACATTTCTGGCTGGGAAATCTCTTGCCAGATGTCCAACCTATCTACACAGGTAGCAAATTCTGGGTGCCACGTATGGTCTAGAGGGTTCTTTACCCTTTCTAGATGACCATTGCCTTGGTGCACTAGGTACTGGTTGTACTGGTGGTACCAAAGCCTTTCCCTTTTTAGAACTAATAGGCCTCTGTCCCTGGATTTAGATAGGCCTTTTCTCAGTTCTCTCTTCCTTGTTCTTTGTTGGACAATTTTTTACAATATGTCCAGGCTTTCTACACCTATAGAAAATCCTTCTTTTGGGTTGAACCCTATTCCTTCCTTCACTATTTATTGATTCAACAGGCTGAGGTTGAGCACAGACTTGTTCTAAGTCCAGAACTTCATCATTTCCCATTGCTTCAACCAGTTGTTGTGGATTACATATCATGTTGATGTCCAAAACATCATCATTAGGGGCTGGTAATCTAGGTTGCACTGCTAGTGCTCGATCCACTAAATACATCATGGTTGCCCTAAATTCCCCAACAGTGATTCCTAAGGAAGGATTTCTTATCATAATTGTATTAGCTAGGGGGTTCTCAGGCAATTGTCCCTCTCTTGCCTGCCTCCATGCACCTCTTCTTAGTGCAACATTGCTGCTTTCTACAGCAAACTCCTCATGTGACCCAGTCATCTTCAAGTTCTTCTTCTCCTATATGAGTAGAAGACACTATCAGATACACTGGATGACACTAGAATAGACTCTACTACCTTAGTCCTATGTCTCTGTAGACTCTGCGAACCTTGAGCTCTGATACCACTAAATTGTGGCATCCAACTTATAAAACATAATATTAACTAAGCGGAAGCGAATCATTTGCAGCGGATTACTGAAAATCACTAAAAATTAAAACTTTTTGCAAAGAGATCCACACATAGGAAATCTTTTTCATCAAGAACCAAAATATAATATTTACATTCTGTTCCATAAGTACACAACCTGTACTATCTCTTCTCAAGGATTACAACATCTGCTGTCCTATTCAACATTATGTACAGACATCATAAAACCTCGAGGCATCAAACCAAAATCTTGAGTCGATGATGAAATCACGGTCTATAAATCCCGAGGACTTGAGAGTACATAGATGACACATGGGACTACTATCTATACAACTAGACAGGTAGTATCTCCACCTGAGATATTACTATTGTCCTCGATGTTGCTGTTGTTCCTTCTCTAGTAAAGGTTTCCTGCCTCTTTGTCCGCGTCCACCTAAAAACATTGGATCCCACGGGGGTGAGACAATTGTAAATTGTCCCAGTGGGAGATATAACTCTCTGCCAAAACATTGTATTGCAATTTAAAGATATGAAACTGAGCAGAGGTTAAGTAGTTTAAAGCATTCTCAACTTTGTAAGCATTGCAACTATTTATGATAGAGCAATATATCATCTATTCTTTTAAATAAGGAATAGGAATGACATGTATATCATTTATTCAACATGTTATACCATCATATCAAACTTTTCTTGTGACACTCATCATCTTGTTATGTCACCCATGAAACATTCTTGTTTCATTCTATTGGCCTTAGCCAACCTGTTAAACAGATAAAGAGATACATCTACCATGTACTCATTTATCATCAATACAGGAATTGGATTAATACCAATCCTAAATCATCATTACAGGTATTGGGTTATTACCAATCTTGTGTTATCGCTACAGGCATTTAGCCTCTACCAGGTATTGGACTCTTCCAAACCTGATTGCACTGCCAGGCATTAGACACTACCAATCCTGATTTCACAGCCAGGCATTGGAGTTTAACCAAACCTGATTATAGGCATTACACCTCTACCAGGTATTGGACTCTAACCAAACCTGATTACATAGCCAGGCATTGGACTCTAACCAATCCTGATTACACAGCCAGGCATTGGACTTTAACCATTCCTGATTATACAACCAGGCATTGGACTCTAACCAATCCTGATTACACAGCCAGGCATTGGACTTTAACCAATCCTGATTTCACAGCCAGGCATTGGACTTTAACCAATCCTGATTACACAGCCAGGCATTGGACTTTAACCAATCCTGATTTCACAGCCAGGCATTGGACTTTAACCAATCCTGATTACACAGCCAGGCATTGGACTTTAACCAATCCAGATTTCACAGCCAGGCATTTTACTTTAACCAATCCTGATTATACAGCTAATGGAATTTAATTCCTTTAACTCATCATTGATCATCACATACTACTTTAGGCTCTGAACCCTGAGGTTATCCTGCATAGCTTTACACATTCTCTATTTAATACAGTTGTTCCTCTTATTAAGTTTATTAAAACATTATCCTTTCTTATAATAAACTTTTATAATTATTTTGGTACCTCTCACTATGCCATAATCGCTCTCATGGCTCATAAGGCCCATGAAGCATCTTGTCACCTCTCACTAGGCAACATCTAACCATATGGCTCACAAGGCCATTAAACATCTTGTCACCTCTCACTAGGCAATGATATCATATTACTTCATGTAGTACAATAGTAACACATCTATCCCCTCAATAGGGTTAGGCCTTAGTATTCATATCATATTATGATTTATCATGTCCCATTACCCAATTTAGGGATTAGGGTTTCCCATCTCACATTAGGATTTCGTAGTTATCAAAGTATATCAACTTTGAGATGCTAACTGTGAAGTCTTTCATATCTTGATGTATCACTTTTCTCATCACTCCCAACTTTCTTAAGTTATCAGCTTATCTTGGATTAAGGTATTTCCCATCTTAATCCTTTCATCCACTAACCTATCACTCTTACCATGAAGTGCATAGGTTGCACATAAGAATGGTACAACTATCTTTAATGATATGGATTCATCTCATGTTAAGGCATTTCTTACAATAAGCTTGCCTATAATCAACCATTTATGATATTTCACCTTTATAAGGTTTTACCCACTATTTTATTATTAGGGTTCTGGGTTGTCATCATGTTGCCCCAAATTTAAGCTTCATGTATTATAACTTCAATTAGGGTTTCACATACTTTTTCCCTTTAGTAGGGCTTTGGGTTTTCACATACTATCATACTTCATTAGAGTTCGGGTTTCACATCCCATTTCCCATGATTAGGGTTTACTATTCATCCCAACTAGGGTTTCTCATGGAATCACCCTCAATTAGGGTTTCACATGGAATCAATCTCAATTAGGGATTCTCATGGAATCAACCTCAATTAGGGATTCTCATGGAATCAACCTCAATTAGGGATTCACATGGAATCAATCTCAATTAGGGATTCTCATGGAATCAACCTCAATTAGGGATTCTCATGGAATCAACCTCAATTAGGGTTTCACATGGAATCAATCTCAATTAGGGATTCTCATGGAATCAACCTCAATTAGGGATTCTCATGGAATCACCCTTAACTAGAACTTCCACTATGGTTACCCACAACTTGGGTCTACTATTCATCTTCATTAGGATTTCATTTAATTGTCCATAATTAGAGATTCACTATTCATCTCAATTAGGGTTTTACTTCTCATTTCCCTAAATTGGAGTTTCATACATCGTTACCCTGGATTAGGGTTACATCCTCACCTTGGATTAGGGTTTCATTTAGAATTGCCCTCAATTAGGGTTAGAGTTCAATAGCTCTATCAATTGGGGTTTATGTTCCTGATTAGGGTTTCATGATCTCTTTACTTAAGGATCATACCCTTAATCACCTCATGAATCATATTCATGTATGAATTTCATGCTATCATCTTCTTAACTTGATTAGGTTACATCAACCCTCAATCAAGTATATACAACTATGATTAACATAGTGTACCAAGTCATTGTTCTTATAAGCAATTAGGGTTCATCCCTTAATTGGTATTAATCACTTAGGTACTGTTAGGGTTTCAAACTTGTACCTTCATTGATTGTCATTACTAATCATCATTGGATCAATGGATCATTCACCATCTTAATTCTCAAGAGATTCAATCACATTGGACCTCCATTACATAAGGTATCCAATTGATTTGACCAATTGAATCTTCAATTACAATAGGTGTCCAAGTGAACTAACCAATTGAGTCCTCAATTAATTTTGACTACTTGAGCCCCAAACGGTCTTGGTCTTTCAAATTTCAACGGTTTTAAACCATTTGGTAAAGGTGGTCACTTGAAACCGTTTGCTAAAGCAAGTACTTGAAACTGTTTGCTTAAGCACTCTTAAGATCGATTGGGCCTCAAACGATTTGGGATCGCTTGGTCCCAAACGGTCTTGAGACCGTTTGGAATCAAACAGTCTTGAGACCGTTTGGTCCAAACCTCCTCAAAACCGCATGGACCAAAGATGGTCTCAACCTATCAAGTCGATTTGGGGTTCTCAATGTTGATTCCTTCAATCATTGAATTCATGTAACCAATCTTCAATTGGACCCATCATCATACTTCAATTGAGTTAATTAGGTCATCCTTCAACTGATTTGACCCTTAATTAACCCTCAATTGATCATCAATTAGGGTTTGAAACAATTGGATTAGGGTTTGGAATCAATGATCCTTCAACATTAACCAATGTGAAACTAGTTACTTTAAAACTATTGGACCATCATCCAAATTGGGCATGACATGACCCCAAACGGTCTTGAGGTCATTTGGATGACCTCCAAACGATCTTGAGACCGTTTTCCCATGTCAACATCAAAATCCAAGTCAATCAATCAAAGTTTGGATCATTGAATTGATCAACAAGTCAGCATTTGATTGCACTTCAACTTAGTACCTTTAGATTTTCAAACACCTAACCATAGTCAACCCTAGACCTCCAAACCACCTTGGGTGACCCCCAAATGGTCTTGGGATCATTTGTATGACCTCCAAATGGTCTTGAGACCGTTTGCCCATCATATCATCATCAACCATGTCATTTAATTAGGGTTTGGATCCTAGGATTGGTCACCAAATCAACACTTAATTGTATTTCAATTAGGTATCTTTGGACCTTCAAACACTTGACCAAACTTAACCCTAGACCTCCAAACGGTTTTAGGTGACCCCCAAATGGTCTTGAAACCGTTTGGGTCAATCAACCCAAAGCATCAACTCATTCAATTGGAAAATCAACACTTAGCCGATTAGGGTTTATACCATATGTTTGAATTTTAAAATACCTAACCATAATCAACCCTAGACCTCCAAGCGGTCTTCAGACCGTTTGGGTGATTCCCAAATAGTTTTGAAACCGTTTGGGTCAATCAACCCAAAACATCAACTCATTCCAATGCAAAATCAGCACTTAGCCGATTAGGGTTAATACCAGATCTTTGGATCTTCAAACACTTAACCATATCCAACCCTAGACCTCCAAACGGTCTTGGGTGACCCCCAAATGGTATTTAGACCGTCAACCCAAGTTTCAAACTCAATCACTTATGAAATCAGCACTCAACCCGATTAGGGTTTATGTGATTGATGGACCTTCAACTCATGAACCAATTGGAGTTAATCAATAATAATTGGTGGGTCATTAACCTAGATCATTATGAACAAGTCCCCAAATGGTCAACCCTGGTCAACATCACCAAACGGTCTTAAACCATTTGCTTCTATGTGGTTTAGTTAAACCAATTTTATTCCAAACCGTTTGAAACTGTTTGCTCCCCAAAACACAAACTGTTTGGACATTTGATTGAAACCGTTTGGTCTAGATATTTGGGGAGGTGTGTGCTTATGATGATGTCATCATCATCAAGCACTAGACCCACAAAATCTGCTGTGATTTCCATGGAAATTGCATCAATCAACCAAATCAATAATTGTAAATAGAGAAATGATCATTATTTGATGGGGAATTGAATGCAATAACAAAGTTAGGGTTTCAAGTTATAAAACCCGCCTCCAATTGAGCTCTAAAGCTCCATGTTCACGGAAACAATGGTGGATGCAACTCCCTTCACCATTCCAAGGCTCGTCCTCAAGATTTGAGTGAAAAGGAATGGTTAGAATTGAAGAGGAGATCGAAATAGGAAGAAATCCATAATTTATTTTCGATTTCCACCATGGAATCAAGGTGAAATGGATCAAGAACCTTACCAACAGGTTGGGGGTCGTCCTCCTGACCCTCCCAAGCTCCCTTGGTCGTTTCCCAATCAAGGAGAAGAAGTGGGGTCGAAAAGCCTTCCATTTGGCTTGTAAAAGGTTCTTTTATAAAAATTCAATGAGAGAGAATATGCTTTGCAAAAATCCATTTAATCCCAAAAATGTGGCCGCCTCTTCCCCCTCATCTTCCTTAGGGACGAGGCTATCTTGTTTTCCTCTTATTCCTCTCAATTATCCATGGTTTAAAGAAAGGCAAATTAAGCACCTTAATTCATATTATATTAATATCCATATGGGAGTGGATATTTCTTTTTCTTATAAAATTGTGTGTGAGTTATCCACTCCCTTGGATATTTTCGTGGTCCTTTCAAGGCTCAAGGACGTCACACACACATCTGAATCCAACCATTTTAATTTTGGTTGAAGGCCCTTTAATTAATACATTTATTTTTTCCCTAAATCAAATTAGGGTTTCAATTAGGATTAAATCTTGATTATTTTAATATCAAGATTCTCTCTCCTCCAACTTAATTCAAATGAGGCGCTCCTCTCATTTTCTTTGCTATACATGGTGCCAAGAAACATTAGGGACCTTATTGAAGTGGTAATTTTCATATTGAACCCTATGTTTTGGGTAAATTGCACTTTACACCAAAACTAGGTTTTAATGCATAAACATTGCTTTATCAACTCTTCCTTGGTACTCAGGCTACCACAAGCCATACCTTTGCATCATCTTCATTTTCATGATGCTTCAATACATGAGGAACATCTTATCATGCAACATTTGAATTTTAACCCCTCAACTTGGGTAATTTGCACTTTAATCCAAAATAAGCAAACATTGCTTCAACATTGTTTAAACAGGACCAAAATTGAAACATAAGTTTCTCAAGAGCCCTAATTACTTTTCACAAGATAAGATTAAGCATATAATCATATTTCTTAATCAAAACACCTAGGGTTAAGTATAACTCAGGTCAGGGATGTTACAGTACACATGTATATAAGAGAGCATACATGGTATTACAAGACTGAACACATGGTCCTACAAGACTGTACACATGGTCCTACAAGATTGTACACATTGTCCTACAAGACTGTACACATATGTACAAGACAATACACATGGTATTACAAGACTATACACATGTGTCACAAGACTGTACACATGCATACAAGACTATATACATGGTATTACAAGACTGTACACATGTGTCACAAGAATGTACACATGCGTACATGACTGTACACAAGGTATTACAAGACTGTACACATGATCGTATACAACTGTACACATGTGTAAAAGACTATACATATAGCCCTACAAGACTGTACACATGGTCCTACAAGACTGTACACAAGTGTACAAGACTGTACATATGTCCTACAGGACTGTAAACATGTGTACAAGACAGTACACATGGTATTACAAGACAGTACACATGGTCCTATAAGATTATACACATGGTCCTATAAGATTATACATATGGTCCTACAAGACATTACAAATGTGTACAAGATAATACACATGGTATGACAAGACTATACACATGTGTCACAAGACTGTACACATGCATACAAGACTGTACACATGGAATTACAAGATTGTACACATGTGTCACAAGAATGTACACATGCATACAAGATTGTACACATGGTATTACAAGATGGTACACATGGTCGTATGAGACTGTACACATGTGTACAAGATGGTACACATGGTCCTATAAGACCGTACACATGTGTAATAGACTGTACATATGTCTTACATGACTGTACACATGTGTACAAGACATAATACATGGTATTACAAGACTATACACATGGTCCTACAAGATTGTACACATGGACCTACAAGACTTAAGACAGTACACATGGTATTACAAGACTGTACACATGGTCCTACAAGACTGTACACATGGTCATACAAGATTGTACACATGGTCCTACAATATTGTACACATGTGTACAAAACTGTACACATGGTATTACAAGACTATACACATGGTCGTATAAGACTGTACACATGCGTACAAAACTATACACATGGTCCTACAAGACTATACATATGGTCTTACAAGATTGTACACATGTATACTAGACTGTACACATGGTCCTACAAGACTGTACACATGTGTACATGATAGTATACATGGTATTGCAAGACTGTACACATGGTCCTATAAGACTGTATGAATGTGTACAAGACAATACACATGTGTCACAAGACTGTACACATGCATACAAAACTGTTTGCATGGTATTACAAGACTGTACACATGTGTCACATGAATGTACACATGCATACAAGACTATACACATGGTATCACAAGACTATGCACATGGTCGTAGAAGACTGTACACTTGTATACGTGGTCCTATAAGATTGTACACATGGTCCTACAAGACTGTACACATGTATACAAGACAATATACATGGTATTACAAGACTGTACACATGGTCCTACAAGACTGTACACATGTACCTACAATATTATACACATGTGTACAAGACAATACACATGGCATTACAAGACTGTACACAGGTGTCACAAGACTGTATACATGCATACAAGATTGTACACATGGTATTACAAGACTGTACACATATGTCACAAGAATATACACATGCGTACAAGACTGTACACATGGTATTACAAGATTGTACACATTGTCATATAAGACTGTCCACATATGTACAACACTGTACACACGGTCCTACAAGATTGTACACATGTGTACATGACAATGTACATGGTATTACAAGACTATACACATGGACCTACAAGACTGTACCCATGGACCTATAAGACTGTATGCAAGGTCCTACAAGACTGTACACATGTGTACAAGATAGTATACATGGTATTACAAGACTGTACAATGGTCCTATAAGAGTGTACACATGTTCCTACAAGACTATACACATGGTCCTACAATATAGTACATATGTGTACAAGACAAGACTGTAGACATATGTGTAGAAGATTGTACACATGGTCCTGTAAGACCATACACACAGTCCTACAATCTTGTACACATGCGTACAAAACTATACACATGTGTCACAAGACTGTACACATGGTCGTATAAGATTGTACACATATGTACAAGACTGTACACATGGTCCTACAAGACTGTACACATGGTCCTACAAGAATGTACACATGTGTACAAGACATTGCTTCTTTCTACAAGATCATTATTGATTTTGTCTCTAATGTGTACAAGATTGTACACAAGTGTACAAGACTGTGCACATGTCTACATTGCTTCTTTCAACATGTGTATAAGACTTCACACATTAGCCTACAAGATTGTACACATGTGTCACAAGTCTATACACATATATATGTACAAGACTGTACACATGGTCTTGCAAGACCATACACATGCGTACAAGACCATACACATGGATGGTATTACAAGACTGTCCACATGGTCCTACAAGACTGTACACATTGTCTTAAAAGATTGTACACATGTCTCACAAGAATTTACACATGTTTCTACAATCTTGTACACACGTGTAACAAGGCTGTACACATGGTCCTACAAGACTGTACAAATGTATACAAGACAATACACATGGTCTTACAAGACTGTACACATGTGTCACAGGACTGTAAACATGCACACAAGACTGTACACATGGTATTACAAGACTGTACACATGTGTCACAAGACTGTACACATGCATAAAAGATTGTACACATGTCTCACAAGACTGTACATTGGTCCTACATTCTTGTACACATCTGTACAAGACTGTACACATGGTCCTACAATACTGTATACGTCTACAAGACTGTACACATGGTCCTACAAGATTGTAGACATGTGTCAAAAGACTATACACATGGTCCTACAATATTGTACACACGTGTACAAGACTATAGACATGTGTCACAAGACATTACACATATGTGTACAAGACTGTACACATGGTCCTGCAAGACTGTATATATACGTACAAGACTATACACATGGTCCTACAATACTGTGCACATGTGTACAAGATTGTACACATTGTCTTACAAGATTGTACCCATGTTTCACAAGACTGTACACATGGTCTTACAATCTTGTACACATGTGTACAAGACTGTACACATGGTCATATAAGATTGTATACATGTGTACAAGACTGTACATGTGGTCCTACAAGACTTTACACATGGTCCTATAAGACTATACACATGGTCCTACAAGATTGTACACGTGTGTACAAGACAGTGCACATGGTATTACAAGACTGTACACATGTGTCACAAGACTGTACACACATGGTCCTATAAAACTGTACACATGTATCACAAAACTATGCACATTGTGTCACAAGATTGTACACACATGTGTACATGATGTACACATGGTCCAACAAGACCGTACACATGTGTACAAGACTGTACACATGGTCCTACAATATTGTACACATCTGTATAAGACTATACACATGTGTCACATGACTGTACTCATATGTGTACAAGACTATACACTTGGACTTGCAAGACTGTACACATGGTCCTACAAGACTGTACACAAGTGTAAAAGATTGTACACATGGTCCTACAAGACTGTACACATGGTCCTACAAGACTGTACACAAATGTAAAAGACTGTACACATGGTATTACAAGACTGTACACATGTCACAAGACTGTACACACGTGTCACAAGACTGTACATATGGTTTTACAAGACTATACAAATGTGTACAAGACAGTACACATGGTATTACAAGACTATACACATATGTCACAAGACTGTACACATCCATGCAAGACTGTACACATGGTATTGCAAGACGGTACACATGTGTCACAAGGCTGTATACATGCATACAAGATTATACACATGGTATTACAAGACTGTACATGTCACACCCCGATCTCGCATTACCCACAAATAACGAGATTAGGGCGCGACGGAGGGATTACACACTAGCCAAACCACTCATGACTTTTAAAACATTTTAAAGACATTAATAGGATAATCTGATTTATGCGGTAAAATGAAACTAAACAAACTGCGGAAGCATTTTTATTAAACTGACTAGCAATATACAGAAAGTCTACAGCATATTACATTGTTCGACATAAAATAAAGCATAACAGTTAATTTACATCTTTATACACATTCTCTCTCACCCACACCTTGTCCCAAAGATCGAGGGGAAAGGACTAAGAGACCTCTAACTACTAACTACATAAACCTTCTACAGACCGAGCGTTAAGATGAACGGATCCTCCAGATTCCTGTGATGTTGATGACCTGAAAATGTTTTGAGTAGAGGTATGAGCCTACTCGCTCAGTGAATAGCATTTCACTTAGCTATCACTAAACAACTCATCAGGTTTATAAAATTGAAATAAAACATAAGTGCAGTACAAGCAGGGTAGTTCTAATGACATAGCAGATTTGCAGATAATAACCACATTTCTATGCAACAACAGATATTTTAAACAATTAAACAATTATAGGGAAAAGGCATAGAAGTTCAAATCCATTAACATATAAAACTTTCCGTGATCCTATATGAGTACATATTTATCATTTTTTTATTCCCTAAACATATGCAGTGTACTCTGCATATAAGGATCTGTAGCGAACTACGATCCCACCGTACAAGACTTAGCGACACACCCGGGAAATGTTAAGTCTGACTGCCAGCCCTGGTCTGCTGCAGGACTCTCAGGCTCACAAGGCCTCAGGCTCACACGGCCTCACTACACTCTCAAAAGAGTGAACTCTAGACTCCTCCTCAAACCTGAGCACACAGGCGGAGAGTCTTACCGGGTTACCACCGTGACACAAGCACGAATTAATGTTGAATAACCCCTATATACTCCAGTGTCACCGTGGCATCACACGCGTTGTTGTTGAACACTGCCTTTCTCTATCCTCATGCATGTGACTCCCCACAGTTATTGTTGCAACACGAGTTTCACCCCCATGGATGCAGATCTCTCAAAAGGGGTTCTACGGTGTTAGGGCACCTAAGTCTATTAACTGATTAACATATAAACATTTAAACAGGAATGTCACATACCATACTTATTTCACATTCTGAACATCACTTTAAACACATATACATCATTTGTCATCTTTAAACATAACTCAGTATCATTTATCCAGTTTCCATGCAAAATATCCATTTTTAAATCAACAAGTACATTGCAACCATAATACAGGAAATTTCATCATTTTCATTAAGCATATTACGTATTCCAAGTTCCAATGAACCATATAAATTCACTGATTCAATTCACACTGATCAGATGCTAAACTAAATCATATAACAGTGTCTAAAAGCATTTTATGAAATAAAAAGTCAGGCGACACTAAACGCTGCCCGACGCCTGATAACGCCTGTTATCAGCGTAATTCGCGCACAAAAAAGAAAATATTCAAACGCCTGAGTTTATTAATGATAAATAAATGAAACCCCACTCACAGCGATTTGGACTGTCCGGATTCGTCCGGAGATGCGTCCAAGGCCTGATTTCGGGCGAAATTGGGTTGTCTTCTTCCTTTGATTTGTCCTGGAACAAACCTGCTACACCCTAGGTGCTCCCATACGACAGGTTGAAGACGAACTCGATTAAAGCTGAATCGAGGACTAGGGCTGTTGGTTTATTGTCTGGACCTCAAGGACGAACCCAAAGCGTCGTTTTGTGGTGCTGCCTTATACCCACGGTGACTACTGGCTGCAAACGTAGCTGCTGCTGCTCGGGGCACCGCCCAGCAGCTTGGGGCGCCGTTTATGGTGGTTGGGTGCTCAAACGTAGCTAGAGTTGCGAGTTAATGCACAAAATGCTAGGACGAGGTTGCTTTGGAGTGATAGCCGTGCCAAAATGGCATTTTCCCAGCGTCGTAGTTGCTGTTCTGCAGGTCGGCGACCTAGCAGCTTGGCTGCTTGGTTGGGCCGCAGCTAGGGCAAGAAAGGGAGGAGAAAGAGAGAAGGAGAAGGAGAGGGTGATGGTGGCATTGCTGATCAGAGCTAGGGCTCAAGGAAAAATTGCCCCTTCTATTCTCCTCTGCTGCAATCGAGCAGCCTGCTCGTAGGTGCCGCCCTAGCTGCTGCTTGCCAGATCGGGCTGCTGTTAGGGTGCCTTTAGGGCGAGCTAGAGGAAGAAGGAGGGCAGAGGTAGGAGAAGGGAAGGTTGGAGCTGCAGATCGGAGCTAAGGGCGCCCAAATCGCCCCCCATCAAATCGCCCTCTGCTGCTGTTCTATCGGACTGGTTGGGCGTCGTTGGTGTCCTGTTCTATTGAGTATCGGCTGAGAAGGAAGAAGATAAGGGAATAGCCGACCTACTAAAGGGATGAATAATTGGAAAAATAGCATCTAAGTCCAAGAAAACTAAAAATAGCATAAGTATTGCCTGGGAGGTCCAAATTGGATGATTTCTTTTGCATCCACTCAAGCACAAACTCCTCTACCAATCGAAGCATGAAAACATACTGATTAGACTGTTTCACTAGATCAAAGCTCTAATTGCGACTGTGATTACTTGATTCAACTTAATGAACTAAATAATCAACATTGATATCATTAATTGCCTCAGGTGATTCAAACCTAACTATTGATTCACATATTAACTTATTTGATTAACCATGATATTTAATTTGATATTCAACACTAATTGAGGTGTTTCACATAATTCGAGGTATTTATTGACTAACCCTAATATGGGTCGTAACAATCTCCCTCCCTTATAAGAATTTCGTCCCAAAATTCCTAAAAGAGAAAAGGAAACTTGTTACGCACATCTAACCCAAAACTCCCATGTGGCTTCCCCTAAGTTGTGGTTTCTCCACAAAACCTTCTCTAAAGGTATCTCACGATTTTTGAGTTTCTTGATCCTCAGATCAGCTATTTGTATTGGTCCCTCCACATAGGATACATCTGATCTAATTCCAGATCAAACCACAAAACATTGTCTTTGTAGAACTGTTATAACAGTATCTCAATTTATGGTAATTACTGAGAAATTATCATACTATACATGCAGGCAAACTAAAATTCTTAAATAAACGAAATGCATGTCAATTTGGTACTAAAATAAAATCATGCAATTTAACTGTTAAACATCATCACATCTCATAATGAAAATTGATATCAAAATACTTGATTCATCGTACACCCTATCCTTAGGGTTTCATTTTCCTTATTCATTCATCACATGCCAACACCCTACTCTTAGGGTTATCTCATTCACTAGTCATATGGCAACACCCTACTCTTAGGGTTTCCGTTATCTCATCTGTTTGATTGCAGTTCAAATCACAATACAGTATCATTCTAGAACTGGCAGAGCAGTGTATTCAAAATCATTGTAATTACTGAGTAATCTTTATATCATGCATGCAGGCAGATTAAAAATTCATAAATATTCCAAACTCAAATCAATTTTGGCGCATACATACTGAATTCATGTAATTGAACATCTTATTACATCAATAAGAGTAATTTACTTCACCTATAAGAAACCATCTGTAATATTTTTCAATTATCTGAAATTTCTCGAAGAACATGCATATTAACCCAAATCCTGGTTTATGCATCACGTAACTCAATTAAGAGTTATTTACGTATCATACACAAATATTTAAAAGTACTTGAGAATTCTAATAATACCTCAGAGAAATGTGCCAATTCATGTAAATGTTAAGTCACACATATTAACATAACAGGAAGCATGCAACTAGATTTATTTGCATATTTTAATGCTATCTTATTATCTTGAAATCATGCATCTTATGATTTACCAATTCTGTATTGCCTGGGTTTATATTCAAACCGAACCATTATCAGTTGTGTATTTCTAAACTCAACATTCACACTAAGCAAACTTTATAAGACTTAAATGTTCTTCCCAACTTCCACTGAGATGCATAACACATGCTCTCAGCATGTCCTTAAGAGTCTGAATGGTTCTCTCAGACTGACCATCTGTATGCGGGTAAAAAGGTTGTATCAAATCTTAACTTTGTGCCCGAAGCACGATGCAACTGTTTCTGCAACCTAGATGTGAACTTAGGATCTCAATATGATATGATTGAAACTGGATTACCAGGCAACCTAACTATTTCATCCATGTATATCTTGGTCAAGTTTCGAGACATCAAAGGTTGACTTAATATGAAGAAAGTGAGCAGACTAAATTAGTCTATCCACAATCTTTCACATCGAGTCATAACCTCTAGGTGTCCAGGGCAACCCTATCACAAAATCCATTGCGATATGTTCCCATTCCCCTACTAGTATAGGAAAAGATTACAAGGTAGCTGTAGATTTTTAGGGTTCAGCCTTAACCTACTGGCACGCACTACTTCTAACCACGTACTCAGCTACATCCTTCTGCATATCTGACCATCCATTTCAACTTCTTGAGATTCATATACATCTTAGTGTTTCCTGAAAGCATAGAATACATCAATACATACACTTCCATAAGAATCTTTTCTTTCAATTCACTATCTCAAGGTACACACAACATGTCATGCTAATACAACACCTTATCAACTTAAAAACTTAAACTCTGGTCTCTTTTCCTCCTATCATGTCATGCATGGTCTGGTTTAACTCACTATCACCCTATTGTAGTTCCTTGATCTGATCATAAGAAGTAGTCTTAACTTACATCTGTACAATTAAATCACTCTGTGTTGTCACCCCTAAGCCTAAGTTCAACTTCCACATTTCTACTAACAGGTCTCTATTGAAACCTGCCATAGATAATGCATTAGTTGTTGAACTTGACTTTCTGCTGAAAGCATCAGCCACCACATTCTATTTACCAGGGTGATAATCTATTGTCACATCATAAAGATAGTGACGCCATGTCTTAAAAACATGAACTACATCAGCTATCTTTAGATCATATATCGAATAATACTCCGCATTCTATGCTACTTTCTTATTGTTACATTTCAAATTTTATGTTTTACTCTTTTCTCTAAGTCATTTCATGTTGTTCATGTACCGTTCAGATTAGCTACCTATAAACCCTAGATCACTATCACTGCCATATTACTTTACATAGAACAAATCTCAAGGTCTTATTTTACATAGATACTAGTATTCAAGGTTAAATCACTAGTAATATCCCTTGAACTACTACAACTCAAATCATTCTAGGGTTTGGTCCTTATCAGTAACATAGCATTATTGTATGCGGGTGTGGTCGATTATATAAATCAATTTGAGTTGCTTGAGTCAATAACATATTAATCCAACACTCAACTTTAATTATATTGGCTGAAAATTCAATTTTCACAATAGTTTCTGTAATTCGTTTATTAAATAGCTAACAGAAGCTCTAAAAATTCTGGAAATTTTATATGTTATACTTAATGAAGTTTCAGACCTCCAGTAAAAATTTGAGATCATTTCTAATTACCAATAAATAATTAAAAATCAAACAGTGCACTGCTATATTGCAGTCTGCAGCAGATTCGGTCGAGTTGTAAACTCGGCCGACACCGTCACTGTAGAGATCAAAAGTCATCCAAAAATTACGCCAATTTAACAGAGTGTCTAACATTGTGTTTTTCAAGCACAGTTAAAATTTGAAATCAATTGGATATATCAATAAAAAGATATAATTCAATTACCACACTGCTATATCATTCAGAGAATGTGATCGGTCGAGTTTGAAACTCGGCCGATAAACAAGTCATAACATTCTTCAAAAATTCTGATATTTTCCAATGTTGTTTAAATTTTATATATCCAAATCATATCCAAATTTGAGATAAATCATAGTTACACATAAAATACTAAAAATCATTTACTGAGACACTTTACTTATCAAATTTTGTGTTTATGTATCATCAAAACCCTATTTTGGGCCGATTAGGGTCTATGCTTCTCAAACCCTAATTCTCTAAGACAAAAGAACATTTAGACTTCTTATCATAGTTAAAACATCCTAGTGTATATACATTCTCACTATGTTACGGGTCTAATTCATCCAGAGTCTACTCTTATTTTATTGTTAATAGGAGTCATTAGATCCCAGTAAAGCATCCTGCCAGCCGGACCAGGCCGAACCTGTAGTCCTGAAGCCAGGAGCTACTCGGGATTAATCTATCCCTATTAATCTTAAACATGTGGAATGAATATCCACTCAGAGCAAACTCATTTAAACATAAATTTCGGGTCTACTTTAATACAAAGAAAACAAACATTAAACTTTTCACTTCATGACACAACAATATAAAAGAATCTTATTTGCTTTACAAACTGAAAATTCTAATTTTATGCATATAAAAGCATTTCTAGTGATCTTTAAATCAAATAAACAATAATAGACAAGAGTTAAATCACATCTTATATGTAATCTCTTATTCCTACATTAATTTCTTATCTCATAACCATAAGATTTCTAGGGTTTCTCTCTAGCCCATCCTTCCTCTGCATACCTGGCCAGGGCATCCAGAGAAGAACAGACAGAGTAGCTTGATACTGGTCAATCTAAGTATTCAGACACCTGGCCAGGGTATCTAAACACTCAGACCTTCCAGAGCTAAAACACATCATTTATTATTCGCCTTACTTATAACTTTATCCCTTGACCTTAATGATTCTTAACGACTCAACTTAAATTCTTTACTTGGTTCTCGTGACCACATCCTTTTCCTGCCATCTATAATAGTATAACAGAACACTTCCTGTTAGAAAATTACAGACAGAAGAAAAACTCTTAAACCTTAATCCTATGGGTCTCTTATCGTCCCCTGACCGTGACTTAGAGTATTCATATACTCAACCTATGCTCTGATACCAAAGCTGTCACACCCCGATCTCGCATTACCCACAAATCACGAGATTAGGGTGCGACGGAGGGATTACACACTAGCCAAACCACTCATGGCTTTTAAAACATTTTAAAGACATTAATAGGATAATCTGATTTATGCTGTAAAATGAAACTAAACAAACTGCGGAAGCATTTTTATTAAACTGACTAGCAATATACAGAAAGTCTACAGCATATTACATTGTTTGACATAAAATAAAGCATAACAGTTAATTTACATCTTTATACACATTCTCTCTCACCCACACCTTGTTCCAAAGATTGAGGGGAAAGGACTAAGAGACCTCTAACTACTAACTACATAAACCTTCTACATACCGAGCGTTAAGATGAAAGGATCCTCCAGATTCCTGTGATGTTAATGACCTGAAAATGTTTTGAGTAGAGGTATGAGCCTACTCGCTCAGTGAATAGCATTTCACTTAGCTATCACTAAACAACTCATCAGGTTTATAAAATTGAAATAAAACATAAGTGCAGTACAAGCAAGGCAGTTCTAATGACATAGCAGATTTGCAGATAATAACCACATTTCTATGCAACAACAGATATTTTAAACAATTAAACAGTTATAGGGAAAAGGCATAGAAGTTCAAATCCATTAACATATAAAACTTTCCATGATCCTATATGAGTACATATTTATCATTTTTTTATGCCCTAAACATATGCAGTGTACTCTGCATATAAGGATCTGTAGTGAACTACGATCCCACCGTACAAGACTTAGCGACACACCCGGGAAATGCTAAGTCTGACTGCCAGCCCTGGTCTGCTGCAGGATTCTCAGGCTCACAAGGCCTTAGGATCACAAGGCCTCACTACACTCTCAAAAGAGTGAACTCTAGACTCCTCCTCAAACCTGAGCACACAGGCGGAGAGTCTTACCGGGTTACCACCGTGACACAAGCACGGATTAATGTTGAATAACCCCTATATACTCCAGTGTCACCGTGACATCGCACGCGTTGTTGTTGAACACTGCCTTTCTCTATCCTCGTGCCTGTGACTCCGCACAGTTATTGTTGCAACACGAGTTTCACCCCCCTGGATGCAGATCTCTCAAAAGGGGTTCTACGGTGTTAGGGAACCTAAGTCTATTAACTGATTAACATATAAACATTTAAACAGGAATGTCACATACCATACTTATTTCACATTCTGAACATCAATTTAATCACATATACATCATTTGTCATCTTTAAACATAACTCAATATCATTTATCCAGTTTCCATGCTAAATATCCATTTTTAAATCAACAAGTACATTGCAACCATAATACAGGAAATTTCATCATTTTCATTAAGCATATTACGTATTCCAAGTTCCAATGAACCATATAAATTCACTGATTCAATTCACACTGATCAGATGCTAAACTAAATCATATAACAGCGTCTAAAAGCATTTTATGAAATAAAAAGTCGGGCGACGCCAAACGCTTCCCGACGCCTGATAACGCCTGTTATCAGCGTAATTTGCGCAAAAAACAGAAAATATTCAAACGCCTGAGTTTATTAATGATAAATAAATGAAACCCCACTCACAGCAATTTGGACTGTCCGGATTCGTCCGGAGATGCGTCCAAGGCCTGATTCCGGGCGAAATTGGGTTGTCTTCTTCCTTTGATTTGTCCTGGAACAAACCTGCTACACCCAAGGTGCTCCCGTACGACAGGTTGAAGACGAACTCGATTAAAGCTGAATCGAGGACTAGGGCTGTTGGTTTATTGTCTGGACCTCAAGGACGAACCCAAAGCATCGTTTTGTGGTGCTGCCTTATACCCACGGTGACTACTGGCTGCAAACGCAGCTGCTGCTGCTCGGGGCGCCGCCCAGCAGCTTGGGGCGCCGTTAATGGTGGCTGGGTGCTCAAACGTAGCTAGAGTTGCGAGTTAATGCACAAAACTCTAGGACGAGGTTGCTTTGGAGTGATAGCCATGCCAAAATGGCCTTTTCCCAGCGTCATAGTTGTTGTTCTGTAGGTCGGCGACCTAGCAGCTTGGTTGCTTGGTTGGGCCGCAGCTAGGGCAAGAAAGGGAGGAGAAAGAGAGAAGGAGAAGGAGAGGGTGATGGTGGCGTTGCTGATCAGAGCTAGGGCTCAAGGAAAAATCGCCCCTTCTATTCTCCTCTGCTGCAATCGAGCAGCCTGCTCATAGGTGCCGCCCTAGCTGCTGCTTGCCAGATCGGGCTGTTGTTAGGGCGCCTCTAGGGCGAGCTAGAGGAAGAAGGAGGGCAGTGGTAGGAGAAGGGAAGGTTGGAGCTGCGGATCGGAGCTAAGGGCGCCCAAATCGCCCTCTGCTGCTGTTCTATCAGACTGGTTGGGCACCGTTGGTGTCATGTTCTATTGAGTATCGGCTGAGAAGGAAGAAGATAAGGGAATAGCCAACCTACTAAAGGGGTGAATAATTGGAAAAATTGCATCTAAGTCCAAGAAAACTAAAAATAGCATAAGTATTGCCTCGGAGGTCCAAATTGGATGATTTCTTTTGCATCCACTCAAGCACGAACTCCTCTACCAACTCAAAGCATGAAAACATACTCATTAGACTGTTTCACTAGATCAAAGCTCTAAATGCGACTGTGATTACTTGATTCAACTTAATGAACTAAATAATCAACATTGATATCATTAATTGCCTCATGTGATTCAAACTCAACTATTGATTCACATATTAACTTATTTGATTAACCATGATATTTCATTTGATATTCAACACTAATTGAGGTGTTTCACGTAATTCGAGGTATTTATTGACTAACCCTGATATGGGTCGTAACAGTACACATGGTATTACAAGACTGTACACATGATATTACAAGACCATACACATGGTCGTATAAGACTGTACACATGTGTACAAGACTGTACACATGGTCCTATAAGACTGCAAACATGATCCTACAAGGCTGAAAAGTGTATAAGAATGTACACATAGTCCTACAAGATTGTACATGTATCACAAAAATGTACACAACATGTCACAAGACTGTACACACATGTGTACAAGATGTACACATGGTCCAGCAAGATTGTACACATGTGTACAAGACATTGATGGGGACTAGTTAAGTGCCGGATCGATTCATTGGTTGCTTGGATGTCATCCATCATTGAATCGAGTGGATGGATGGCTTGTTAATAACTTCATACAAAAATGATTTATATATATCAATTAGATCAGAAGAAGAAGGTAGTATGATGGTAGGAGGAAGCCTTTTTCTTGCTTCTCTAGGTAGATTAAAAAGATCCACTGCTTTAATAATTTATTACTAATAAAAAAATTCCAAGTTTTGGAAAAAAAAGAAGAAAGTTATATTTGTTCATCATCAACAATATTTGTTAATATTTGTCTATATGATCACGACGCAACTGCCCTCTCTGGCTTCCAAGACCAAGCAACTAAATCGATGGAACATCGCCCCCCTCCAAAACCTCTTCTGTCAATGATGACTCCCTTCTCATCGGCGGCTAACTACTCACTCACTTCTGACCAACCGTCTCCATAGCAAGCTAGCGAGGAACAAGTACCCATGGAGGAGTTGTTGCTCAAGCTGAAACCAGCTAGGATGGTATCCATGGACGGGAGGTCCACCATCAACAACACCTCACGTATGATATCCAAGTCATCCGAACCGCCTACAGCACCCACGCCGAAGATCTGCATCATCCTTCTTCCACTACACTCATTTCAGCTCCCCTACCTACCTAATCCTTCTTCCATCTCACTAGCCCAATGGGTGAAGGCGACACCGGCGGTGCCAGTGGGAAATGCCTAAAGTTGACAGTGGAGATCTGCAACGCCTGGAACATGATACCCAAGGACGGACAACGCACAACCAGCGCGTACGGGATGGTGGACTTCGACGGCCAGAGGTTTTGTACAAGGAGCTAGGGATGGCAATGGGGCGAGTATGAGCAACCCATTATCATATCCGCTTTACTAGTTTCACTTTGGCTTAACCCATACCCACCCCATTTGATAAAACATTTTCAAGTAAGTACCCATACCCGTCCCAATGGGTCATGGGGACCCAATACTACCCACATTAAACCAACTCTATGTATAATTAAAAATAAACATGTACACAAATACACATACAATTTGATAATATAATATGTACACTATAGTTTGCTGAATTAATGTAGTTTAACACTATAATATATAGTACCGATCTGCAAATTAAGGTACATCACCACCAATCATATAACCAGTAATGAAGTTATGCTATACATTACTTTTTGTAAGCCGCATCAAGTCACACATTTTGTCAAGCAATTAATTCTCATACGACCAATCATACAACTAGAGCTTCTCAGTCAATTCTCGGCTGCCTAAGATCAGTACGGAGATGTATCTTGTGATTCCCCTAGAACATGGTGAAGGATATTGAGATCTCTAAGCTATGCTAATCCTCACAAGCTTACGCAGCGGATGTCGCCAGCAGCAACTGAAATAAAATTACAAAGGCGATGAGGCTAGAGAATGGAAGCAAGGAGGTATGACCTATACGTGTTGCCGGAGTGGGTGGTTTCCAAACGAATAATCAGGCACGGGATATGCAAAGACGAAGGCCAGGGGACAACAATACCGCAAGCTACTATACATCACAAAGGTGTCGTTGTGGTCATAGTTGATGGTATAATGGGCAGATCAACGCAGGGGGCTCAAGCAAATCACTTTCTTCCCCTGTTCGTCCAGTCGCGAATCAAAGGAAAAGTCCAGCGAGAAAAACATGCTAAGGTTGAAAGGTTGAAGAAGATAACTCTCGCACTGCCTCACACGGCCTAGTGGGGTGTACGGTTTTCATTATATAAGAACATTCAGTTACAGACTGAGTATCGGGTACATCAAGGGACAAAATAAAGGCAGGCATAACCAGCCGACTTTAGCATTGAAGAAAAAAACAATAATGCGAGGTCAACATAATATTAATCAGTCAGCATTAATCAGTCATTACACTCACAATTATTATCTTCATAGCCGTTCCTTTCTTGGACAGTATCATCATGTGTATTACTCTCACAGCCCCCTGCAAGATTGGACTGAGAGAATCTAAGGCCGATCTTGAGAAGGAGATGCCAGAAGGTTGTCTTGGAAAGTGCCTTCGTGAGTATGTCAACAAGCTGAGCTGAAGAGGAAATGTACCGAGTGAGACAATATGGCCAAGAGTGACCTTCTCCCGAATGAAGTGATAATCAAGTTTTATGTGCTTGGTCCTGGCATGAAGGATGGGGTTGGTTGTGAGGAACAGTGTAGTGAGGTTGTCACTGTAGAGAACATATGGCTTGGTCTGGGAGAGATGAAGGTCCTTGAGTAGTTGTGAGAACCAGGTGAGCTCGGCCGCGGAGAGGGAGAGGGCACGATATTTGGCCTCAGTGCTGGATTTTGACACAGTGGGTTGCTTCTTGGATGACCAGGAGACGCAAGTATTGCTGAGGAAGATACAATAGCAGCTTGTACTACGAAGGGTGAGAGGACAGCCGACCCAATCGACAATCGCAATAGCTAGTGACAGAGAGATCAGAATCCTTATGGATTTGGAGTCCCAGGGAGAAGGAACCCTTGATGTAGCGAAGTATACATTTGACGAGGGTCGTGTGAGTGGTAGTTGGGCAGTGAAGGTACTGACAGGCTAGGTTGACAGCATATTGTAAGTCTGGTCTGGTGAGAGTGAGATACTGGAGAGATCCCACGATGCGTCGATACGAGGTTACATCAGAGAGGGGAGTGCCCGGGTCCTGTTGGCTGCTGTGAAGAAAGGAGACACTGGCTGGTGTAGTAGTCGGCTTGCAGTAAAGCATGTCAGCACGATGCAGTAGATCCAAAGCATATTTGGATTGATGAAGAAGAAGGCCATGGGCATTGGTTTCGGCTTGAACACCCAGAAAGTAGTGGATGGGGCCTAAGTTCCGTAGAGAGAACTCGTGTTCGAGATGTGTAATGATTTGAGAAACCATGGAGGATAGACTTCCAGTACTTAGGATGTCGTCAACATATAAAAGCAGATAAACCAGAGAACATTCGAAATTCAAAACAAAGAGTGAGGAGTCAGCAACACTGGGGGAGAAGTCGACTTCCAAAAGAAAGTGAGACATGCGATTGAACCAGGCGCAGGGTGCTTGCTTGAGGCCGTAAAGGGCTTTGCGAAGAAGACAAACATGCAAGGAATTGGAAACGTCCGAGAAGCCCAGAGGTTGTTCCATATATACAGTAGTGTCAAGGTCACTCTTGAGAAATGCATTACAAACATCCAATTGATGAGTGACCCAACCTTTGGAGACGGCGATAGCTAGGATGGTTTTTATAGTGGGGGACTTCACCACAGGGCTGAAGGTCTCGGTGACGTCAATGCCTTCTTCTTGATGGAAACCTTTTGCAATGAGGCGGGCCTTGAGTCACTCTAGAGTGTTGTCAGTGTTGAGTTTGGGTTTGAACACCCATTTGCAGCCAACCACATTCATGTCAGGAGTACGAGGAACAAGGACCCATGTCTGATTGGAGTGAAGGGCAGAGGGTTCGTCTAGTATGGCCTGCTTCCAGCCAGGATGCTTGAGAGCCTGTGAGATGGTCCGAGGAGTGAAGATGGAGAAGGAGGTATTCAAGGCATATTTGGGGTTTGGTCGACGAATGCCATCTTTCCCCCGAGTGTTCATGGGATGGACATTGGTGGCAGGAACGTTGGGTAAGTTTGTTGAAGTGTCGGTGATGGTTGAAGAGGTGGAGTTTGTGGGCAAGGAGACGAGTGGTTCAACGGTGTGATCGGGGCTTGGTGGATCTGTCGTAGGGTGAGTATCAGGAATGGGTTCGGAAGGTGGTATGTTGTCAGAGGAGAGAAAGGGGATGTCAGCAGTGTGAAGGTTTGTAGGGGAGACGAGGGGTAAGGATGAGGTAGTAATATCTGTGGTTGTAGTGGTGAGAGTAGGGTTGTTGGTAGTGATGGTGGGGGAAGGATCAAAGTCTTGAAAGGAGGAGTAAGATAGATGGTAGTTGTGGGGGGGTGACTGGTATGGGGAGAAAGGGAAGGAGTGTTCATTGAAGACGACATGTTTTGAGATGTATATATAGCCGTTTAGTGGGAATGTGAAGGCATTTGTAGCCTTTGTGCTGAGAGTTGTAGCCCAGAAAGACACAGGGAAAGGAGCGAGTGTCGAGTTTATCAGTGGAATAGACGCGGAGACATGGAAAGCAGAGGGTTTCAAAGGTGCAAAGGTGTTTGTAGGAAGGTTGTTTTTGCAATAGGACTTCGAAGGGGGTCTTCATATGAAGAAGGGGTGTGGGAAGTCAATTGATTAGGTAAACTGTTGTACTGAAGGCCTCAGTCGAATATGGTTTAGGAACATGTGCTTCAACCATAATCACTAGTCCAAGCTCAACAACATGAAGGTGCTTTCTTTCAGCCACCCTGTTTTGTGAGGGGTCATGTGGGCAAGAGACCTGGTGCAAAATATCTGCATTTGATAGATAGGAGTGAAGGGAGTGATTTAAGAATTCTCCACCCCCGTCACTCTGTAGTTTCTTAACTTTGGTATTAAACTGAGTTGCAACCATCGCGCAGAATGATATAAATAATGAACATAACTCATTCTTGTGCTTCATTGGGAAAATCCAACTGAATCGAGAGTAGTCGTCCATAAGCATAACATAATACAGATGTTCATGATGAGAAGAAACGGGGGCCTTGCCCCAGACATCACAGTGCAATAGCTCAAATGGTACAGTTGCTCTAGTATGGCTATGAAAAATGGGAAATTTCCTACTTTTGCTAAGCTCGCAGCTATTACACGGATCAGAAGCATGCAAGGTACTTGAGATCAGGTTTTGCCTGAGTAAGTGAAGAAAAATTTTCTTGTTTGGATGTCCCAATCTCTTGTGCCAGATGTCACTTGAGGCTTTTACGAATCTATTGGAGAAGAATGCTTTGGGCAGTGAAGAAGGTAAGTGGTAGAGGCCATTACTACATATCCCTCTAGCTAGAGTCTAGTTCGTCTTGGTGTCCTTGATAAGAATGAGTTTATCAGTAAAAATGACATAGCAACCGAGCATGGAAGTGAGCTTGGAGATAGAAAGAAGGTTCCTTTTAATTTCTGGCACTACAAGAACATCTTGGATTGGGATAAAAGTCAGATTGTCTAGTGTGGTATCACCAATATATGAGATAGGTAAGAAGTTACTGTTGCCCACCATTATAGAGTTGAAATGTCTATAGATGTGAAGGTTGTGAAAGTTACCTGAATTCTGGGCTATGTGATCAGTGGCCCCTGAATCAAGATGTCATCCGACGGGTTGATGTTATTGAGACGAAGAGCGGCTAAAGTTGTGCTTGTGTTTTCTGCAAGGGAGTGGGGAACAACTTGATTTTGTTAGTTGTTATCATACATGTGCCAACACTTGAGAGCTGTGTAACATCATTTACCAAAGATTTGGCAAAGAGGGAGAGAAGAATTGATCTGGTTGTTATTCGACTGAGTGGACGAGGTGAAGCCACGCCCTTGAGGGTTGAAATGGGCGTTGTTGTTCCCAGGACCGCTGCCGAGAACACCTTGGATGTAGCTGTTGGACTGTCTGCCACGACCACGGGTAGAAGCACGGCCACGACCGTGCAAGTTGGTCTGGTTGAAGAACTGTTGCTTGGTGACAGAGAGCTGACAAGCTGGTTGTCAGGGGTCTTGTTTGAGTAGAATGCAATAGGAGGAGGTATATTTCTTCTGGATTTACGCCTTTCAAAGTTTTGCAGTAATGGAATGAGGTGGCCAAAGGAAGGGACAGGGGGCTTTAGTATGGAGACGATGAATCCCTCATATCCGTTCCCATCAAGCCCATTCAGGAGGGTAAAGACCTTCTGTTGTTCATTCACTTCGTATCCAATGGCGTTGAGTTGATTGCAGAGCGTTTTGAACTTTCTTATGTAGTCAGTGAGAGAGTCGGATCCCTTGTTGAAGGATCGTAGCTGAGACTTGAGCTCAAATTCCCATGATTGGGAAGATTCAGAGAATTTCTTGGTCAGGGTCGACCATACTTCATGTGATGTAGTGCATCCAATGATGTCACTCATCACTTCCTCAGTGAGCGAGATGGATATCCATCCCTTTAGAAGACGATCAGTTCTCATCCAGGCCTTGTGGCGAGGGTTCGCATCTGGCAGACCGTTGGCACCAGGGACGACGAGGGGAGGTACATCTTCAGAGCCATCGAGAAAACCTTCAAGGCAGCAAGATTCGGCTAGGTTTTTCACCTGGGATTCCCAGAGGAGGAAGTTGTGGAGGTTAAGCTTGATCGGAGAGAAAGTTTAAAGAAATTAAGATAGAAGAGAATAGATGTATTGGGATCACACACGCATCCTTGTCTATGTTCATTCATATATATAGACTTGTGTACAACAGTAAGATCCATGAATGTAGGATCTGAGTTAATCGTGTACAGAGAGGAGCGTGCTTGACGCTTACAGTAACAAACATCCTAATGACTTGGTCAGTTAGTTATACACGTCATACAGAGATATTTCAACAGCCTCCCTCAATCACAACTGGTAACATTAAGTTGAGATTGTGCCTAAGTCTTGAGAATGATGGCGTGGCCAACGGCTTGGTGAATATGTCTGCAATCTGATCCTTGGACGAGATGAACCTTATGTCGAGCATCTTGCGTGCAACACGTTCCCGCACAAAATGGAAATCCACTTCTATGTGTTTTGTACGAGCATGGAAGACTGGATTTGCAGAAAGGTAAGTAGCCCCCAAATTGTGACACCATAAGATTGGTGATGACATCTGTGTCACCCCCAATTCTCCTAGCAATGATTGAAGCCAGATGAGCTCTGAGGTTGCATTAGCGAGGGCCTTGTACTCTGATTCAGTGGATGACCGGGATACAGTGGCTTGTTTTCGACTACTCTAAGATACCAGATTACCTCCAAGATATACTGCAAAGCCTCCAGTAGATCGGCGGTCATCAGAGCATCCCGCCCAGTCTGCATCAGAGAAGGCACTTAGCCTTGTTGAGCTGGACCGATGAAAATACAGCTGAGCATGCGAATAGTGCTTGAGATATCGAAGGATCCACTTTACTGTTGACCAGTGGTCAGTCATTGGTGTTTGCATAAATTGACACACCTTGCTAACAACGAATGAGATGTCTGGACGAGTTATAGTCAGATATTGTAGAGCTCCTACAGTGCTGTGAAATTTGGTGGAATCAGCAGAAGTCAGTGGCTGTCCAGCACATTTTGACAGTTTGTCAGATGCACTCATCGGGGTTGATATGGGTTTGCAATGTTGCATATTAGCTCACCGTAGTATGTCATTGATATACCGTGTCAAAGACAAGGTAATTCCTCCTTGTTGTCTGCACACTTCAATCCCAAGGAAGTAATGTAACCCTCCCAGATCCTTGATGGCGAAGTGTAGTCGAAGTTGCGCAAGAATGCGGTTTGTGGCATGAGGAGACGAGCTCGCAACAATGATGTCATACACGTATATGAGAATATACATTGTCACACCATCTGTATTGAAGATAAAAAGGGATGTGTCTGCCTTGGATGAATGAAAGCCAAGATCAATAAGTTTATGACTAAGGCGAGAGTACCAGGCTCGTGGCGCCTGTTTTAAACCATATATGGCCTTGTCAAGTTTGCAGACCATGTGAGGACGGATGGGATCTTCAAAACCAGGTGGTTGTCGCATGTAGACCTCCTCCTCAAGCACTCCATGAAGAAAAGCATTTTGCACATCTAATTGACGCAGGTTCCAGCCACGCGATACTGAGAGAGCCAGAATGAGACGAACTGTGGCTGGTTTTACCACGGGACTGAAAGTATCTTCATAGTCGATACCAAAGCGTTATTTGAAGCCCTTTGCAACTAAGCGGGCTTTGTAGCGGTCGATACTACCATCTGTCTTGCGTTTAAGCTTGTACACCCATTTGTTGTTAATAAGATTCGCACCAGTCTTAGCAGGAATGAGTTTCCACATGTTGTTCTTGAGCAGTGTTGTATATTCATCATGCATAGCTCGACGCCAATGAGGGTGCTGAAATGCATCAAGGTGATTTGCAGGTTCACACACATCTGAGGCAGTAGCAGCAAGGGCACAACGACGGCCGAGAGGATTGTATCTAACTGTACCATCAGTGAATATCTTTGACTTCTGAGTATTGTCACGAAGACGAGTGCACATGGGATGTCCAACGAACACAGGTGTGTTGGTGGCCTGGGGAGCATCTTCAAGAACAGGAGCAGCTGCTGTGATGTCCACTGTGTCGGGCAGAAGTGGTGTGCTTGAAGGAGAAGAATTACCCCCTGTGAGCTCGTGATTACCTGCAGTCATATTAGTAGCAGCAATAGGAACAGTACGAGTAGAATCAGGGAAGTTGCCAGCCCACACATGGTCATTCTCGGGACAAGACGAAAGAACAGGCAGAAGAACAGAATTGTCACCAGGAGGTGATGGCATGTGGGGAGTTCCTTCACGGCCAAGAGCAAAAGGAAAAACATTTTCATCAAATATTACATCACGTGAGATATATATGCGGCCAGTAGAATGATATAAACATTTATATCCTTTGTGCATAGGGTTGTAGCCTAAGAAAACACATGGTAAAGACCGGTATTGGAGTTTGTGTGTGTTGTATGGCCGAAGATTAGGCCAGCATGCACAACCAAACGTCCTAAGCATAGTGTAGTCTAGCTTTGTATTGAGTAGGCGCTCAAGAGGTGTGGAGAACTGTATGACACGACTAGGTGTCCGGTTGATAAGGAAACAAGCTATTGTAAAGGCATCATCCCAAAATCGAAATGGTACTTGAGATTGAGATAGAAGCGATAACCTGACTTCCACAATATGCCGATGCTTTCTCTCAGTAGCACCATTCTGCTGGTGTGTGTGAGGACAGGAGACGAGGTGTTTAATACCAGAATCTCTAAATAGTTTGTTTAACTTGTGATATTCTCCGCCCCAGTCAGATTGAAAGGAAATAATTTTGGTGTTTAGCAATCGTTCAACATGTTGCTGAAAACGCAGGAATATAGGAAGAACATCTGATTTGGACTTCAACGGATACACCCAAGTGAACTTGCTAAAGTCATCGATGAAACTAACATAGTATTTATTTCCAGAGGAAGTGGTTACAACAGGCCCCCATACATCTGAGAATACAAGCTGTAATGGTTGAGATGAAATACTAGACGATAAAGGAAATGGGAGCTAATGACATTTTGCTTGCTGACAAGCATTACAAATCTCATTTTCATTGTTATTGGAAGCAATAAAGGGAAGGTTATTATTCTTAAGAACACGCTGAACAACTGAAGGAGATGGATGTCTAAGTCGACAGTGCCATCGTTCTTGAGACACCTTTGTTAGCATAAAAACGTGATACGTAAACATGTAAAGCTTAATCATGTGTACGGTTTAGGATCTTGATCATAAACTAGTCACTATAAAAGTAAAACGTACCCGTAGACATGGTTGAATACGGTGGTGAGATCTGTGGAGGTGATCTTCGGAGAAGTCCACGCCCGTGTTCGTCGTTCGCCACGAAAGACGTCTTCTCTCTCTTAGCCTATAGCCGTCAAGTGTGTTTTCCGTAAAGTGTGATTAACCCTAAGAGATGGATCTCAGGGTTATACTTATAGGCAGAGAGAGGGATGGATTTCCTGTATCCTTTAATCATAGCCGTCCATCAAGGTTGCCATAATAATAGGAAAAGACTTCTAATAAAAACCCAATTCCTTTATCAATTCCAGCCGTTTCCTATTAACCGCAATTGTTATATGGGCCACATAATGAAGATAATTAATGAATTTCAGAATACCAACAATCCCACAATAATAAGGATTGTGGAGTCCCAAAATATTCCCCAAAATATTCCAACAGTCTCCCACTTGGTCCATATGACAATTCTTTAATGGTGCTATATAGGAAAAACATAAGGCGCGCAGAAATGTTGAAATAATATGCATAACGGGTTTACTTTTATTACATTGGTTAATGTGAATTATTGATGAGAGTCATAGCGGTTCTACATTAATTAAAGAACATAGTTCCTTCCATGTACCACTGACCAACAATCACATTAAACAATTCTGTATAGCGAAGCAATCATAAATGTCCCCTTAATGTCTTGAAAAGACTATTTCTATTATCATATATTGCAATAATATGTACATGATCAAATCATACTATGAAACAGAAAAATTCATAAGTTCCAATAATGAGTACTCAAATAATGTCATTACAAAAGCACATAACAATCCACAAATAAAGAAAAGCTAATGGTTATCCTCAAGACCCATGGTTTCTGCATGCTGCTTAAATGTCTTGGGAGGTAACCCTTTAGTAAATGGATCTGCTATATTTGAACACGTACTAATGTGCTCAATTGACACCCTCTTCCCCCGAATTTCTTCTTTAACTGATAGATATTTCATCTCCATGTGCTTTATGCCTTTAGAATACCTATCATTCTTCGAAAAGAAAACTGCTGAGGCGTTATCACAGTGAATTTTCAGCGGCCTAGCAATAGAATCCATGACTCTAAGCCCTGAAATGAAATTCCGCAGCCATAAAGCTTGAACTGTAGCCTCAAAGCATGCTACAAATTCAGCCTCCATGGTGGATGATGCAATAATGGTTTGTTTGGCGCTCTTCCAGGATATAGAACCTCCAGCTAATACAAACACATAACCAAAAGTGCTTTTCCGAGTATCCACGCATCCTCCAAAATCTGAATCTGTGTGACCAATCACTTCAAGGTGATCACTATGTCTGAATGTGAGCATTTGTTTCTTCGTTCCCTGTAAGTACCTCAACACTTTCTTTGCCGCTTTCCAATGATCAATGCCTGGATTGCTTTGATAACGGCCCAACATACCAACTGCAAAACTGATATCAGGTCTAGTGCAAACCTGTGCATACATCAAACTTCCTACAAGAGAAGCATAAGGAATATCTTTCATTCGATCACGTTCTAATTCAGTTTGAGGACATTGACTTAAGCTGAACTTATCCCCTTTCTGAATTGGAACAACATTAGAATCACATGACGCCATATTAAATCTTTCCAAAACTTTTTTGATATAAGCATTTTGAGACAATCCTAAAATCCTACGTGACCTGTCACGGAATATTTCTATTCCTATCACATAAGAAGCCTCTACCATATCTTTCATTTCAAAGGTTTGAGAAAGAAAATCTTTGGTTTCACGTAATAAACCAAGATCGCTGCTGGCAATAAGAATATCATCAACATATAGAACCAAAAATGCAAACTTACTCCCACTGATCTTTAGGTATATACATTGATCAACAATGTTTTCCGTAAACCCAAAGGACGTAATGGTATTGTGAAACTTAATATACCATTGACGTGAAGCTTGCTTTAATCCATATATTGATTTCTTTAATAAACAGACCATGTTTTCCTTTCCATCTATAATGAAGCCTTCTGGCTGAGCCATGTAGACTTCTTCCTCTAAACTCCCATTTAGAAAAGCCGTTTTCACATCCATCTGATGTAACTCTAAGTCAAAATGAGCTACTAAAGCCATAATGATTCGTAAAGAATCCTTTTTAGAAACTGGAGAAAATGTTTCATTATAATCAATGGCTTCTTTTTGATTAAAACCTTTGGCTACAAGTCTGGCTTTATGTCATTCGATTTTACCAAGAGAGTCACGTTTGGTCTTAAAGACCCACTTGCACCCGACTCTCTTATACCCTTCAGGTAAATCGGCCAACTCCCAAACTTTGTTTGCAGCCATGGAGTTTATTTCATCACACATGGCATTAATCCATTTTTCAGAATCTTCAGATTTTATGGATTGTGAATACGTAACCGGATCTTTATCCATCCCCATATTAAATTCACATTCTTGTAAATACAACAAATAATCATCCAAAATGGCTGATTTCCTGCTTCTTGTAGATCTCCTTAATTCTACTACAGGTGTTGCATTTACATTCAGTTCAATGACGTTATCAGGTACATTATTGAGTGCATGATCATTGACATTTTGTTCTACATTGTTGATTGGATCAACATCATTAGGTGGAACGGTGTCAGTCGAGATTGAGGGCAAGGGGATTGGTATAGGTGCCCTTATTTCACTAATGATTACTTCTCTAACTTTATCACTCCCACTGATTTCGCCATTCTGAATGAATTTAGCATTACCGGTTTCTACAATTCTAGTAGTATGATTAGGACAATAAAATCTAAACCCCTTTGATCTTTCAGGATACCCAATGAAAAAACCGCTAATGGTTTTTGGATCGAGTTTCTTCTCATGTGGATTATAAATGCGTGCCTCTGCTGGACATCCCCATATATGTAAATGGCGTAAGCTGGGTTTCCATCCCTTCCACATCTCGAAAGGTGTCTTAGGGACAGCTTTACTGGGAACCCGATTTAAGATATACACAGCAGTCATAAGGGCATGCATCCACAAAGATATGGGCAGATTAGAAAAACACATCATACTCCTAACCATTTCTAGAAGTGTACGATTACGTCTCTCAGCTACACCGTTCATCCACGGGGAACCAGGCATTGTGTATTGAGGGACAATTCCTAATTTTTCTAAGAGTTTAGCAAAAGGACCAGGACGTTGTCCTGATTCATCATATTTTCCATAAAATTCACCACCTCTATCAGACCTAATGATTTTCACCTTTTTACCTAATTGCCTCTCAACTTCAGTAATGTAAATTTGAACAGCATTCACAGATTGAGATTTATCATGCAAAAGGTAAAGATAACAATAACGTGAATAATCATCTATAAAGGTAATAAAATATTTTTCTCCACCAAAAGATGGAACATCGAAAGGTCCGCATATGTCTGTGTGTATGATTTCGAGTAGTTCAGTGCTTCTTGTGGCTCCTTTCTTGGTCTGTTTGGTTTTCTTACCCTTAATGCAATCCACACAAACACCAAAATCAGTAAAATCAAGACTCGGAAGAATCTCATCTTTTACTAAACGACTAACTCTTTCTCTGGATATATGACCCAATCTTTTATGCCACAAAAACGCAGAACTTTCACTCGACCTACTTCGTTTCAAACCCACTTTAGGATGCAAGGTAACAAGAAGCGATTCAGAAAATGTATTATCAAGAAAAATTTGATATAAGCCATTAATCAAAATTCCTGAACCAAACAAACAGTTTTCCTTAAACAAACTGAAACGTCCACCACCAATTTCTAATGAAAAGCCATCATTATCAAGTTTAGAAATGGAAATTAAATTCCTAGAAATGGAAGGTACATAAAGAGTTTGCTCCAGATCTAAATAAAAACCAGAGTCTAATACTAAACGAAAAGTGCCAATGGCTTCTACTGGAGCTTTCACTCTATTTCCCATGTAAAGATAGGCTTCATTTGGACTTATGTTCCGGGTTGTAAGGAATCCCTGCATCGAGTTTGAAACATGAACATTAGAGCCAGAATCAATCCACCAAGTATTACAAGGTGCTTCTACAAAGTTTGATTCGAAACTACATACAAAAGCCAAAGGCTTACCTTTCTTTTCGAACCATTCTCTGCGCTTTATGCAATCTTTCTGAATGTGTCTAGGCTTCTTACAGAAGTGGAAATTATCATTCTTCCTTGCTTTCTTAGGTGCATATTGGCCTGACTGATTGGATGGACTAGTCTTAATGCCCTTCCAATTTTTCTTACCGACTTTGTTCTTCCCGTACCCATTACCATGCATGTAATTTGCCTGAGCAACATGACCATTCTGCTGCTTAATTCGAGCCTCTTCCTGAACCAGTTTATTGGTCAGTTGATTCACATTCCACGTATCCTTAATCGTGTTATAGCGAATCTGAAAAGGACCATACTGGGGAGGCAGCGAGTTTAGGATGAATTGGACTAGGAACGAATCCGCAACAGTCATGCCCAATTTACCTAATTTTGCAGCCAGATTAGTCATATCAAGTACATGTTTCTGCATAGTTTTGGTACCATCATAACGGGCAGTCGTTAGTTCAGCCATAAGTTTTCCAGCAATTGCTTTATCAGCAACCTTAAAGCGTTCAGTGAGTATTCTTAAGTATTCCTTAGCAGTCAGATCTTCACTTTCAGAAATAGAAGACTTGATATTGCTAGCAGTGGTTAAGCGCATGAATTTCAAGCAAAGTTTATTAGCTCTAGTCCATGCATTAAAAGTTTTGATCTCACTTTCTGTTGAGGTAGTAGTAATATCTGCAGGCTTGTCTACTGTAAGTCCTGAGTCAATCTCAAGTACACCCAAGTAAAATTCAACATGTTCTTTCCACTCGGTGTAATTAGTCCCATCTAGTTCGGGAACAGAGTTGACAAAAGAATTAAGACTAGCGGGTTGATGAACTGCATTATAGAAACATGTTCACGATAATTAATCTTTGAGGTGTAAACACATATAGACAAACATGACTAAGGTTTATGCATAAACGAGTGATTTAAACTAATAATCAAAGCAAGTATGGTATCTGTGGATATCCTATACCGACTTAATTACAGAAATAAAGCAACTCCGTAATAGTTATTTTACTTTTAATGCATTGACTACCTGTGGGTAATACATAATGCTAGTAAATAACCAACAATAAGTTTACTTAGTCGATATTCATTGCATTCTATGAGTCCACTGTGGTGAACTTCAAACAGTTATATGAACATCATATTCTTAAGAAAAGGAAACATTCACGAACCGAAGTGAAATAACTGTGGTGATTATCAAAACAGTATAATGTGAATATTGCTCTTAAAGCATATTTTTCCATATATATGACATATGAGTGAACAAAAAGGTAAGGAAAAAAAAATTTAACAGACCGGAACATGATAGGATAAAATTCCAGGATCATTCATAAGGTGCGGAAACATCTAATAAAAGTTTTAATATCAATTTTATCCAACAATTATGCCCAAAAAAGGCCCTGAAATCACTTAAAACGTGATTTTGAGGGTCTAAACGGCCGAATTTGGCTAAAAAATGAAAAGTTTGTGGCAAAACAACAAATTTTGAAGATCTCGCCGTTTCCAATCAGAAAAAGTATATGTGCGTTAAAATCTGACACTAGTGGCCGAGATTGTGGAAAATTGATAAAACTGATATTTTCTCTTAATTAGGACTATGAGTATGATCTTAACGAAGCGACTGATACCACATGTTAGCATAAAAACGTGATACGTAAACATGTAAAGCTTAATCATGTGTACGGTTTAGGATCTTGATCATAAACTAGTCACTATTAAAGTAAAACGTACTCGTAGACATGGTTGAATACGGTGGTGAGATCTGCGGAGGTGATCTTCAGAGAAGTCCACGCCCGTGTTTGTCGTTCGCCATGAAAGACATCTTCTCTCTCTTAGCCTATAGCCGTCAAGTGTGTTTTCCGTAAAGTGTGATTAACCCTAAGAGATGGATCTCAGGGTTATACTTATAGGCAGAGAGAGGGACGGATTTCCTGTATCCTTTAATCGCAGCCGTCCATCAAGGTTGCCATAATAATAGGAAAAGACTTCTAATAAAAACCCAATTCCTTTATCAACCTTGACGCTGGACAAAGCTTGCTTATTCAGATTTGTCAAATGAGGAGGAAGAGGATACAATCCGCCTTCAAATTTGCCTTGAAGAAGAGGAGTCTTCGTGACCTGATCTTTGACAAGAAAGTGATATGGGTGAAATTCTAGGAAAACCTTGTTGTCAACAACAAAACGATATACAGAAATCAAGTTCTTGGCAGATTTAGGAACATGTAGGATATTTCGAAGAGCTAGATTACAAGATGAGGTGCGGATAATGGAATGACCAGTGTGTGCAATAGGCAAACCTGTTCCATTCGCTACATGGACTTGCTCCTTGCCTTGGTATTTGTCATGAACGGAGAGATGTTCAAGCTCGCCAGTGATATGGTCTGTGGCCCCCAAATCCGCGTACCAGTTTGCATCCACTGGATACGAAGGAGTCTGCGTCAAATTTGCTGCATGTTCATGGGATTTGTAGCCTTGGTCGAATCTGAAGTAGCATTTTGATGCGTTGTGTCCAAATCTTTCACACAGCTGGCAGGTTGGGCGAGCAAATGAAGAAGATTGTGATGACGTATGTGATGAAGCTCCTCTTCGGCGGCCACCTCGGCCACGAGAAGATTGCCTGCCCCGTCCAACTCCATGAACACCATTGTTTGCAGACAGAGAACTGTGAAGTGGAAGGTCTCCGTGGTAATGCTCCTTCCTCATCTCAAAGCTCATCATGTGAGCATAAAGATCATTAAGTGTCACGGGTTCAACCCGTGTAGTGATAGATGTTACCAAGGAATCGTAGTCTGATCCAAGGCCAGCCAGCATATAGGAGATGACTTCTTCATCATCCAGTTGATGTCTGATGGAAGCCATGGTATCAGCTAGAGTCTTGACCTTGTTGTAGTATTGTCCCATTAGCATATCATTCTTTTTGATATTTGTCAATTGCACACGAATTTGCATAGTGTGGGCTCTTGAGCCAGAGGAAAACATTGCTTCCAGGGCCGCCCATACTTGCTGTGTAGAGGTGTAGGATAGCATACGCCTGAGCACTCCTTCAGAGAGGGAAGCCAAGAGTGTGCCTAGCATGATCTGGTCATGCTGGAGCCACTTTAGATATTCCGTATTTGTGATTTAATTTGCTTCGCCTTCTGCCACTTGAGTGATTGTTTTTGGTGGACATGGCACAGTGCCATCGACATAGCCAAGCAGCTGCTGACCACGGAGGTAAGGAAGAAATTGGGCATTCCACAGAAGGTAGTTGTCTTCTGTGAGCTTGAGGGTGATAAGGTGGCCGAATGTGGGTGTAGGTAGAATGTCGCTGGAGCTCATTACTGCCGTGGTGCTACTGCTGGCTGAAGACATGAGTGTGGTGCGGATTTAGAGCCTGTGCTCTGATACCATAAAGAAATTAAGATAGAAGAGAATAGATGTATTGGGATCGCACACGCATCCCTGTCTATGTTCATTCATATATATAGACTTGTGTACAATAGTAAGATCCATGAATGTAGGATATGAGTTAATCGTGTACAGAGAGGAGCGTGCTTGACGGTTACAATAACAAACATCCTAATGACTTGTTCAGTTAGTTATACACGTCATACAGAGATATTTCAACAAAGTTAACAATGTTGAGTCCCACAGGATATGGGTAGATTGAGGTGGAGGAAGAAGCTTCGGATGCAGCCATGATGTGCAGAACGAGGAAGATTTTAGGAGGAGAAACGAGCAAGGTTTTTTTTTTTTGGTTTGAGTTGAAGGATGGGAAGAAAGCCGGTTAGGGCATGGAAGGCTCTAATACCATGCTAAGGTTTAAAGATTGAAGAAGATAACTCCCGCACTCCCTCGCACTGCCTAGTGGGGTGTGCTGTTTTCATTATATAAGAACATTCAGTTACAGACTGAGTATCGGGTACATCAAGGGACAAAATAAAGGCAGACATAACCAACCGACTTTAGCATTGAAGAAAAAACAATAATGTGAGGTCAACATTATATTAATCAGTTATTACTCTCACAGTCATTATCTTCATAGCCGTTCCTTTCTTGGACAGTATCATCATGCGTATTACTCTCACAAAACATCACTGGAGACCTAGGGACCAGAAGTAGCTCTCTCGACTACTACGGTCTAGCCAGAGCCGGCACTGCAAGTCTACGATCGTGTGCAGAAGGTACCGTGATGATGCAGATCCTAATGTGGTTGTAGTAACGGATTGATGGGCGCGGCAGAGGTAAGAGACGATGAAGTGGAGCAGGATGGTGAGTGTAACGGCGGAGGCGCAACTTCCTCACAGCATCGACTGGGCAGAAAACCTCTTCTTTTATGGGGGACATGTAAAAACCGCTGGCGCAGGGGAGCTGCGACGGGAGAGGGGAAGACCGGAGGGAGTAGGATGGTTTGCACCCGTAGTGAGACAAGAAGCTCAAGGATACTATGGGTCCTCGGAATTGTGTGGCGATTCTGCGAATCTGTTGAAGATAATCTTGATTTTATCTTTAA